>OX421888.1:34988916-35588916 GCA_949128085.1 Cetonia aurata
GTTTTATCTTAGTGTTCATTTTGTTGTTAAGGGGGCGTAAACACCCCTCACTTTTTACAATATTTTATAGCACGAACTATTCACTGTAATGCAGTGCTCCCTGTCAAATACATTGAATATGAGATGGCGCTCAAGTACCATTGTCTTTGATTGTCTTACTCTTGTTCAGAGAATCGGTGAAATTAAAATGTCGAAGGAGATGTGTTGTTCTAAAAAGAGATAACACCTGTTACGACTTTGGTTATTCTGCAAAACCAAGCAAAACGTATTCTTCGGAAATTCGTTTAATTTTACTTTCGGGGTGCATCGCTAATACAACAACGTTGTTACAAAAAATTTGTAACTTTCAAATTAGTGAAAATTAAAACACGTAATTTTTACTATAATAAGAAGTATTTACGCTTTAAACAACATAATAAATAGGACCTTAGCTGTTTAATTTGAGGAGAAAAGAAAAAGCAGGAAAAGTTAAAGATGTCAGATATATCTTATTTATAATTACAATTACTAAATGCTACCGTAATGCGTTGTATGGTACGTATAATATTAATTTTCTTTCGATTTAATATGGGTATCATTGTGTCTATCTCCAACGGTTTTGGAGATATTCGCGATTTTTCAGTTTCTCACGATAGATACGTATTGCGCAGCGTCGCCGCCAGCCACCTTCCCCTCGTATTTCACCAGGCTTGGGACTGGCGATTATGTAGTGCCCAAAACGGACAGCATTTTGAACATTTAATATAACAGTGTTGTACAAATTCTCTGTACAATGACAACACTAGCGTTTAAAGTGTAGCCTGTTGGGAGCAAGACGCTCGATGTGTACGTACCCCATACATTGGATAGAGTAATGTAGTTTGAAAAATATGTTGATTTATTGATATTCCAGTAATGTTGTGTTTTCTTTTATCTTTGCTATGTTCACCTCCAATGTTTCAGAACGTACTATAGTAAATTCTTCTTTTTTCTTTAATTTCAAGTTTTGTTTGTTTCAAATGGTCGTATTTTGTTCTGTTGGCCACTTTCTAAGCATGCCAGTATTATTGCTGTCAATCCCAAGCCTGGTGAAATGCGAGGGGAAGGTGGCCGGCGGTGGCCTCTATCGTGAGAAACTGAAAAATCGCGAATATCTCCAAAACCGTTGGAGATAGACACAATGATACCCATATTAAATCGAAAGAAAATTCAATTTTACATCCATCTATTTAAAAATTGCTATACCGTTCAATTAAAAAAAATCAAGTTATCTATGATTTAAAATTCGAAAATTACAGATCCCTGTTAATAACGCTGTAATTTAAACCTAACAATTTTAAAATAAAAGATGTGTGCTGTTTCATGGTTAAGCGAAAATTGAAAACCGCATCTTTCTAACTTTCGTATTTACTGAGATATTTCCAAACACCGAAGACACTGCAAATGTCATTTTTTTTCGAAAAACGTCATGCAATTAAAAAACGGTACAACTTAGCCCCAATGTATCTTTAACGTATTGTTATTTGAATTTAACAAGGAATCCAAAAGTGCAATAATATATAGGATGTTCTATTTACAAATAATAAAGTTGGTATCTACTTACGGTACAACCGGAAGTCCGCCATTATTGTAACTAATTTTGTGTTGTCCCGCCTAGGTGTTTTTTCTTTTTTTGTTCCTTTCTCCATGGTTGATCCCACGAGTAGCTAGGGAAATAGAGGTCCACCCCCACAGAGCCCCGCGTGCAGGGGTAAGGCTAGATACAATGGAGTTCGCCCGGTGCCCCAAGGTTGGACTAGTAGAGACTGGTCTTCTATCCAGCCACGCATCCCATCGGCCTAGTCCGCCGCCTTAGGATTTAGGTTATTTGATGAGGTTGTCTCCTCTCGGTCCGTGCGGTTAAGCAAAGACCCCCCCGACCCCTCAACTAGAGAGGGCGTGGTTTATCAGTTGAGTCCCCTGGTATTCAGGGGAACTACAACCGGCATCGTTGAACCCTGTGCAGGCCCTCGCCACGACACTACAGCTTGGGCAGGGTGAGGTGGTCCGCGGGTCGGCTTTCAATCTTCCCCATATTACGATTATCAGTCGCTCAGGTTTACATGTGTCCTCTCCAAGTTACTGGGTTATAGTCCACACAAGATCTTATACTCGACCAGACCACCACCCATGTTATGAGTACATGAATCGTGGCCCTCCCCTATCCGCCACCTGGGGGCGCGCCTGGGAGTGCCTCAAGCTAACAGGTATGTTTGCTTACCACTATCAGTAAATTGTATGAAATACTGATTAGATCCAGACTATTGGAAGAAATGGAGATATATGGTGGACTATCACATAGGCAATACCGCTTATTATTTTGGATGCTGGATTGTTTTGTAGGTGTAAACTACATTTAATTGAAGAACCAATTTCTCAATTTGATGCTATTAATAAAGCAAAACATATTTTAAAACAAAATAAAATAAATAAAATATTCAAACAAGAAATATTTCATTCTTGAAATAAATCCGCAAAAACTATTCACAAATTCCTTATGCAAATATTTTTCTGAAAAAATAAATAAAATTTTCGAATTTTATAACTTCAAAATAGCAAATCAAAATAATAATAAACTATAACACCACGTCTATTCAAAATTGAAAAAGAAAATAATACGTTGCATATAGTATACAAAATAAACTATCAAATATATACATCGGTAAAGCTATACAATATTTAGCAAATAGGACAAAAGGACATAAATATTAAACAAAAATTGCAACCTGGAAAAAAGAAGAAAATAATACAAAATTAAACATTTGATTTTAACAATACGTCAATTTTAAATAAAGACATAAAAATTCAATTAACGACAAAACTAACACACAATATTCCAATGAACTTTATAATTTAGTTTTATAATAGCATATATTACAAATTTAGTATAATTAATTATAATCTTATCAACAATCGTATAATTGTATGAAAATTGGTTGCTTATAAACAGAGATGTGAATTGAACTCACATGGAACACTCGGGGGTCGAGAGGGTTAAGACATCATGGGGGCACAATAGGTCTTAAGGCCGAGTTGCCTGACGGGGTTAAACCTGCCCATGAAAGCAAAAAAAAAAAAAACACTCGGGGTTCGAAAGTTTATTGCTTGGAGTGTCTCTTCGTATAGTCTCTCGCATCCCTAATAGCCTAGTCGCATCCACAAATTGGTGGGAACGCGGGAGACTGTTTGAAAGGACACTCCGTGGAACAAAATTCACCGAGTATTCCATGTGGGTTCAATTCACATCCATACTTACAAAGTAAATGCAAATTCATTACATAAATATACTAAATCGTAATAACGTATTAAGCGTTTTCTTGGCAAATTAGACAATTTAATTTGTGTGAAAAACAGTTGTTCACAGTTCATTTGCCACGTGTTTCCATTGTCCATTTTTATAAACTTTTTACCACTTCATTCCTACTTATGATTATTATTAACTTCACACATTTCCTAAATGACGTTGATCTGAGGATTTTAGCTATAAATTCATTGGTTCATATATACGTTCAATGGTTTTTTTTTTTAAATATAATTTAATTTGTGGCCTGTCAGTTTCTCCTTGTAGCTTAAATTTGATACTAATAAGTAATAATATTTCTTAGAGTTTCAAAATTCAATATAATGTGTAACATAACCCACTTACAAACCCTAAAATAACAATACGTTATCCTAGTGCTTCGCTATTTTCGTATTCAAACACGATTTTCTTAGAAAAAAGTGACTGAAATTAAGACGATATTTAAGGACCATTTAAACATATTATTAGTAATATTCTTACATGATAGAACCCTGTAGCATCCTACGACCTATTTTAGAACAACAACAGCAAGTACTACGTTTTTCTTTAAATATTTTCCAAGCAGCAAGAATACCATACAATGTTTTTACTTTATAAAACTTGTCGATAAGTTTGCCGGGTTTTGTTTGTGTTTTCGTTTAAACAGTATACCTACCTGTTTAGCACACTGAAAAAACGGTTTCACCGTGATATTAGGTTTACGAAATTATGTTAAGTATAAATGTAATTATTGTTAAGATAGCAATATAAGTATTTTCAATATTAATATAATTTTATTTTAAAATACAATCATAGACGATCGTTAAACGCCGTAGAAAAGTTGTGCTGTCCCATATATACCCATAAATTATATTTAATTGTAACATAAATATATTTCAAACGACTATAAATTTGTCTCAGTGCATGGATTTTCTTAAGTTTATCCCTTAAGTAACTGTTATTTTGGTCTATTTTAGAATACATTTCTATATTTCATTAGCCGGCTAAATGTAACAACATATGTTAAAGTGATTCAATCGTTTTGTAAAGAAATTCGAGTGTGGTTTTGAAAATTGTAATGCATTTTATGCGATCGTAAGGACTCGTGCTTAAATTAACAAAAATAAAAAATAAATATTCTTTTGTTGGTTAGTTTATATAATGAGTAATTAGTACAGATCTCATTTACGAGTGAAGAGTTGAAATACTATCTAAACACTCCACAAACCGCAAGATAACTGCGTATACATTAGTATAGTAGCGCTGCTATATTACCTTTATCCTCACAGGGACGGATAGCGGTAAAGGTCAAAGGTTATTAATATTTAAATGTCTTTCTATATCCCAGCCGGCACTGGATTGCTCTCCAAAGTGAAAATTCCCTCGGTTTAATATAATTTATGCACAGTTTAAGCATTAATGTTCATATTAAATACCTATTTCCCTAGATATTACCTGCTTCTTCTTATTAAAGCTTATTAAGGTCGGACAGAATAGCGACACACCTGCGAATTGGTATTGGCCCATGTTGCTACATAAATTTGTAATTATGTCACAAATTATCGATGTGCTTTGATAAACCTTTATCCTTTTAGAGACAAGTAATTACTACGCTGTTAAAATAAATGGATAATGCTATGAACATTTAGATACAATATCTAATATCTAATAATAATAAAAATGGTAGCTTCTATTCCCAAACAGTTGAAATTTATTTACCGGATAATGTGCAATAAAATAATTAATTCAAATTTGCAAATTATACAAGGAAAGGTAAAAAAATAGAACAACAAAGAAAAAAATAATAAAAAATATACGTTTACATTCGTAAGTTACGTATATTTTTACTGCAAACAACTGCTAAAATAATTGGTGCCGATTAGTTTCAAAAGGATCATCGTAAAGCTTGTCAGATGCTTTTACCATAGCACCGGTTTGTTTCCGCCCTGACAGTCATTCGATTATCGTGCTTTAGCTTTAGGTACCTACAAGAAAATGAACCTGACTGATTCTGAGTACAGACGGAGAACCAGCATTATTATTGACCAGTTTAATTAAACAGTTGACACTGCTGCAGCGTAGCTTTTTTATGGGAGTTATCTGACAAAAAGTTTTTGGAAACACTGCAACCTATTGGCGTTTTGTATTATATCTACCATATTCTTTATCTATTAAATTATAATAATAATAATGATAATAATATTTTTTCTTTTTTGCGGGGAGGTGAAAATGCATTTACGCTGGACTCCTTCAAAAATGAAAAACACCTCCCCACTCCCAGACACCAGCCCGGAACCGTTTAACACATAGCATCAGGCTGAGTCCTTTAACTTGGCTGTATGTGGGCCGCGCACCATTTGTTGTTCAATAAGGAACCATAACATTCACAAATATTTAGGCCAAAAAATTAAAATTTAGTAAATAAATAAATAAATAAATTATCCTCCTCCTCCTGTAGAACGATCCAAGTCGGTTTTTTTGGCCCGTAGGACATCGTGCGCGTACCGCATACAGTTTGCCCAGGAGTCCTCATTCTGCACCATTCTCTCGATAATTGTGTCTGGTGAGAACCTACCGATCGCGGCTTCCACCAGTCTTCTCCGCTCCGCCCACCTCTGGCATACAAAGAAAGTATGGTGGGCGTCGTCAACTTGGCCGGGACAATACAGGCATCCTTCAGAATCC
Source organism: Cetonia aurata (assembly GCA_949128085.1). Lineage (NCBI taxonomy): Eukaryota > Metazoa > Arthropoda > Insecta > Coleoptera > Scarabaeidae > Cetonia > Cetonia aurata. The sequence goes on from OX421888.1 coordinate 34,994,900, forward strand.
GTCTTACCCATGCGATACAAGTAAGATCTGAAGTAGCCATGACCTGTCAATAGTTGGGTGAGGTAGAAGTCTACCTTACCATGGGCCCTTTGGATCCATGGGCGCAGGTGAGGGATCAGCCTGGCTGTCCAACGGCCTCTCCTATCTCCCTCCCATAGGTGCTGCCACGTGTTTAGCGTGTAGTCCCTTTCGTTGACGGAACTATCTTCTCCGGATTCCCTCCTCCTCAGGTAAATGCGTTTCTTCTCTTGGGCCAGAAGTGCCACCGGGATTATCCCTGCCACCACGAGAACTGCAGGCTCGGAAACGGTGCGGTAGGCACTAACTACTCGCAGAGCGGCCCTCCCTCTCTGGACTTGGGCCAGCCTCTTGCGGTATAACTCCTTACTCAGTGCGTCGGCCCACACTTCCGCTCCGTACAGAATGACGGACTGCACCACCGCCATCAGCAGCCTTAGCTTGCTTGAGCTGGGACCGCCGACATTGGCCATCAGCCTGCTCAAGTCTGCTGTCATCTTTGCCGCCTTATCTGCAGTTCGTAGAATTTGGGGCCAAAATGTCATTTTGGTATCCAACAGTACTCCCAAATACTTTACGCTGGGTTTCGTTCTAATTTCCCCGTCCCCCACTCGCAGGGGTATGATGGTGTCCATTCTCTTTTTGGATAGGACAACAACTTCCGTTTTATGGAGAGCCCGGACTAAGCCATGGCTCTCCATCCATTGGTTGACCCTCCTCATGGTTTGGTTGAGTTGTAACTGGGCAAGCCCGACATCGCGCGCGGTGATGAGCAGCGCGATGTCGTCAGCATAGCCAACCAGTCTCACCCCCTCAGGCATCTCCTTTCTCAGGAGCCCGTCATAAAGGATATTCCACAGATCCGGTCCCAGAATAGACCCTTGGGCAACTCCAGATGTCACGGTGTAGTTGCGCTGACCCTGCACCGTCTGGTAGGTGATCGTACGCTCCTCCAAGTAACTGTTGATCATTCTCAACAGGTACAAGGGCACCCGGAAGGTGTGCTCTAAGGCGTCCAGTATGTCGACACATCTAGCCGAGTTGAAGGCATTCTTCACATCCAGGGTCACGAGAAGGACCACTCGGCGCGAGAAATGGTTATGATTCTCCGCCTGGGACACAGCCTCGGAAACCTCCCGCAAGGCATCCGCGGTCGATCTTCCCCGCCTAAAGCCGTACTGGTAGGGAGACAAGCCCCCAGCTTCCTCTACCGCCGTATGCAATCTGCTCCGGAGGAGCTTCTCAAGCACCTTGCCCGCCGTGTCCAACATGCACAGGGGGCGGTACGTGCTTGGGTCGTCCGTATCTCCCTCCTTCTTGGTGATTAACACGAGTCTTGCAGTCTTCCACCTGGAAGGAAAGACTCCCTCCGCCAGACACGCGTTGTACATCTGCAGCAGCACCTGATAATAATAATAATAATTCATGCCTTTACATCCCCCAACAGCTTTCGCCAATTACAGGGGGCATCGGCCGGCCATGAGTTATTATTACGCCTGCGCCCGTGGAGCGACTTAAGGTGTTTGTCTCTCAGCATTTGCCAAGGAGTGAGGAAAACCACGAAAACCTCACTCTGAGAGCAGGCCCTGGGATTCGAACCCCGGACCCCGTGACTGATAGCCAAGCGCGCAAGTCACTGGACCATCAGCCACTTTATTATATTATGACAGTCCAATATCCTGGTGCTCTGTACTGGTCTCTGGGTGGTCAATCTTCTGGATTCATGTTTGGCTTGCCAAAAATTGGTTGCCTTGGCAGTGTCCAGGCACTGAACCAAACTTCCTAGTAAGCTTTAGTAGTTCTTCACTGTTCCTCTTTGATAAAGGTTTTTCCATGAGTTTGCCTAGTTGTGTTCTTCAAGTGTTCTTTGTATTTTTCTTGGACCCAGCTCCTTAGCTGCTCCCGTACCGCATTTTTAGACACTCCTATAACAGGGTTCTGGGCCCATAAATGAAGCTCATGATCTCTGCCTTGTTTTGTATTTCCTCAAAAGTTTCAATTATCATTTCGATTTTAACAAGTCTTTTCTTAATATTTGTTTTTTCAACTTTTGAAGGGTTATCTAATGCATTGATAAATTTAACAAAGCTGGTTAATTGAGCTTTAAGAACGCCGCGTTGTTTTATTAACGTTGTTAAATCTGTCATTGTGACCTTATGTCAAAATATGCAAAATGTCAATAAGGAAAAGATACAATTGCCTGTGATCCTTAAGTGATGTGAACGTGGTTCAGCTTCGATACAATTGCCTGTGATCCTTAAGTGATGTGAACGTGGTTCAGCTTCTCCTTTTCGTATATATGGCGCTCCGCCCTGTATACCTTATGTGTAGCCTAATTCTTCGCTTCGATAATAACTTCGCAATGTTCTGTTGATTTCCGTTTACAGTTTGACCGTATCCGGCTCGAAGGACCAAAAATATGATATGTAACTTCTTTAATTTGATATTAACTTACACTATTTAATGTCTTTCTTTTGACATAATAATAATAATAATAATATTCGTCGCTATACAAAACAAAACGTGTACAATTTTAATCTATCAAAATCACAGTAACGTCTGAACACCAACTTAACCACCATAGACACGACCAACATCTCAGGAGTATTGATAAAGCACCATTCGCCTCTGCGGAGATCGAGGACTGTATCGATTATTCGCCAGCAATTATTTCCGAGTATCAACTGATTTAACACATCAAGTACAACTAAGATCTTCATAACCTTTTCCACCTGTCCAAGCTTTACTACAGCTGAAATAGTACCTGAACTAGAGCAAGTACTACCGCCAGTCAGTTCTACAGAACCAGTATTAGGGCGGTACCCTGGATGTTAGGAGCGTCTTCAACTCCCAGAAAACCCCAAACCAATCACACACACAAAAGACTGCGAGACGTTAAGCCTCGAGTCTTTCTACAAGTGAGAGGCAAGAATTCAGAAAAAGGAATATACAGGGTGTACCGACGATCCCAAACCAATCATACAAATAAACCACTGCGAAACGCGAAGCGTCGAGTCTTTTTGCAAGTGAGAGGCAAGTATTGAGAAAAAAAATATACAGGGTGTACCGACGATCCCAAACCAGTCACAGGTGTCGACGGGGGTTAGCGGAGAGTGGTGCGGTTTGCCTGGTCTGCCGAGTTGGGGCGTAAGTGGTGCGTTCTAGGTGGAGCGCATACTTTCTGCTTTCTGCAGAGTTGGGGCGGTAAGCGGTCATCGAACGACTATTTAATAGGCCGGGTGAACGGACCCGAATATATAGTGTAATTTCTGAATTGTTCATTGTTTTTTGGTTTTTTCTGTAAACGCGGTTTAACTTTGAAACTTGAAAACTCCTCGCGGTATATATATTTAATTCTTTTTTATTATTTTTCAGTTTATTTGGTCTAGATTGACAGTGGTAAACAATTCAGTTCTAGGATGTATTTTTAATGGAACTTGTAATTGTAAGATTTACAAAAGTTGTTAACATTTCGTAAATGCTTTTAACAATAGATAAATACAAAATAGCAGTTACCAAGAAGGAAGTATTTGTGATTTTTTTGGAGGTAAAAATATCTAACCTCTGTTAATTTTTATTATAAACTAATATTTACTTTTGTAGAAGAAAAGCTGATAAAATGTAATGGGGTATACATCCTGGTATGATATAGTTTGCAGTTGATTGCTGTTGTTGAATAGATATCAGTGAATATTTTAAGTGCAAATAATAGATAATGTTAAGATTCTGTCAATGCAAAAACATATTAAATACTCTTGTGCTTATGATAAATGTGCAATCTACAATTTATAATAAAAGTATTTAGTGAAATTAATGGATGTGCTTTTTATATTTCAAATGAACTTTCGCATCTAATAAGCGCAGCAAATATCAAATCGGATCCGCCGTAGAACGAAATCGCTCAAGGATTACGTTACAATTGACGTTGTTGCTGTTTCTAATAGTTAGTGCTAGTAAATGATGCATAGGGAACATATATTATTGCATATTCCCACCTAAAAGCTCGGTATAAACTGTAATAATTACAGCTTTCAAAGGTGATAATTATTATCACCTTTGAAAGCTCACATGTCATAATCTTAACCTCTCCGATTGAGATGATCTGGATACTGCAGATATCAATAACATCGTAGTTATTTTCGCATTTTGATTTGGTGTTTCGCTTTTTCAAGGTACCTGGGGCTTTATTCTTTGTAAATTATTTGTTTTTCGAACGACATCCTTCCCCACAAGTGGCTTTTCAGCGTAAAATTGTGGATCTGATGTTTCAGAAATCGACCTAGAATTTACATCAGAACTGATCTAAAATATGGGTTGATTTTAAAAATTGACGTACTAATAGCTATATACAGGTGTACTTGCCGCTTTTGAAGTTTCAAAATAATCTCAGACTTTTAATGCGATAAAGCTCAGACTGTGGTCATTTAGGTTACGGATGACAGAAACGATATTATATCTGGATAAATCATGTGTTTCCGTTGCGGTTCGGGCTTATTTCGTTAACGTTACACTTATTAAAGAGGTTTTACTTATTTTTCGAAAGATTTAGCTGGTTTTTTTCATCGCAAACATCGTTTACAGATGATCGGTAACGTTGACATTCCCGTTCTAGGCGCCATATTGGACGAACGAAGGGGAACCGAACTGCGAAAACACGGCGTTATGATTTCTATTCTTGCGTGAAAATTCTGCCATTTTCGCTACTTTTTTCGTCAGATTGGGGAAAATGAGAGTCACCTAAAACTATTTCCGACATTCGTCCGGCATCCAGACGACTTTAAATAAGCGAATTTTCGCGACAAAGATTAGGCATTTTGACGATCCGAACGGGGAATCTAACACAAATTTCCGTCGATTTGGTCGGCATTGGCTGTCCGTCACCGAAATTCGGGGAAACTGGAAATTCTTGAAAAGGTTTACGCGACACCACGACTATTCCCGTGCGACGATCGGTTCGCGCCTTTCAAAAATATCTCTCTTTTTAACTAGTGTCGTTAGGTAACGTGAAAAGCGGTAACTTGCTTGGAACCTAGAAGCGTTTACAGTGCTAAACAGAGTACGCCACTCGCAAGCACTTTAGTAGATATAACTAGATATTCGGGCCCGTTAACTCGGCCTATTAATTAGTCGTTTGATGAACGCTTACGCCCCAACTCAGCAGAAAGCAGAAAGTCTGCGCTCCATCTAGAAGGCACCACTTACGGCCCAACTCGGCAGACCAGCCAAATCGCACCACTCTCCGGTTATTTTTTGTTATGAACATTGAAATGCTTATGATTATAAAAAAAGTAATGATTATAGTAGTAATAACATCGATGTTTCTATAAATATGGAAAGCTTTCTTCTTTAAATAAAAATGTTTACATAATTGCCTGTTACTTACTTGAAGAGTTGTAAATAAAAATAAGGTATACTGCCATCTACGATCATTTTCTTTTGCCTGTAGAAATAAATAAAGGATGACGTAAAGTTTGAAATCGAGTTCCTATTGATTTTTTTTATTGTCCATATCGTTCGTGCATATGCGACGGTATCCGATAATTTCAATCCATTAAAAAGTAAAAAAAAGATATAGGCGATTAATTATACTTGAATGTTTATGGGGTACTTATATATTTACGTGACCACGTTCGAAAATGACATCTCCGATTTCTAAAAGTTATCTTGTTTGTTTTTGTTTGAAGTCGCCGCCTACCATGACGCATGTGCCGCCGAGCGGTCTGTCGTCTGCGCAGAGGAAGCGAAGGCTTTTCTCTAGCACGTCGAACGCCAAGTGGCTCGTCATGCTCACCTCGTCGAAGAAGAGCAGCTTGGTCTCCCTAATGACGATCGCCTCGTCCGACTGGAATCGGGTCATCGACGTGGTGTTCTCCACGATGCGAAGCGGCAATCTAAAAGTGCTGGGGAGGGTTTTACCTTGCTTGATGAGCGCTGCCGCTTATCCCGTCCAGGCGACAGCCAACACTTCGAGGGTTTGAGCGTTCAGTAGGTAGGTAATGATGGTGTTGTAGAGAAAGGACGCTCAGAAGGAATAACAACCTCTGCACCTTGTCGTCATCTATGGCCGCTGTAATCACATCGTAGACAGCACGCTGATTGGTGTTGAGAGGCTCCAGCATGTCCTCGCCTTGACGGCGCTCCGCGTCTACGTCGATGCGGTCTCGTCCTTCGTCTGGAGCGCGGTCTGGAGGTTCTGGTAGGTTGAATGTAGGCGAACATCTAGCGCAACTGCTTGGGTATCTCGCGCTGTGCGGCCTCCGTAAGGTTGCGGATCCACTCTCGGGTCTCCTGGAGGAGGCCGCGCAGTCGGCATGCTTTCTGAAACGACTCGCAAACCGTCCCCTGAACGGTCTTGATGTCGTCGAGGGATGTGGCCCCTCTAGAATGCAGGAGGAGCAGTCTGAGGTAATAGAGCTCTCCGCTCCGGTTTGAAACGTTGAAAATCCTCGGAACGACGGGTTTGTGAGTCCTCTGGCGTCGTTTCCAACATTTCGCGCCGCGCTCCCAGACGTAGTGCAGTAAAAATTCTCCGAACAGGAACTGTCTCGCATTCGGATCCGTGCGGTTCGTCTCGAACCACTGGAGAAGTTGGGTAGTGGGCTGCTCGTTTGCTACCACTTGTTCCTCGCCCAGTCTAAACACGATCCGCTGTCTACCCGGGAGATGTATTGACAGTCTGAAAAATATGATGAGATAAGATATTTTTGTGTTTAGACGCCATAATTCTTCTTACCTTTCGACGTGATGAGACATTTCGTAAAATGGCAGCGATAGAATGTGCCACGATGCCTCTGGAGCTGTAATGTATCTGCCGTTGAGGTACAAACTTAACTCGTCATGTACCAGCGGTCTCGGTTCATCATTCTCCTGAACGACTCTCAGTAAGGCCCGGTTGGACTCTTTGAAAAAGTACTTGTTAAGGTACTTGACGCACCCCGTACTCGTGCACACCTCTACGTTGATGTGCGTCTTGTACTTCAGTAACACCTACGGATTATATGGCACGACGAACTCATTCTCCACGTTGTGGTTACGCCGTATCTCGATAATCCTGCTGTTTCTCCTTCGGCGAAGGTTGACGTGGCCGTCTCTAATGGTCTCGTTGCACCAGTATTTGGGGATCCGCTTCGTGCATCTGTCGTTCTCCATACAGACTCTACCTCATGTGAGATCCCACAAGGTCGAACAGCTGTCTATCTGTTTTGGGATCGGGCAGCTCCCCGGTCACCAGCTGATCGATTCGATCCGCGTCGATTGGCTTGTCCTCGTTCCTTAGCGTAATAAGGATGTGGGCGTGTGGAAGGCCGCGCTTTTGAAATTCAATAACGCAGGGGTGGGCGATGGGTACGCCTATTATCTGGCGAAAGGTAAGGTCCTCCATCAATTGCCCCAGTTTCATCTGGAAGAGACAACAGATCAGGATCGCATGGTTTGAGGGCTCGTCCTTGAGAGGTATATTCTCGACGATCTCCGGCTATCTCGGATTACGTCTCGTTACGAACACCAACGGATATCCGACGACGTTAATGACGGCTATCGCGTCTTGGTAACGCTGCATCTGGCTTCTGGGATCCAGAATGTACGTCGACGGGAGGACGAAGATCTTCCCGACTGCTGCGTTTCGGTCCGCCGCCGCGGTTCGTACATAGTCGGCCAGACCTTGATATTCCATCTGGTCGTGATGCGTACGGATGTAGGACATTCGGTTGGCTTCCAGCTTTAAATACGGACACACGGTGTATTTTTGCGTCAGCATACCGGCTAGCCTGACGACATTGAAAGCGTCCGCGCCTTCGTCGAGACGATGTGCCAAACGATAAGCGTAATACTGTCGCACGCTGACTCTCGTCTTACGACGACCCGCGTATTCGCGAGTGAACGCAATGTCCCATCGCCAACCTAATTCTCCGGTGGGAAACAATAGCGGAAAGCTGAGTGGATCACAGAATTCACTCTCCAAATTGATGCTGCGGACTCCTTGGTCTTCCTCGGTTAAGAATACCCTCATGCCCGGGTTGGGCATCTGGGTCTCGGCGTATTCGAAGACGGCCGCGACTTCGTCCACTTGAACTGGGTCGAACTCTCTGCGACGGGGATCGCGTTGTCGCACCACGAACTCCAAATACGCCCTGGGAAGCAGACATCCAGGATTCCGTGCTCTCTATTCCTGATAAACGCTCTACAGATGCCTGTACTGCCTGGCGAACGGCTTGACTTCGTGGAGGATGTCGCCCAGCGATCGCATCAGGCCCTGATGAACGTTAGAGTGGGCGGCGTCGGCGACTTTTTGACGCGTCCCTTCCTCCGGATCCAAAAAATAATTTAGGCCGCACTTGCTGCGTGCTCGGTTAACGTTGACGTCCGAGTAATGATGGTAGATCTGCCCTTGGATGGCGCAGACATACGGTCCTTGGCCGGGCAGATCCCTCAAGTTTGCCTGAACGCTGGCAAACTGAACACAGTTACTATAAATAATAATGTTTTTCTTAAACTCTCTCTACAAAGGATGTCGGCCGGAAAAGAGTTCACGTAATTCGTCTGGAAACCCTTGCGGTGGTTGCGGAAGTACTACCTGGCCGCTCTCGCAGCACTGGGTATAGACGCCTCTCGTTGTTGTCTCGCGCAGAAAGAATCTCGCTTGACAGAAGCGACATTCGCCCACCATGCATCGCAGATGCATGTACTGCGCTCGACGTCCTGTCGCCTCCAGGTAGGACGACCCCTGTTGGCCGCGGTTGCGAAGCCTCTCGACATCGGCTCGGCCGTCATCTTGTTGTCGGACATCCTCGTCCCTGGCGTCCGCCATCCGATTGCATCTCCTCTTGTCGACGAAATCGATCGACAGGTCGGCAACTTCGACTGTGGTGTATGGGCCGATTTCCGCGTCTTGTCATTCGTCCCGGACCTCCACCGCGAAGATACGAATTTCCTCTTCCAGTTCCAGATCCTGCCCGTCGTTGTGGATGTCGATCGAGGAAATCTCTGAGGATAGTTGCTCTGCCATCGGTTCATAGGCCTAAGGCGAGTGAAGATGTTGCTCGAGGTCGGGCGATCTCTGCGGCTCCACGACGACATCTTCAACATTTCGACGGGGTGTTTTATACGGCGGAGGTCCGATGCTCTCGTCGTTTGAAGAATCTACAGAACATATTATAATTATCTAACCGTTTCGAAGAATCTTAATAATAATATAACCTTACCCGAATAAACCTGCGGGCATTGAACGATCACCACAGGTAACTGGATTTTGGGTGCGTGGGGAAAGTCTTATCGCGATCTTTCCCCCGCGACCTCATTGTCGATCGTCTCCTCGACGCTTTCGACAATGTTCAGCTCTACGGTATCGGAGATTGAAGACACCACCGTCATGGCGTCCAAATCGGCCGTAGCTGCTTCCCACACCGGATTTCTGGATTCCGGAGGGATCGATGCTCGCTGGGCTTGGTTGTTGGTGGACGTCCCTAATCATGCAAATGAAATAGACATATGCAATGGGAAAATTCAAACACTCGCAAGATGTTGTCTATCAATCTATACTGAGTATTTGGGGGTTAATAGGTTGTGGCCCGAACGTTTTATTGCACTGATGCACTTGTACCCAGAAATAATATAAGAACATTAACACAAATATACAGGTGGGCAACTAAGTTTGGACGGTGGTTTACATGGATTTTTTTTTTAATACGGCCCTGTATCGTATAATTTTCATTATATGATATATTAACACTACGCTGTTATTATTAAAATACAATATCCTGTAAAAGGTGTTTGTAGACACTGTTGGATAATAAAAATACTATTATTATTATACTTGAGAGTGGTATAGTTTTCAAGCCACAGTCTCCACCCATCACAGGATTGAGAGTGGTTGTTTGAAAAACGCATTGCGTATACGACTGAGTACATTTGAATTTTACGTTTTCTACCCGTATTTTCGATGTAGAAGTGTACTTACCTCTACTTATATTCAATTCTATTACCGAAACGTGTTCCCCTTTTCAAGAACGATGAGATTTGACGCGTGCGATCGTTCGAATGGCGGGATCCGACTCGTGCGATCGGACGGATTTCTAGCGACTCTCGAGGCGCAATTTTTCTATTCCTATAAAAGATTTGCATATTTTCATAAATATATGGTACTCACCTGACCTTTTACATATACATACATTTCGATCGTTTTTCAGTTCATCTCCGTTAAATCGTCAGAATTTCGCATGCTCGCATCATCGGGCACTCGAAGATGGCGGACATCTGTCAGTTTCACAAATTGATCTAGGATTTACATCAGATCGTGATTTATGCGGTAATTTATAAAGAATAGAGCCGTACTTACCGTTCTTCAAGTTTCAAATTAATCTGGGAGTTTATAAATGTGCTCTGCTTAATATTAACAGCGGCAATTTTCGATTCGAATATGATAGCTTCCCAAAAGTGTTGATATATTCCGATTAATAACACGTTCTCATTCGTGCTGGACATTTAACCAATTCTTCAAACCATTTTGTGGCTTTTCACGTCAAATGCATGTTTTAACGGTCCGACGACATGCTGTTGACATTTGCGTCTGACTCGGCGAATGACGAATCTGTTAAAATGACATCGAACAGCCGTCTAAAACATACTGCAACGTCCGACGCGCTGTTGACGTTTTCGTTTATCGGCGAATGACGTATCTGTCAAAATGACATCGGATAACCATTTAAAACATACTGCTAAGGATTTATATTTTGCGCGTTTTTAAAGCATTTTCGCTCCGGTTTTCTACTCTTTTTAGTTAGAAGAGGCGTCGGTGTTGGTCGATTACCGGTTTTTCCAGAGACTTGGCCGCCCTAGAAGCACGACTTTTCAGCCAAAAAATACATCTCTGTGGATCTGACGTTTTTCAAATCGACCTTCAATTTACAACAGAACTCGATTAGAATATGGTAATTTATTATGAGAGCGTCCAAGATGCGATGTTATATCCCGATTAATTACCCGTTTCCGCCCCCGTTTTTATCGCTTGAACTTTCATGGTGCTTATGCGATGAAGATTAGAAATTCGGGAACCATTTTTCGCGTTTTTTTCACGCGAAATACACGATTTTAGGGTCCGACATGCTGTTGACATTGAAGTCTATCGTCTGACGTATCCGTCAAAATTGCTTCGGAGACTGACGCCGAAAACATACCTCGACGCTTTCGGATATCGCGCCTTTTTTAACGTATTTCTCCCCGATTTCTTGTCATTTTCCGATAGATGAGACTTCCTTGGTAATGTCGGATCGGTAATCGGCGATTTCGTCGCCTTATTAGTACCAGATCACCGGTCGAAAGTGTGTTATTTTGACAATCCAGACCCGTAATCTGACACATCTCCACGTCGATTTGACCGACATTGTCTGTTCGTTACCCTAAATCGAGAAAAATGGAAATTTTCGAAAAGGTTTACGTGGTTTTTTCGCTTCTAACGACGATAGGCGATATCCATGTTAAGCTCACCGACATTTTACGCCACTCAAAATTCCTTCCCCTTTTAACAGAGCCCACCTTTTAGAGCCTTTCGATTGCCAAGTTTTTCGAGAGGCGTTCACGCACTAGTACACTACTGTCTTGCACTTTAGTAATTTTAGAATTACTATTTTCTATAACCTTTGTTGTAACCATGATAATGTCGATATCGGAAATCTCTGACAGTAAATTATCTATCTATCTATCTATCATCCTCCTGCATGGGAGTGAGACTTGGGTGGATGGGCTCCAAAAGGAAAAGTACCGCAAAAAGATGGCCGCAGTCCAGAGGAAAGGAACTCTGCGAATAGCCAGCTCCTACAGAACAGCATCAGAGGCAGCGGCTCTGGTTATAGCAGGAGTGGTTCCTTTAAACCACCGCAAAGAGAGACGGCAAATCTGTCTGGACAAGCTGGAAAGCGGGACAATCACGAAACGTGAAATGAGAAAGCGGCTCTGGCAGGAGCGATGGGAGTCGGACACCAAGGCAGGCGGACAGCAGAATTGATGAGTCTCTCAGTCTGGGTGGACAACGGAGAGGTAGACTATCACCTCACCTAGATGCTGACAGGACGCGTGTACTTCCGCGAGTACCATTGTAAAATAGGGAAAGTGAACAGTGCGTCCTGTCTGTATCAAGACAGCGACAGTGATGATGCCCACCAGACATTTTCTGAATGTTCCAGGTTAAAGACCCACGGAGATCACCTGGAGCTGGACGTCGAAGTACTATAGCCGGCAAACCTGATCGAGACTATGTTGCGAGACGGATACATATGGCACAAGGTCTTCGCCTTCGCAATTCTAGTTACCAAGAAGAAGGAGATGGATGTACGCTAGACCTGGTGCACCACCTCGACCAAATGCTAAAAACGATACCGCGGTGGAATGTTGCCAGGGTGGGAAGTTTTTTAGTGGATGAGGGTCGCACACACCGGGTTGGCCACCATAAGGTGCATAATGCATTTTTCCTCCAAGAAAAAAAAAAAAAATTGCAACTTGCAAGTTCCGACACCAGACACGAAACAAGTAAATTACTGTTGGCTAATGAAAAACGTACATTTGTTAGGCGCATCTTCAAATCGGAGTAGACATACAAAACATAAAATGTAAACTAACAATGCATTTGTTGCATTTACAAGGGGGTTGTGTACATTACTAATATTCTGAATAATTTTGCTAACTTGAAAAAGATGTATATTAACAAAATTCCACATGATAAGCCTCTTTTATGGGACAGTTTGTTAAATTCACCAGTATTGTGTTACTTAAAAAACAAAAACAAAATGTGACTCTAACAACTTTTCACGTAACAACACAATTTTTCTTACTGTGTAGTAGGGTCACTAAATTTGAAATGAGATTTGTTACGAATATTGAGTTTTGCAAAACATTTCCCATTTAACCGTTGGACTGTGTTTTATAATAGTCAAGATACTAATGGTGAGCATCGAAATGTGTATATTGTAATATAAAAATGAAATAACTTTTTTAAAATAAATATAAAAATGTATAACATACATTTTAATGGGTTCTAAACAGATTCTTATTATTTACCATGTGGTAATTAACTTTCAAATTTGCCGCCTTAGTTCTGTAGCTTTTATTTACGTTGGTCCCTTGAGAATCAGCTTTGAATTGAACTAAAAGCGGGTTGGTACTGACCAAATAGTTTACCGCCAGATTTTTGTTGAAGTGTGCAAGTTTGTGATTCTTTATAAGCAGTGTATCGGCTTACAAAGCAAAGGAAACACAAAAAAATAGATAAATGAATCTATTAAAAATAAGTAATTTTTTAAAATTCAAACGGTAAGTATGGCAAATCAACAGGTAAACAGATAAATTAATCTTCTTTCAACGTTCTTAAAATTACCTAACCTATACTTAAGCAAAATGGATGCCGATTTTTATCTTGATGATATATTAAAAAAAAAACCAATAAATCGGTTAACTGTTCTAGGAGTCCTTAAATGGTGCTCTTTTGTTTATGGCCACAATTGAAAATCCAACCTCTACACCCCTTAAGGGTAGAAGAGGGATCTGATTATATATATATGCAACAGTCAGTAGCGGCTCGTCAGGGGAGGCTAAGGAGGCTAAGCCTCCCCTATTATTTTTAATAAAATAAATGGTGTTTATGATGTATAAAAATAATGTTTAAGCATTGGCTACATACTAAAACAAACCAATTTCTACAAAGAATTTATAATAAATAGTTGTTACCTAAATTTCCGGCACCGAAAGTGACGGTAGAACACCGCGAAAACCGCGAGGCAAGAAATCAAAATAAAAACAGACAAGGTGATGCACTTCCGCTTTACAAACCTTCGAATAAGTGGGTTGATATTCGGCAATCATGCAGGGTGCCAGCCGGCTCGTCGGCGAGGGAGTGGGTTAATAGAAACACGAACCCAAGATGGATAAAAATTTCGGCGCCACCTGCTTAGGATTACTTACCCTGTCATGCCCCCAAGATAAGCAGGAATCCGAGGTGTTAAATGAATATCGAGGGGTAAAGCAGTTTGCAAAACACATACACAAAAAAAAATAAAACGATAGATTCACTGATAGAGAAGTTAAACTTTTATTAATAAATTTTAACATAAAATACCGGGGAAAATGTTGGTGTTATTGACATAGGATTCAGATAAATTTCAACATAAAATAACGGGGAAAATGTGGGTATTATTGAAATAAAATTCAAATAATGAGTATGATACTCTGACTATTAAAAATAATAATGAAATATTGATCAGAAATAACAGAAACCCTACGATAGGACTCGAACACCGAACGCTTTGGCCAACGCAATCAGTTCACACACGTTATATAAAGAAAATTCTTACGCTGAGAGTTAATTTAAATTCAAGGAAACCTTACAGTTACAAAAAAATAAACTACTAAAGTAAAGCTAAATATTTGAATTGATTTTACTAGCGGTGAATAGTTCACCCTGTATATTGCAGGCCGATATTTAATCGGTTGATGTTTTAAATAAATATACTGAATTCGTTAACAATAAATAAAATGATATATAATACTACAGTTAATCTATGGTACTGAACTAGTGACACCCTCCGATCCTTGATATAACATAAATAATTTCCAGATTTGTTGAATAAAACATTAAAAAAAATAAAAAGAAAAACTAAAGATCGGGGTGGTTATTTACTAATGAAAGTTTTAAACGCGGACAAAATTTACAAATAAAAAGAAAACGTGCAACTTAGCTTTTGTTCTCAATCAGCTGTTACGGGGCATGGAGATCTTCTCCTATCCGAACAGATTGTAGTCTCTGGGCTGACTCGGTAATATCCGAAGCAGACGGTCCACTGAATTTCCAAAAGCGGTAGGTTCTCCGAAGGACTCAACAAGTCGCAGAAGTCCGCAGTCGCACGTGAGTGTTCGAATTCTCACATAAAATGAAGATGAAATTCCAGGGTTCCAAAAATGATGAGAATATAAAGACCTCGTTAAGTAACGGGCTTTTACAACGAAGAGAGGAAAGAAACAGATATGGCGGCGTTGCAGACGCGTGGGTTCTCAAATTATATCTCGAATTATCGAAGTCATCTGCCGTGGTAATCACAAAAATTCCACACTAAACTCAAGCGAAGATACGGCCAATGATTATTTCCAGTAAACTTCCAATAAAATCCACAGATGTGTGAAAATATCCAAAATTTTCAAAGATAGGAAGATGTACTCGTGAGAACACGTCTAAAATCCACCAAGATCAAGCAGGAACAGGAAGCCGGAAGGGAGAATACGTCACACAACCAATCAGAAAACAGAAAAATAAAATAATAAAACGGACAAAGAGGTGCCATCTAACGACGAAAAGATGTAACCACAGAATAGGGCAGAACTGAATGGATCACGATCGATTGACAAATCGATGCGTGGGAATCGCTAATACCGGTAAGTGTAGAACAAACAGACCTAGCCTTGAAAAGAAAACATCAACTGTCAAAACATAGGAATTGAAGGGAATCTATACAATGAAAGAAATTAAACGAACATCTGAGACCGCTTTAAGTATAAGAAAATATCTGTAAGTAAATGAGACTAAAAGATACAAATTCTAGCTAAGCCGCACTAACATGGGAAGAAAACACAATTTGAAAGAACAAAAATGAAACGATAATGTTAACGTTGAGGAAAAACAAGACGTATCTCCGATCTCTGAAGGTAGAGGACGGAAAGAGAAGAAAATAAGGTTGCAAAAACTTGTCGAAAAGACTAGCGGAGAACTAATTCAAGGTAGGCGAAGCAAAAAAACCGTAATATAGTATATTTATTCATTACTTCATTTGAAATTGCAAACAAATTTCCAGTAATGTATAACATTTTACTGCACGCATATTATAAAGCAAGGAGGCTAGCCGCAAGTGTGGCTCCGTGCCGATGATTAATACCATCACGTATACTTTGTACGGCGATGAAGAATGGCATGGAGGCTTGGCTCCGGTGAGCTCGTATGAGATCGGCAAGTTGCCGTGCGTTATCATTCGTAAAACGTACGCAGTTCGCACGTATGCGATTACATTTTCAATACTGCAAAATAACTGACATCAGTTTTGCGTGGAATCGTTCGTTAGCTCTTATTCAAACTTTACAAGAATACAGAAATAATAATCGTCGTTTTAATGATACATATAATTACTTATATTTTGACAAAGAACTCAGTCAGAAAAAAACATAGATTGTCCTATTAATCGGAAATACAAGAATATAAACAAATATTTAACGAAATTTTAGATACGTTAATCGTTCAGGCAGAAGTTAGATTTCAAGATATACACAAGTTACGTTTGATTTATTGACTTTTGACAAATTCTTAATTTATTCAAAAAACTTTCCGTAAAATTTCTTGGAAAACACTTTTACAACAATAGTTTTGTTTTGACGAAATTCATGATCCTCAAATGTTCGGAGAATTTTAAACGTCAACTGAGATGTTAAATTTTATTAATAAAAACGATTTATATCAATGTATGCCGGAACTGGGTAAACTTATAAGCATTGACTAAAAAAAAAAAATTAGCTCTTTACCTATCACCTTACACCATTATCAGGTAAGATTTCACTCTCATCTCTACGTGGTTCTTGCTAGACGAGTAATTTTATTATATTATACTAGCCTCCCTGAGTAAAAAGTCACGAGCCGCCACTGGCAACAGTCCTTCAATGGATTATGACTACTTAGAACTTCAACAATCTTATAACTGTCTTAAAACACGTCTACAATTACAACGATCTCTCTACAATTAAATCTACACTCCGCCAAAAAAGTATCGCATAAACTAAAAAAGGGCATTTATGAACCAAGATATTTTTATATGTTCACAAAAAGTTTGCCTCGTGTATGTGAACTATAAAAACACTAACAAAATAATGGAACTTAGCGTTTTTACTTTATTTTTTTTCGTAAAAGAACACATTTAGAAAAATGCATATGTGTAAGGTTTGTTCAGTTGTTTATTGAAAGTCTTCCTATACGGACAAATTTTAAAGTGCGAAGTCAGAGTTCTGTACCAACGCTTTTAAAACTAAAATGAGCAATTTAACTTCAGAACAAGTGGCTGCTATAGTTGCTTTAATCGAAGATGGACGATCTCAAGCATACGTTGCTAATTTGATGAACATCAATCAGTCAAGTGTTTCTAGAGCCAGGGAAAGACCTAGGGAAACAGGCATTTACAGTAGAAGACCTGTACCAGGTCGTCCAAGATGTTCTACTCGCCAAGATGACCGCTATTTACTACTACAAGCATTACGTCGAAGACATGTAACTGCGAGACAATTGCAGAACGACTTGGCTAGAGTCAGAAATACTCGTGTGAGTACTCAAACTATTCGGAATAGGTTACGACAGAGTGGATTAAGAGCTAGAGTAGCTGTAACAGCCCCTCGTCTCACTAGGAACCACCGAGTGGCTCGCTTCAGGTTTGCCAGAGAACATGTAAATTGGAACATTAATGACTTGGCCAATATACTCTTCACAGATGAGTCAAGATTTGGTCTTTACACCTCAGATAGGCGTATCTCAGTGTACAGACGAGACGGTGAGAGCTATTCGCAGTGTAATATCAGACCTAGACCTAATTTCGCTGGTGGCTCTATTATGGTTTGGGGAGGCATCTGTTTAACAGGTCGTACAGAGTTAGTACCAGTAGACAGAGGTACACTGACTGCCCACAGGTATATAACGGACATTTTAGAAGAACATGTAGTACCATGTGCGCCAATTATAGGAAACGAATTCATGTTAATGCACGATAATGCACGACCGCATGTTGCAATAATCGTCCAGGAATACCTTAACGATGTTGGTATTCCAGTTTTAGATTGGCCTGCGGTAAGTCCGGACATGAACCCTATCGAGCACGGGTGGGACCTCCTTCACAGACGGATACGAACCCAAAATGTTGCCCCAGCGGACCTGCATGGACTAGAAAATGCTCTCCGTGACGAGTGGGAGAATTTGGATCAGGCTTATATACGGAGGTTAATCGAATCTCTGCCAAACCGTATGCGAGCGGTCATAAGAGCCAGAGGTGGCAATACCCAGTATTAAAAGCTACTGTTATGACATTTTTCTTTCCAAAATTATAATTTCTTGTTTTAATAAAAATCTCAAGTATGAGTTCTTGTTTTTATTTGGCCTGTATTTTATTTAAACAATCATAGAAATTATATCTTAGAGCGCATTAAAGTATATTTACAACTTTATGCTACAAACAAAGATTATGCGATACTTTTATGATTCAAAACTAAATTATGCGATACTTTTTTGGCGGAGTGTACTTGGGTAAGTAATGTTTTTATAGTGTCTTCCGTTCACTGTTTTAGGTTTTTTTTAAATTTTAACTAATTTTTGGTTTTAGTTTTCGTAAGAACCGTCACAAACTTATCAAAAAGATATTTCTTTACGATACCGTATTTGTTGATATCTTGTCTGATGATCGATTCCGCTTGCTTCTTTCTTGAGGTTCTATATTCGGTCTCGCAGGCAATTCTCGGAAACTGAGCTATTTTCGCTGATCCTGGATGGTCGGGTATTGAAAATTTCGGATATTTCCTCCAAGTAAGTTAACTCTCCTTTATTTTCTCTGTTTCCCACTGATATTATTTTATAATTTTATTCGGCACTATTTTGTGTTGGGTATTAAGCTTTGGGTTAAATTTTAGTATTTTATTTTTTGATTTTTCCTTTAAATTTAACAATTTTGTGTAACTTTTGGTTCTTTCTTAAATTTTGCGTGTCGTTTGTACCCACGCAAATTTTTCTCCTCCGTTCAATTTTTCTAAATTTTCTAATTTTTTTTATTTTTGCATAGGCCTCCTTGAAGATGCAAATCACGTCGATTGCATTGTTCAGAATCAGCTTCCAAGAAAACGTCAATCGTCGCTGAATTCATTACAGAAGATCGGTCACTTTCGAATTGTAACGTAAAACATTTTGATTGTTTTTTTGTTTGCTTAATTAAGTTCTTACACACTAACATATGATAACTAGCTTTGAAAACACATGAAGTCATGTATGTATGTGTGATATTAGGGTGATAGTACACTGCGACCTAAAAGATCTATTATGTCCCCTCTTCTCGCTGTATTTACAGCTGGCCGTCCAGTCTGATTCCTTTTAAGAAGTGCAGAATGTCCGAAGGCCCCAGATTAGGTAACTCTCCCTTTTCGATTTCACATGCTCCCAGGTGCAGCGCCCTTGAGTTGCACAGTGCAACACAGTTTGTGAGTAGATGAATGGACGTTTCGTCCTGTTCCCCACAAAATCTACATTCGGCTTCCTTCGCTATCCAAGCCTGCTTAGATGTCCGTTCAGTTTACAATGGCCTGTAAGGATCCCTGTCAATATCCGAATATTATTTTTACTCAGGTTGTTGCATTCTGCAGATCTCTTCTGGTTATAGGTACCCAGAAGAGTTTTAGCTTGCCTCATTCCCTGGAGATTCTCCCAGTATTTGGATTTTCTCTGCTCTACTTCATTTTTCAGCTTCTCCAGTGTTATGCTGCTACTTATCCCACAAAAAGGTTCTGGCCCTACAAAAGGTGTTCTAGCCCCTCTCTTAGCGAGATTATCTGTTATTTCGTTTCCTTCCACTCCCGTGTGTCCCGGAACCCACAAAAGGGTTACCTTGTTCTTTTTGCCTAGCTCGTTTAGTTTTTGTAGACACTCCCAAACCATTTTGGAGCTGATTATGTTTGACCTCAGCGCCCTAATGGCCGCTTGACTATCAGATATTATGATAATCTCCTGCTTTTCATAGCTTCTGTCAATGTTGACGTGGACACATCTTTCAATAGCATGTATTTCCGCCTGGAAGATACTTGGGTACATCCCCAAGCTTTCGAAATATTTGGTTCTAGGCCCATATATCCCTATTCCAGTTCCCTCTGCCGTTTTGGAGCCATCTGTGTACCATTTAATGGCGTTTCTATTGAGTTTCGAAATGGTATCTCTATCTGATTCACTCTTAGTGCTAAGCTTTGTGGTAAAATCTTTCACAAAGTTGAACTTCCTTGGCATGTCATCTCGGGGCATGTCCCAGATTCGGTCATCTGTAGGAGGCTGAGGCCTATGCCTAACCGTTCCTTCCCTGATCATCCTACGTGTGGTCCTTTTAGCTATGCTCTCCACAAAAATGTGAAGAGGAGTGAGGTTTAGTACCACTTCAATAGCTGCTGTTGGGCAACATGAAGTCATAATAAAACTCTTATTTAATAACAATTTAAAACTGACATTTTTTTTTACAGATCTCATTAATTTCCTGTTGTTCAGCCGCTAGATGAGTCTGGTTTGACAAGTCAAATTTTTTCAAATGTTAAATCAAGTAATTAACTATGATTTGTAACGCAAATAAACTCAAATTCACTCTTAAAATAAAATTAATATCTAACTATTTTGTATTTTCCTTGTTTGATCTGTGTTTGTAATGTTAAATTTCATGGATCTGATATGTTTTTATATCACAATATGTTCCAATTTTCAATGAAAAATACTCTAGGGCCGATACCCCATGCTTACGCAGTTAGGGCCTTTCAATGAAATTGGTACTTAAATTTCAGGAGTAAATTTATTTTTACATGTATTAGTATACTAGTATCCGGCCCAAATGCAAATTTAACGCAAAATATACTGAATTTCTTTCGGTATATTAACAACAATACCACATGTAACTCTTAATAAGCTTTCATAAGACATACATACTTTTCTTGGGTTAATGTAGTAATTATCAGATCAAGATCAGTACACCAAATGCAAACATCAATATTTAAGTAAATGGTGGAACAGAAGAGTACAAATAAACATCAAAACGGTTTAACAAACTATTCCGCTGTGCTACTGTGAAACAATGTAAACATACAGAAACCGTATTGGTGCTTCCATTATCGAGAACAAACAAATCGGTCAAACGATGTCTCGTGAATTACCTAAACTTTCTAAAAGTAGAGCAAACGATCGCTCCATTCTCAGTCGCAAAAGCAAAGCCTCGTAGTTTATTTAGGTTCCAGAAAAACAGACAAGTGCGTATGGAATAACGGTATCTGGACGGTCCATTTAGGTGGTACGTACATTCACATGTTGGGGGTGTGCATTACGTGTATCACATACATATACAGTTATTGATACATGAGCATGTACACACATACACATAGTTCACAGTGCATATGAGAGATGGACAGCGTGTTTGTAAAATGTAGTTTAAAAGTAATAAAAAGATATATTTGGTTTACATAATTATTGTACGTAATGGAAATATATCAGCAGAAAGCAGGCCCAAAGATGATAGTTACTCGACATAGAGGGAAAGCAAAGGATTGATTTAAGATACGCACATACAATTATAGCATACATGGTACATAAACTGTTTAATAAATACTTCGAAAAATATGAGTAGGAGCACTGGAATCATTCACAAGATAATTTAACCGGTCTCATACAATTTTTTTTTCGTATTCAGAGTATTCTTACTCTAACACATAAGTCATCACAAAGGAAAATTATTTGAGGAACTATTTTTTTGTGGCGTTGTCAAATTGTGAGGCTTTCGCTACAGTTGATATTGGTTTGATATGGTACAACAGATATCATCATTGCAAACTTATGATGACCCTATACTAATATAAAATTAAAATAAAAGTGACAAGTGAAAGTAAATAATATGTAAAATGACAAATAACTGCATAATACATACCATGTACATACATAGAATTTACAGAACAAGCTAGTAATAAAGCAAGTAATAAAGAAGCTAGGAGATATTTTCCATGGCGTGTGTACGTGGGCTATATTATCTAAATTATTGATTTCTTATTAAGTATACTCTAGTAAATTTGGGTTAATAGATATTGACCACTATCAAGTGCTCACTCAGAATTTCAGTAGGACACGACAAAATATGCAGTACATTTTTAACGGTATTTTTATTGTTGCTGTTAGGTTCAGCATATCTAAAAATTCATTCTGGTACAGTCACGTAACTACTAGCATGGTGGTAAATTAAAAGAATTAACCTTGAATCGGCCAAAGATAAGATTAGGTGATACTACATATTTTATGTTTTGGAACATCTTATCACAAACTTTACTGTACTGGATGCATGCTTTAATAGCAAAGCTATCATTACTAGCAATATAACTGAGCTGAACAGTTTTACTAATGTCGTTCTAATTTATTGCTAAAAAATGACATGGTACGGTGATCATGATCCTACATTTTTTTGTACGGTTTTCGTATAACTTGGTAAAATGTCAATTTAACATAGGCACTTCTCATTTCTGTTGTCACTAATTTCTTATGTACTTACATTTCCAATTCTTGTTTTCGTTTTGTGTATTCTGCGGGATATTATAAACATCCCCCAAATATTAATTAAAACTTACAATTCTGATGTTATTTTTACGATCATTATTATATCGCCTAGTATTGTACTCGATTAGGAAATCGCTTCATCATGGCAGCGAAATAGAAAAATAAACGAACACTCTCTATACAGTACGAAATCTGTTTTGAATATCATCTTGAACACTATAGATATAAGATATGTATTATTGCTAGTGCTGTAGATATCCGATAAAATTAAGATCCGGATCCAAAATTATCCGGATATTCGAACCCTTGGATCCGGATTTATTATTCGAATCCTTGGATCTGGATTTACTATCCGAATCCTTGGATCGGGATTTACTATCCGAAACCTCGGATCTAGATCTGCTATCCGAAAATTAGGATCCGGATCCGCGATCCGAAACTTTAGCTCCGGATCCCTTATCCGAAAATCTCGGATCCAGATTTGCTATCCCAATATCCATCAGATATATTAACGAACAACTGAATGGTATTATATGGCTATGTGTTAATGAAGTCGAATATATTTTGTTACCAGATAGCTGTCAAAAAACTGATAGGATACGCTCCATTTGATCTCGAAATAAACCAAAAGAAAGACATCATCAGAACCATCTTCCCTGTAAGAAACCCAGTAAGAACAGTGCATGCGCTGGAGACGGAGGTGAAATGGTTCCAAAAGGAAGAACTTGAGAAAGCTGCACGAAGCCTACGACCAGGAAAAGCTCCCGGCATTGACGGCATTCCCCCGGAGGCCATAAGAAGGCTGACAGAATTAGCACCAGAAGTACTTCTGAGACTTATGAACGAGTTGTTGGGAAAGCAAAATTTTCCGAAACGATGGAAAGAAGCAAAACTAGTACTCATACCCAAAGCTAAACCAGAAGATATGAAGTTCAGACCCAGAAAATTGAAGAAACGGGAGGAATCTCGGACGGGCAGTTTGGGTTCCGTAGGGGGCGATCCACGATCCACGCAGTAGAAAAAGTGCTGGAGTTGCTGCAAGAAAACACGGATGCACAATGGGGGGCCTTAATTACGCTTGATGTAAAAAATGCGTTCAACTCCATCCCACAGGAGAAGATTCTGGAAGAATTGGATCGAAGGAAAGTGTCACAATACCTTAAGAACATAATAGCTAGCTACATGAAGGATAGGTCACTTAGGATAGAAAAAGATCTATATATGGATGTTACTACCGGTGTACCGCAGGGATCGGTATTGGGACCGACTCTCTGGAACATAGTATATGACGGGGTTCTTCGAATAGAGATGCCGGAAGGTGCGTGGACGGTAGCGTACGCAGACGATCTGGCAGTCGTAATGACCGCTAAAACTAAGGAACAACTAGTAAACAAAGGTGATGAAGCGCTGGAGTCTATTAACAACTGGATGATAAATCACGGGTTAGAACTAGCACCTGAAAAGTCAGAGGCACTTATATTGAAGGGACCGAGAAATAAAGTAGGAGTAAACTTTTACTGTAAAGGCACCGAAATAGCACCGTCGAAGCGGATACGGTATCTGGGCCTTCTTTTAACTGAGAACGGCAAATTTGAGGAACATATAAAGGAAGCAACCCTAAAAGCGGAGAAGAAAGTAGCGGCTCTTATAAGAATTACACCGAACGTCAAGGGACCCACAAACAAAAAAAGAAAGATGTGGTACAATGTAGTACAATCAATTATGTTGTACGGGGCACCGATATGGTACGATTCTCTGAAAGTACAAAGAAACAAACAAATGATGGTCAGGGTACAAAGGAAAATGTTACTCCGAGTAGCTAGCGCCTTCCGTACAGTATCGGCAAGTGCATTGCAGGTAGTCACCGCAGTGATCCCAATAGAACTAATGGCTGAAGAGAGAACGAGGTTACATCACAGACGGGACGGTGGAACGAAAGAAGCCAAAAAAGAAGAACGGGAGACCACGCTACAAGTGTGGCAAAAAAATGGGAAAGCACAGAAGAAGTAGCCCAATGGACAAAATTTCTAATACCAAGAATAGAACTATGGGTAAAATGTACACACAGACAAACTGACTACCACTTATAGCAAGTACTAACGGCTGCTTTGGTACATACACCAAAAGAATAAGAAAAAGTATAGACGACAACTGCATATACTGTGGCCAAAGAGACACCGTGGAACACACTCTATTGGACTGTGAACGATAGCAAGTAGAGAGGACGCAACTGAACTTACAGATTGGGACGGAAATGCAAAGTGGGACAAATATGATAAACTTAATGTTGGAAGATAGAGGAACTTGGGGAGCAGTACACAGTTACATCGGAGAAATAATGAAAAAGAAGGAAGAAGAAATGAGACGGAGGAACTAAGGCAGGACAGAAAAAGGACAACCCGTACTCCGACGATATGCGTTTAGCGGTTCCGGCGCACGGTGTGAAGAGGTGGGGTGGTTTTTAGCCGGTAAGAATCCGGCACTACTGGCTGCCGATACTGAAAGATCGGGTCCCAATGCCTATGAAGGTTTTCCCCCCATCGTAAAAAAAAAATGGTTTGATAACCTTCTACTTCATGATACAATAAAGGTATAATATCCCGTATTCTTTATACAATCTGGAAAGTGGGAATAGCAGAACCTAAAACATGAGGATTGAGCGCAACATGCCTTATACAAATGTTGCTCGTTTAAGACATACAGGATGTTCAAGTTAATAATTACATTTCTAAAT
Organism: Cetonia aurata; assembly: GCA_949128085.1. Taxonomy (NCBI): domain Eukaryota; kingdom Metazoa; phylum Arthropoda; class Insecta; order Coleoptera; family Scarabaeidae; genus Cetonia; species Cetonia aurata. The sequence continues at coordinate 35,019,979 of OX421888.1, forward strand.
TTCCCAATAATTCAGCAAGTTTCCAGATAATCAACGTAAAAATTGGTATTACTACAATTTTCATGATGCTCATAGAGGGCGCTAGTTACATCCTGCTGAATAGGTAAATCGAAGTTTATCTTTTTTGTGTATGCGGAATCACATAAACCGAATAGAAAATTTGAAAGAGCAACCTTTTTATTACTGGAACAATCATCTACTGCAGCATCAGATAATGTTTTGATACGACAGGTTCCTTTTTCGAAAAAAATTAAAACATTTGTACGGAACTTTCCACGACTATCTACTAGCGAACGGTTTAATATGCAGCGTCTGGAGAATGTTTTGATAGGCGACGTACCCGAATCTCGGCGGGCCCTTGTTTATAAACATTACGGCGACTCGGATAGAGGTGTCTGAGAATTGTAACAAAGGCAGTTATATATTAAAACTCGTATTGTAAAGACCTCCGTCTTTTATTTAATTTGATATATACCTCATATATAATATTTCTAACAAGTCAGAAGTGGGATTTTAGGAATCCATATATGCTCATAAAGCACACGTAAAATTAACGTTGAGGTGTTATTGTGTATTTAGTCTGTGTATGTGTTAGTGCACCATGGATAGTATCTCTTTCACACCTCCCCTTACAGGGTCTAGCAATGAACGTGAAGTTGTGGATGTTTCGACACCGTCTACGTCGATAAACAAAGCAGATAAAAAGATAAAAAAATTAGAGAAACGTCTCCGCAAAATGGAAAGTAGGCCCAGAGTTAATTATCACCCTGGGGATGAGAAGTTGATCCCGCAGTACGACCCACAAAATTCCGATCTAGCAGTAAACGTGTGGGTTCGTCGAGTCGACGAACTTGCGGAAAATTATGAATGGGATGATTTAACAATTGTTAGGCTGATATCCAACCGTTTAGTTGGCATGGCTAGACGCTGGTACGACTCCCAACATCATCTGACAACCAATTGGCAACAGATTAAAAAGGATTTGATAACGCAGTTTTCGAAACCGTTACCATTTGCCAAACTACTGAAACAAGCCGCGTTGTATGAGACACATCCTGGGCAGGATTTAAGCGAATATTGCTTTAATAAACTAGATAAACTGCGGGCACTTAAACTAACAATCCCTGAGTCGTATCTAGTGGATGCTGTCATAGGTGGAATTACCGACGAAAACATTGCTAGGTCTGCCCGAGCCACGTGTTTTCAAACTACCAATGAACTGTATGCGTATTTGAGCGCGTTAGGAAACATACCCAAAATAATGCAACTGGCAGAAGTCACTGGCTACAAAAGACGTTTTCAACGACAATACGTAGCACCCACAAACCAGACGCGGAAGAACACTCAGCAGATACAGGTACAGTGTTTTAATTGTAAGGGTCCACATCGTGCTCACGAATGCAAGAAACCGCGGTTTGAATGTTTTAATTGCGGTCGTCTGGGGCACATGGCCAGAAAATGTCCTAGTAAGAAACGGGAAGCAATCTCGAAAACTTCTAATGCATGACGCGAAGGTGAGAAAACAGCAAATGATGGACATGCGGAGGAAACGATTAGTGTAAACCCCTATATCATGCCCGCTGTTTTAAACTGCAAAAAATTTAAGTGCCTAGTAGATACCGGGAGTGAGTGTACGATAATTCGCCAAAGTGTGGCCACTAAACTCGGATTAGTTCCGCAAGGAAAAAATACAGTGTTACGTAGTTTCGACGGGAATCATGTTGTAAGTACGGGTGAAGTCGAACTTGAAATACGCGTGGGACAGCCACGGGCGATAATGCGAGTAACTGTGGTAGATAACGATAAATTGTTGCATGACTGCATTATTGGTCGCGACTTTTTAAATTTGCCGAATGTAATGCTCTCCACGGTTGGCGCGGAAGTGCATGTCCTACAATTGGGTGCGGTAAAACAAGTGTGTGGACTAGAGAGCGATGGTAATTTCGAAGGTTTAAACTTAGTGTTTGGTGATGACGTCACTCCTAATGACCAAGTCAAGTGCAAACAATTAGTACGGGAATTTAGTGATCGAGTTTCGACTTCCATGGCCACGATTGGAAACACCCATGCCGCAACGTTAGACATTAAATTGGTGACCCAAGAACCGATTGCTTGCAACCCGTATCGGATGTCGATGTATGAAAAGGAGATTCTACATAGTATTTTGGACGACTTGCTGACGAATGGTATCATCAGAGAGTCAACTTCGGCGTACGCTAGTCCAGTCCTTCTGGTGCAGAAAAAGACCGGTGACTACAGGATGTGCGTTGATTACAGACGACTGAATGCTATTACTATTAAAGATAAGTATCCCCTCCCACTTGTCGAAGATCAGCTTGATCGTCTTGGTGGCGACGGAAAAGGGGGTAAGTTTAAGTACTTTACGGCGCTAGACATGTTCTCGGGCTTTTATCAAGTGTCGGTTGGTAAAGATTCAATAGACAAGACTGCTTTTATTACACCTGATGCACATTATGAATTTTTGCGTATGCCATTCGGGCTCTGTAATTCGCCAGCGGTTTTTCAAAGATTAATGAATAAGGTGCTTGGACCATTAAGAAATACAGTGGCGTAATTATTCCGTCGACAACTGTTGAGGAGGGCATTCGACGATTACGGTTAGTTCTCGAAGCCCTACGTGAACATAACATTACATTAAGATTAAGTAAATGCTCGTTCTTTTGTACTAAGATAGACTATTTAGGCCGTGAAATTAGCGCCGATGGAATTAGGCCGGGCCATGCGAAAACCGCGGCGATTGCAAACATGATACCACCTACAACTGTTAGACAGGTGCGTCAGTTTCTTGGTTTGGCGGGTTATTTTAGGAAATTTATACAGAGTTTCGCGAGGGTTGTCGAGCCCCTGACTAGATTAACGCGTAAAAACGTTCAATGGTGTTGGAAAGTTGAACAACAGTGTGCCTTTGAACAAGTTAAAACACTATTGACTTCCAGACCGGTGTTAGCGATCTTTGATCCATTGTTGCCAACAGAATTACATACTGACGCGAGTTCACTGGCGGTAGGTGCGGTGTTGATGCAAACACACTCCGAAGGAGTGCAACGTGTTGTGGCTTATTTTAGCAAACAAACGACGGTTGATCAGAGGCAGTACCACTCGTACGAACTTGAGACTATGACCGTTGTTTATGCTTTGCAACACTTCCGGGTGTATTTAGTAGGTTTACAGTTTACTATAGTAACCGACTGTAATGCCCTGCGAACAACTTTTTCAAAAAAGGACTTAATACCGCGAGTGGGTAGATGGTGGCTACAGGTACAAGAATATGCCTTTGAAATTAAGTATCGGCCGGGAACACGTATGCCTCACGTTGATGCTCTCAGTCGTTATCCCGTTACGGTTGAGGTTAACAAAATTGATGTAACTGAAGGCGACTGGATCTTATCAGCGCAATTGCAGGATGATAAACTAGCGTCGATTCGCAGTATATTAGAAAGTGCTGTTAAGAATTCAGAAACTAAGCAGTATTTTCAGGAGTATGAGTTAAAAAACAGTAAAGTTTATCGGAAGTTACCAGACGGGAGACGAGTATGGGAAGTACCCCATGCAGCACGATGGCAAATTGTTAGGTTATGTCATGATCAAGCAGGTCACTTAAGTGTTGAACATACGCTACGGCGTATTCAAATGCACTATTATTTTCCTAAGATGAGACGTTTTGTTACGAAATATTTGAAAGCGTGTTTAAATTGTGCCTATTATAAAAACTGTACAGGTAAGAGGCAAGGTAAATTGCATCCTATCGAGAAGACACCGATCCCTTTTCACACCTTACATTTGGACCACGTCGGTCCTTTTGAGACTAGTCGAAGAGGAAATAAGTTTTTGCTCGTAATAGTAGACGCATTTACGAAGTTTACGTTTATTGAACCCGTCAAGTCGACAAAAGTGAAACCCATCGTGCGTATTTTGCAAAATATCATGTGTATCTTTGGGGTTCCTACACGTTTAATAACTGATCGTGGCAGTGCGTTCACGTCTCGAACTTTTAAGATTTTTTGTGATACCTATGCAATTCGTCATGTTCTGAACGCAGTAGCTACCCCTAGATCAAATGGTCAGTGTGAACGGTATAATAAGACTATTATTACGATGTTGGCTACGACAAGCGTTGAAACTAAGGCAGAGCTTTGGGACACTCATGTAAAAGAATTACAGAGTGCATTGAATACGTCATTCAACAAAGGTATCAACAGTACCCCGGTTAAAGCCCTTTTGGGTTATCAAGCGAAGCCAATGGCTGAGGCCAAGTTATTAAATTCGTTACAGGACACGATTGACAGGATTGACCTTAAGGAATTAAGAGCATGTGTTAAGGAACACATAGACAACGACCAACGTAAACAAAAGGAACGTTATGATAAGGCTCGACGTGAAGCTGAACGTTATCAAAAGCATGATTTGGTCTTGATCCTCGTCACGAGCGAACCAAGTACAGGTTTAAGTAAAAAGCTTAATCCAAAATTTAAAGGCCCTTTCAGAGTTACGAAGGTACTTCTTAATGATAGGTACGAAGTTGAAGATTTAAGGGAGGGACAGCGCAACCAGAAGCGAACGGTTGTGGCTGTTGACAAGATGAAGCGTTGGGTAGTTATGATATAAGTTGAGACATTATTAATGTTAATATTGTTGCTAAGTTTAGACAATCAACAGAACGAACAGTTGTGCCTGTTGATGAGATTAAGTGTTTGATAGTTATGATATAAGTTGAGACATTATTAATGTTAATATTGTTGCTAAGTTTAGACAGTCAACAGAACGAACAGTTGTGCCTGTTGATGAGATTAAGTGTTTGATAGTTATGATATAAGTTGAGACATTATTAATGTTAATATTGTGGCTAAGTTTAGACAGTCAACAGAACGAACAGTTGTGCCTGTTGATGAGATTAAGTGTTTGATAGTTACGATGTAGGTTGAGACATTTTTAATGTTAATATTGTTGCTAAGTTTAGACAGTCAACAGAACGAACAGTTGTGGCTATTGACGAGATTAAGTGGTGGATAGTTATGATGTAAGTTGAGACATTTTTAATGTTAAGATTGTTGTCAGGTTTAGATGACATCAGAGCGAATAGTTATGACTGTTGACAAGATTAAGTGTTGAATAGCTATGATGTAAGTTGTTCTTGATGTTAATATTGTTGCCAAGTTTAGATGGTGAACATAGTAAACAGTTGTGGCTGTTGACAAGATTAAGAAGTAAGTGTTGAATAGCTATGATGTAAGTTGTTCTTGATGTTAAGATTGTTGCCAAGTTTAGACAGCCAACAGAGCGAACAGTTGTGGCTGTTGACGGGCTTAAATGTTTGATAGTTGTGGTGTATGTTGAGGCATTTGATGTTGGATTGTTGCCAGGTTTAGATGGCATCAGAGTGAATAGTTATGACTGTTGAGCAGATGTGAAGTAAGTTGAAATATTTTGATGTTAAGTTAGTTGCCAATTTTAATAGGTCATCCGAGACACTGGGACAGTGATGATAGTGGCCGAGATCAGTTGGATCTGCCCATTATTTGAGTCAAGTGTAATGACGTTTGGTCATCCGAGACACTGGGACAGTGATGATAGTGGCCGAGATCAGTTGGATCTGCCCATTATTTGAGTCAAGTGTAATGACGTTTGGTCATCCGAGACACTGGGACTGTGATGATAGTGGCCGAGATCAGTTGGATCTGCCCATTATTTGAGTCAAGTGTAATGACGTTTGGTCATCCGAGACACTGGGACAGTGATGATAGTGGCCGAGATCAGTTGGATCTGCCCATTATTTGAGTCAAGTGTAATGACGTTGGTCATCTGAGACACTCGTGACGTGGATGATAGTGGCCGAGACCAGTTGGGTCTGCCCATTATTTGAGTCAAGTGTAATGACGTTGGTCATCTGAGACACTCGTGACGTGGATGATAGTGGCCGAGACCAGTTGGGTCTGCCCATTATTTGAGTCAAGTGTAATGACGTTGGTCATCTGAGACACTCGTGACGTGGATGATAGTGGCCGAGACCAGTTGGGTCTGCCCATTATTTGAGTCAAGTGTAATGACGTTGGTCATCTGAGACACTCGTGACGTGGATGATAGTGGCCGAGACCAGTTGGGTCTGCCCATTATTTGAGTCAAGTGTAATGACGTTGGTCATCTGAGACACTCGTGACGTGGATGATAGTGGCCGAGACCAGTTGGGTCTGCCCATTATTTGAGTCAAGTGTAATGACGTTGGTCATCTGAGACACTCGTGACAGCGATAATAGTGGCCGAGACCAGTTGGGTCTGCCCATTATTTGAGTCAAGTGTAATGACGTGTTTTTGAAATTGGCAACTGATGAATGAATGCGTGTAGAGTAAAGTAGTTGAGGTCTGAGAGACGATTCTGAAGAATGTTTGGGGCGATACTGCCTATCGGAGCTCAAGTCTAAGAGCTCAAACGTAATCTTGAACTTTGTCAAGGTTTCGTCAACGTCATCCTTTCACCATTTACTTATGATTTGTGTTTTCGCAGGTAAACTGGCGACGTATGGTATGAGGACATACTATTGTCAGGATGGCCGAATGTACGGAACTTTCCACGACTATCTACTAGCGAACGGTTTAATATGCAGCGTCTGGAGAATGTTTTGATAGGCGACGTACCCGAATCTCGGCGGGCCCTTGTTTATAAACATTACGGCGACTCGGATAGAGGTGTCTGAGAATTGTAACAAAGGCAGTTATATATTAAAACTCGTATTGTAAAGACCTCCGTCTTTTATTTAATTTGATATATACCTCATATATAATATTTCTAACACATTTAATTACAATTACATCGTATCTCCCATAGGCAGGTCGCAGTTTGAAGATGAATTCCCTATATTTCGTTATCTTGTCCTCTGCAGTTCTGATGCTAGTCTCTCCGGGGTATCATATTTCTAGGAAGTAAGCTTTTTTAAGGTGACTGAGGTCAGTCATGTCTGGCTTATCGGTATGCACCATCACTGTGGTGTGGAAAAGCAAAGTTCCGAAGGATTTCGCACACTTCATTCTGGACTATTGATTGCTTCTCCGCATGGTCTTAAGGGGATATAGGTGTCTGACAGGTGTCTCATAGATGTGCTAGGTGAAAGTATAATGGCTTGAGATCCATGTCATGCCTATCGATACACATCTTTGGCGCGTACTTTGGGCAAGTGTATAGTAAATGCATCGTAGTTTCTTCGTGCCTCTTGCTGTTAGGTATTCATGCTCCAATGACATGCTGCTGGCATGTCAATGACTTAAAAACCCCATCCTGCACGGTGATTATACCAATTGTCCGCCTGCATCCGCATTATAGCGATCCTGTAGTGTAAGCGAGATACACAGTGGTATCCGTGCATTAGAACGGTAAAGAAGTATACGGAATATTCGACTGGATTACATTAGCATATTGCTATGATGCACTCGTATTTGCCAAGAAATCCACATTTCTACGCTGTCGCCGCACAGGCGCATGAGCCGTCGCACACGTCCGTGTCAGATGCATTTTATATTTCGTCGGGAGAACTACTCGCTCGTACTATTTAATAAAACGCGTTGTTGGTAGGTAGATAACGGTTATTTTAAAAATGGAGTACTATACGCCGGACCAAAAACTCTTCATGATTAAACACTTTTACGGTGGTAATTCCGCGGAAGTAACTCGGGATTTATTTGCAGCTAATTTCCCCGAAAGTCAAATTCCCAATGCAAGCACCATTCGTAGGACCGTTAATCGATTTGAAACTACATTTTCTTTAGTAAATAATAAAAATAAAGTTGTTCCGGATAAGAATGTAAGCGATATAGAAATTCGAGTATGTGCTTTAGTTGAAGTAAATCCCACTATGTCATCTCAACAAATTGCTCGCGAATTAGGTATCTCTAAAACAACGGTTCATAAGATTTTACGTACTAATAAATATCGTTCATACAAATTTACAAGTTCACAAGTACTTCTTACCGATGATTATTATCGCCGAATGGAATTTTGCGAAAGAATGATAAATAAATATCACGATAACCAATTTTTTTTTAACAACGTATTGTTCACAGATGAAAAAACATTTTACCTACACGGGCATCATAACCGCGCAGTTTGTCGTTACTGGTCGCGTAGAAATCCACATTTAAATATACCAACGCGAACGCAGTATCCACAGAAGCTAAATGTATGGGCAGGTATCATTGGAAATCATATAATAGGGCCTTTTTTCATTGACGGTAATTTAAACGGAAATAGATGCCTACAGTTACTTGAAAATAATATTATTCCGGCAATACGGGAGCGATTTAATATAAATGAAGTTTGGTTTCAGCAAGATGGTTGCCCAGCACACAATACACGCATTGTAACAAACTTTATAAACGCGGTTTTTGAAAACAGATGGATCGGTAACTCGGGCCCTATTAAATGGCCAGCGCGGTCCCCTGATCTAGCTCCAATCGATTTCTCTTTATGGCCCTTTTTACATAATACAATATACGGATACGGTGATCAACGGCCATCAAAACTAGAGGAACTGCGCGCGAAAATTATTGAAGTCAGTAATACTGTCACGGTAGATATGTTAACAAATGTTCGTCGGAATTTTTATGATCGGTTGGGTTACTGTTCGTATCAAGAGGGAGGTTTATTTGAACACTTAATAAATTAATTTACTTCAAATTTTATTATTGTTTAAGAATAATTCTCTTTTAGCTAATTGCAGGTTTATTGCAATGTTGAATACAATTCTGTTTTAAGAATTAAATATTTTATTTTCCATTATTTTATTATAGTTGCGTTTTTAGATTTTATACTTGTTGAACAATATTATTTTAGTTTTTATTTTAAAGTTTAGGAGTTCTGATTATTTATTTTTGATTTTTTATCTTGTTTATGAGGCTGTGATGAATTACTTCACTGACATGTTATCAGTGATTATCTGATCCTTCAAACAACTAAAAATATTTACTTATATCGGGAACACACTACCTCTAACAGTGCTTTTTATTTTTCAGGAATAGTATTTTCTACCACATGTAATGTTATTAATCACTTATGCTATAACATGGAACTCTAGAATTTATACGTGTAACTTATAATAAGTCCGCTATCGTTTGTAAATGCCATCCGCGTTGGCGCTAAGTAGGCGTGGCAATTCAAGGTGGCACGCTCATTTATAGTCGACCAGTAGTTACTAATACATGCATCGTGCTATGAACGGTTGCCACACTGTATATTCCACAATTTTCAGTAGCGGATCTTCTGCTTTTCAAATTATTTTTGGAATGGCGCATGGCGGTGGTAATCCTGTTGTACAGACGCTCCATGTCCACTAGGCTCCTTCGACCCTCGCTCCTTGTTATGAATAGCTTCTGCATCGACGTGTGGGCGTGGTGACATCTGTTTTTTGTCATCACAGTTCTTGTATCTCTATATTTAACTTAAGAATTTCATTCACATTCCATCTTTCCGCGCCAAAAGATACAATGGGGACGGCCTTCCTTGAAAATCGTTTTGAGGATCAAATTTCTGTAATTTCTGTAGTGTTTTCTTGTATCTCGTGCATTTGTTTGATCTCGCGCATTTGCTTCTGTTAGATCAGATGTTGGAAAAAATATTTTTATATTTAACATAAATTACAATAGTTTTAGTATAATTTAGTTGTTGCTGCTATTTTATTGCTGCTGATGATAGCTTTGCGAAACGTGCGTCCAGTGTAGTAAAGTTTCTGGTAAGATGTTTAGAAGTGTATGGTGTTATCAATGCCATAGTTTCTAGTCTATATTTGAAAAATTTTCATATATATTTGTTGCATTTGCCAAGTGGAAAATTGTTTCATTACAGAAAAAGATTTCCACTTCACTTCGACTTAAGTAGCACACACTATGTGCTCACCAAAACGAGTGATTAATAATTACAGTAAACATGCTTATGTTCGTTTATATTCTACACAACATAGGTTAGTGTTAGTATACTTATTTATACGCTGTCGAAGAGTAAACAACATATTACAATATATTATCATGTTTGTAACATTCAAGTTTTGGATTATAACCTCGTTATATAACCCATATCATCTAGTTATATTTGTAGGAAAAGGTGGAAGACAGGAGGAGATTTTCTTCCATGTAATATAATTGCGCGGCTACATGCATGTAGGTGAAATATCTATGCCTATGTAAGATGCACCAAAAAGTCAGTCACGACGACTCGGTGCAATGCCCTGAGAGGATGCAGGAAGGCAGGGGGTGATCGCGTGGATCAATACATTGTCCTGGGAGCCGCCCCTATGAACATCAGTTAAAACGTAGCCGCTCTGCGAAGTAGACGTAGTTCGACAGCCAGTGTTAATCCTTCCCGTAATATATGCAGTAGCTGCTCGAAATTCTAAGCCATACAGTCAGATAGTACTGAACAGAAACCGACTTTCTTACTACCGCAGTTGCAACACTCCACGTCGAACGGTTTTGATTTATGTATCTGCCGAATTTTGTCGCGTAAAATAATTATTTCCTCTTGAAGTGCATATTACCTTCGGTTTAATGAACACCGAATTGATGTTAGACCATAACTTTAAAATTAAATACGACGCGCTTAAAGTAATATAATAAGATTGTATCGCCAAAGCAAGGACAATTTTTCGCCGCTTCTTGTTTGAGTTCGTCTACATTTAACTTCAAGTTTAAGCACATAGCAGGTTGGTCATATCTCTGTTGTATATTAGCTTCTACATTTATTTATCTTTGTTGTGGCTGCACTTTTAACATGAGCAATAACACACAGTTTCTTGATAAATTGTTGTAAAACTGGTACTTGATTATATGTTTATTAACGAAGATATTTTCATACAATTTTTAACGTCATTTTAGAAGATCGTATTTAACTTGGAATATGTTTATCCCATGTACCGCATCCAGATATCCATTAATTTTATTGCTATCAGGGTTGAGTAGATGACTATGTTATGGAAATTTAATATAGTTGTATTTCATTCTGTGATTAACGCGATGAAAATAACAACCGTAGGTATTTGTATAGGAAAGTAACGTGGTTTCCTTCTCTTACTTTCCTATATAAATGCAAACAGGCTAATATTATTCCTAAAGGTGTAAGAATTAAAATCTCAATCAAAAGCAACCGTAGGTATTTAATAAATTCATAAAACAAAGCGTATAGAAAATCAGGAGGTCGACGCAAACTGATGATAAACAATGCATATCACAAACGTGATACTTACCTGGTGCTAAATATATTTACTATTTATGTAGGTACTTTACAATATTAAGCGATTTAAAAAAATGTGACTTATGAGAAAGCAGTATACATCAGGTTTGAGATATGAGTGTTTCTGTTGCACACCCGCTGTTAGGTTTATTTATCTTTGTCGTGGCTGCGCTTTTAACATGAACAATAACAAATAACTTCTAAATAAGTTGTTCTAACACTGATGTTTCACGTTAAAGAAATTCTTGTACCTAAAATCGTTAGTAGCACCGCTAGAGATTGTATTTAATTTATATGCATAAATGTTGCAAGATATGGGATTTTTTTTATTATTAAAATGTTTTTGGGGGCGATAGCTTCAGCATGTCAGCAATAAGTGAGATTAGATGACATGATATCCAAAAAAGGTATTTGAAAAACTTGCTTAGAATGAAATTCTGCTGCCGTATACAAATTTGTGTAAACATAATTAAAAACAATTAAAAATCACATTTTTTCCAAATATTTTTGAAATAATTCACATATTTCAATTCAGGTTTTAGTAGCACAACTGAAGTAACATTTCTAAATATGGTTGATACTCAAACAATTTTCTTAATTTTTGCAAAATTAATATAGCCAAAACTGAAACGTAGGTTTCCAGTGTGACAATTACTGTTGCAATGAACTGTATGCAAAAGGAATAAATAAATTTTTTGCGCCTCCGTCCAGAAACACTGATTTTGCATTACTATAAATCGGCCGGAAACTTAGCATTCTCCGGCCTAGGCCGGCAAAAAGACCGCTATTGGTTGGCAACACTATATTGGAATTACTGACATTTCTGCCATTAATTATAGATTCGATGACAGATGACAGAATTCTCGTTACACAATCTCTTTATTAATTCGTATTCATTCCATTTCTATTTTCGGAAGATTTTACAGATAATAAATGGTTAATAACTTCACACACAACCTCTGTAATATGAGCTGGGGTCTCCATTGTCCTTATTATTGATGAATATGTATCTAAACTGCCAAGAAAATTAAAACGTCAAAACACTAAGGTATTTTAACCCTAATTTCCAATTAAAAATTCATACGTAATATGTATTGCCAACCTCTACTGTTAACTCCCTAGCGTTAATTTCTTTTATTATTTACAACAAAATTAAGATTTGTCTGCTCAAAAAATAGTGTGTAACACACGGCCAGAAACTCTTTTGCGAGTATTCGCACTAGTGGGACCTCGGCTTCGCCTCGGCCCCACAAACCGTACTCACACTCGCAAAACTATAGTTTCTGGCCTAGTGATACAAATAACTATTACAGATATTTTCAATCTAGACTGCCCAGTAAGCATTACTTTTATTGGAAACTATGTATTTTTTTTTATTTTTTTCATTCAAGTGGTAACAGTTAGTCCAAAACTTATAACTTATAACACTGGGTATCTCAAGCCTTGCAATGTTAATGCACGCATCGAAGGTATTCAAGTAGGTGTATACAGGCTGTTTTGAAACATCGTTTAAAGGTTTTAAGGGCATGTAGTACGATCGAAAATAAGGTTAAAAGTCATAATAAACATATGCCCACAAATTAACTGTTTACGAGATAACAGCGATTTTATCGCAAATGCAGAATAAGTTTGCTTTAGCGGTTTTTATTAAGATGTTATTGTATTTTATCATAAAATAGATTATAACTAAAGAAGATGTTCAAAATGACGTCCTTACATTTCGACACAGGATCTACATCTGCTTTCAAAGGAAGCGCGCACTCTTTCAAAAAACAAGGGTTTTTCTCGTATTATCTGGCAACAGTGTTCTATTCGTTGGCGCAACTCTGGAAGATCGTTTACCGGTGTTGCGTACACTAAACTTTTCAAATAACCCCAGATACTAAAGTCCAACGGGTTTAGATCGGGAGACCTTGGAGGCCAAGCAATGGGACCTGCTCGCCCTATCCATCTCCCAGGAAATTCATTGTTAAGGTGTTCCCTAACAGCACGCGTAAAGTGCGGTGGAGCTCCATCTTGCATAAACCAGAGGTTCAGTTTTAGATTTATAGGTTCAGGATTAAAGTTCAGGTAAAGTATTTTCCAAGAACTCGAGGTATGCAGGACCTGTTAAGCGTAGTGGCAAAACAATCGGTCCTAACAACCGTTCCCCTATCATGCCTAACCAGATGTTTAGAGAGAAACGTTGCTGCTGCCGAGCTTCAACGGTAGCATGAGGATTCTCGTCACACCAAACGTGATTGTTATGGAAATTAAATATTCCATTTTTAGTAAAACCAGCTTCATCAGTGAAAAGGATGTTATCAGCGAAATCTGGCCGATCAGCAGCTGTTCGCAAAAACCACTCACAGAAAGCCCTTCTCGCTTGATAATCCGGAGCAGTAAGGGCTTGTACCCGTTGGATATGGTAGGGGTATAGGAGAGACCGCTTCTCAAACGAACCAGTTTCTCTTAGTCGTTGAAACACCGTCTGAAACATCACATGCGAAGGCAGTTGGCGATCAGGAAACATTTCAGCATGGAAGCGACGTGCTTGTAAAGAATTCCCATTAGCACGACCGTACATGAACACCATATCGCTCATGTCATCATTAGAATACGCAACCATTGTAATTGCTACAAATTGCACATAACGTCAAATTAAACTGTCATAAAACAATAGCTGATAAGCACCTGTTTACTGGGATATGTTATATCCATGTACTACTAGGAACACTCGCTGTTGTCTCGTAAACGGTTGATTTGTGAACATATGTTTATTACGACTTTTAACCTTATTTTCGATCGTACTACATGCTCTTAAAATCTTTAAACGATGTTTCAAAACACCCTGTATATATTTATCCTATGTACAAATTACGCAAATTATTCATTCATTTTCTTCTTATATAGCATGGTTGGGTTAATGATTATACTATGAAAATATTTAGTTCTGCTTCATTCTTTGAACACGATGAAAGTAACAATAATAATTTTATTCAATATAAAAACTAACTAGAAGATAATCAAACATCAATGCAAAGATGAAGTGAAGACAAATACCTAATACATATCTCGAATATATCACTAATTCATTTAATGTCATGTCAATATAGGGTAAATTCGAGCAAGTTGACGAGGTGTCTATAAAAACAATGAATTCAATATTTCACTCCCTATGCATGAAGTAATGCCAGAATTTCCTTATTGTAAGAGAGTGCTATAATCGTGTTATTAATGACAGAGATGAAGATTTGGGTTGTTTCCGCATTATGGCTGGTGTTGTTGATAACGTGAAAAGCCACTCTTTTTTAAGAAAAGCATGTGTTGTTAGTTGTAAATTGTAACCACTTTTTCAAATTTCAATTACTTAGAGTGTATTCTACCAAGCATTTTTTGCTCAAATATTGAGTCTGCTAGAATTATAATAGGACGTTCAAAGCTTAAAATCGTTATCTTACCCGACATTCTCCTATACTTATTACCTACGTAAATATTATTTAATATGAACACGTTGGATTGTCGGAAAAGGTTTAGTAGCTTTTTCAAATCTATTGTAATTTAGTTTCTTGGGTTCTCTAGCGGATATTTCCAATAACTTATATTTATGTAGTTTCTGTTTATTTAGCAAATTGTATAGGTATACTTGGAATACAGGTATATTTTGAGAGATTTCGTGATTGCGTCATCGCAAGAACGGGATCTAGATTTGTTCATAATGAAAATTATTTAGACATGTTTGTAAATATATATATTTGTGAAAAGATTTAAATGTTATCAGAAGAAAACGTTTGCATTAAGTTTCTTATTTTCACTGCGTCATTTTGAAAAGAAATTGAAACTATTTTATAAAGTAAATAAATATTTTGAATACAACTTGCTGTATTAATCTTATAGAAATGAAGTGAATATCATGTTATGTAATTCTTTGGCACTACCTCAGTTTTCCTCATTTTATACTACATATAGGCCTAGTACCGACATATATTCAAAACAAAGAATAAAAGAAGTGATACACAACAACTGGCTGAATATAAAAATGAGACCACCTGAAAAATTTCAAAAGTCTATCATGGGATTTTATATCAAAACAGACTGGTATAATTTAAGTATCAGATCTAAAGAATTTATAAGTGAGTCTATTTGCATAAATGCGATTGCACGCATATGTAGGTTCCATATGTGATATTTTAAGCACATATCAACTTCGTAATAGGGAAATCGTGACCACTGAGTACAATCGCTTTTATTCGACAGCTCACTTAAATATAGAAGCGAATTATAAACATTAACGTTAAACGCGGACAAAATATAGGTATTATGATAAACTTTAATGCAAAGCTAGATTAATTATATTCTCACCCAGTGTAACAAATTCAAATACGGTAATATTAAAAAGGTATAAAATCTTCGGGTTTATGCGTAAGTTAGTTTTTTTTGATACCAACGTAAATATTTATGTAATTATAAAGAATGGTCAAATCTATATTATGCAGTACCTAAAAGTAGAATTAGAATTGTGGGCCGTGACACTGTTGCCTTTTGTTACTGCGACCCAAATAGATCTATTGTAACTTTGCCCTTCGAACACAGAAAAATACATCCTCAAATTGAAAACAAAAGTTGTTTTGGGATATTATTCTTGCACGAAACATAAAATACTATCCAGGGGAGAATATATACTTATTCCGAATAAAACAATTTTCTCCAGTCAAGTGTTACGGTTTTTTTCTTCACCTACCTTGTGTAGTGCTCCGCTAGTCTTTTCGACAAGCTTTTGTATTTTATTTTCTTCTCTTTCCGTCCTCTACCTTCAGAGATGCCTCTATGTTTTGTTTTTCCTCAACGGTTTTCATTATCGTTTCATTTTGGTTCTTTCATTTTGTGTTATCTCTCCCATGTTGGTGCGGGTTAGCTAAAATTCGTCTCTTTTAGTTTCATTACCTTCAGATTTTGTGTTTTACTTAATTCGGTCCTAGATTTTTGTTTTTATCATTTTAGTAAATCATCCTCTATGTTTTGACAGTTGTTTAGTTTTCAAGGTTAGATTTGTTTGTACTTCATTTATCTGTTTTACAGATTTCTACGCATTGATTTGGTTATCGATCGTATTTCGTGTTCCTTTTGTTCTTTTTAGATCATCATATTTTGTGTTCACATCTTTTCGACGTTAGATGGCACCTCATGTCCGTTTTCTAATTTTATTTCCTATTTCCTGGTTGGTTGTGTGACGTACTCTCCGTTCCGGCTCCCTGTTTCCGGCATCATCATCTTGGTTTTTGTTTAAGACGTATCTCAAGTGTAATTCTTCCTGTCTTGGGAATTTTGGATATTTTCTCACATCTGTGGATTTAATTGGAAGTTTACTGAAAATAATCATCGGCCGTATCTTCGTTTGTGTTTGATGTGGAATTGATGTGATTACCACGGCTGATGGATTCGATTAATTCGAGATATAATTTGAGAACCCACGCGTCTGCAACGCCATTTTGAAATTTTCTTCGCTACGTTGAAAAAGCCCGTTTCTAACGAGGTCTTTATCGTCGCATCATTTTTGGAGTTCTGGAATTTCAACTTCGTTTTAAGTGAGGATTCGAATACCCACGCTTGGCTGAGAATTTCTGCGATTTTCTTTATTCCTTCACTGCCTTGGGGAATTCAGCGGACCATCTGCTTTCGGATCTTACCGAGTCCGGTCAGAGTTCACGATTCGTTCGGATAGGACGTCACATCCAAGCCCCGTAACAGCCGTTTGAAGGACATAAGCTAAGTTGCACGCTATATTTTTCTTTATTTGTAAATTTTGTCCGCGAATAAAACTTTCATTATTAAATAACTACCCCGATCAATTAGCTTTTCTATTTTTTTAATGTTTTAGTCAACAATTCTGGAAATTCCGTATATTATAGATCGGAGGGTATAATTAAATCAGTATAACAGATTAACTCTTTAACTGAATTTATATCTTTTCTTGCGTATTCAGAATCACTGTTTATAACATCAACCGATTAATTATCGGCATGTGATATACAGGGTGAACTATTCACCGCTGGTACAATTAATTCAAATATTTAGCATTGTTTCAGTAAATTATTCTCTTTTGTAACTCTAAAACTTTCCTAAATTTAATTTAATTCCTAGGGTAAGAATTCTCTTTATATTGATGTGTGTAAACTGATTGCGTTGGCCATAGCGTTCGGTGTTGGAGTCCTATCGTAGGGCTATTTGTTATTTGTTATTATTTCTTTCTGTATTCAAAATTTCATACTTATTTTTTTATAATTGCTAACAACGTTTACTGATACAGAGTATCATATTCATGACTTGAAATTTGATGATATTACCGACATATTCCTTGTTATTTCTTGCTGAAACTTGTATTAATTTTATGTTAACAACGCCCACATATTTCGTCGTTATTTATATATGAATGTTAACATTACTTTCAATAAAAGTTCAACCGAGTTACTAGTAAATTGATCTCTTTATTGTTTTGGTGTATGTCTTGCAAACTGCTTTACCCCTTGGCATTCATTTCACACTTTGGATTCCTGCTTATCTAGGGGGCATGACAGGGTAAGTAAACCTAAGCAGGTGGCGCCGAAATTTCGTTCCATCTTGGGTTTGTTTCGTGCAATCCACTCCCTCGCCGACGAGCCGGCTGGCACACTGCATGATTGCCGAATATCTACCCACTGAGGCGAAGGTTTGTAAAGCGGGAGCGCAGCACCTTTTTGGTTTTTATTTTGATTTTCACTCTGTCACTTTCGGTGCCGGAAATTTAGGTAACACAAGTATATTTTTCTCTCAGAACTAATTCTTTCTCATTGATATTTAAATATTAATTTGACACAATTAAATATGTAGATAACAATGTAACGACATACTTACACACGCACACTTAAGCATATACAATGAAAATTTGAATCTATACATGAAAAAAATCTCGATATAAAATTGTCTTCGTGTAAATATGTGGTGTTATTTGGTATGAAATACAAATAAGTATTCGTGTGGTATCAGTTTGAGAATCTCAATACTCCTTCAGAGTATAAACATGTTCAAAGGAAGGAATTTTTTTAGTTTATAAATATATGGTTGCAGGAACGACATGTGTTAAATTTACAAAATAGGTTTTAATCAAACTATAATTAATCTAACAAGAAAAATGTAGTGAAGGCAATCATATTATTTTCTAATTTTTATTTTATTAATTGTTATATTGTTCATTTAACAAAGTGAGTATTATTAAGAAATAAGAGTTAGACTAAGCAAAATTGCAGTTAATTGAAGGAAACTCATTACGATATATTGTTGACGATGGATGAATACTGGAGTTGTTGTTTGGGCTATTTCCATTGTTGCTTGGATTTTGATGATGCGGCGTTTCGGTCTGTATTCGACGACGGCTTTCAAGGTAGTCTTTAAGCGTGAAGAACACAAAATAGACTTATGTAGGTCCATATACGCAGTGGTTCTATTCTGTCTCCGGTAACGTGGTTGCCAGTTTTCTGCTTAAGCTATCTCTAATCATTGGTAACCAGACATCTTTGATTTACAGGCTTGGTGTGCTTATGGCATTTAGTGTTGTGGCCATGTATGCTGCTTCTTTCAGTTTCCTTTTTGTGAAGTTGTCCTCCCTTGTCAGGATTGTCGCTTGTCCCATTCAATCTTGTGATCTTCTTCCTAAGCATGTTCAGCCAAGCGAGACTTATCCGTTTCTCCTAGTCGAACCAATTTTTGGTGTTCTTTCACATTCGCATTGTATACATTCTTTCATTCTTTGATTCATATTGTCTGGCTTTGTTTTGGTTAAGGTTGATCTGTTGGTGTTTGTCGTTCTTATTGCTGTCCTAACCTTGTAGTTGTTGCCTATTCTCCTGGTTTTTTTTTTCCGATAGGCCCTCTACGTACAGGATTATCGTTATGCACACTTTGTCTTGTTGTTCTGGGTCTTGACTCCGCTGTGCTACCCGATTCTTCCTTGCCAATGACAACGCCTTGTTTGTATAACCATTCTGTTTTAATGTGTGGATTATGTTCTTGAACTCTTTTTTTCTATCTTCTTCTCCTGAGCAAATATTCTTGGCCCTCACATATAAGCACCTGGCTGCTCTAACTTTCACATTGTTTGGGTGGTTTGAGTGTGTGTAGGCTTTCTGTACACTGCAGTCTTGAGTGTGCCGTCGATATTCTTATGCACTAGAACATCCAGGAACCGGTATCTTCCATTTCCATGGTGAATTTGATGGAGTTTTCTATATTGTTTAGATGTTGTAGGAATTCGTTCAGGGCTTATTCACTATGGGGTCATATTACAAATGTATCATCTACAAACCTCAGCCACATTTTTGGTTTTTTGTTGTATGTGTTTATGGCTCTGTACTCAAATTCTTCCATGTAGATATTGCTCAATATGGGTTATAGTGGAGAGCCCATTGCCATGCCAAATTCTTCCTGATAGAACGAATGGACAGTAATTCTATAATGGCATTCACACAAGTCAAGTTCTTGCATGTAATGTGGTATCTGCGGAGAGTCTGTTTCTTGTTGCTGCTATGGTAGGACGAATATGTCCTGTTCTTCAATTTTCAGGTTTCTGATGTTTTCTATGAAGTGCTGCGTATTGGGTATTGCCGACTGTGTTTTTCCCGCTATAGGGGTGATTATATCCAGTAGGAATTTAGCTAGAGGGTGACATGGAAGGTTTCTAGAACTGACAATTGGTCTGGTTTAGTGATTTTTGGTAAACCGTGTGGATATCATGGCTTAAGAGAATGACATGACTACAACGACATCTATACAACAAGTGTATAGATGCCCAGCGTCCTCCGCAGGTCTTTGCACAGCATACAGAACACTGCAAGAGTAGGCTTACACAGTAAGCCAATGACCACTAGGGTGCAGCAATTACACGAAAGGCGTGTAACCTAAAATATACGAAGAATCTAAATTTCAAAAGAAATCAGATTTTCACACATCAGAGTCAATGTCGATTGTGTCCTGCCAGGTACGGCCAGCACGAATCAGCGCTGTCCGTACCTGGCAGGACACAATCGACATTGACTCTGATGTGTGAAAATCTGATTTCGTTTGAAATTTAGATTCTTCGTATATCATGGCTTGCTGTAGTGCGGTGTGAGCTTATATCTTATATTTTGCTCGGGGAATTCTGCCCTGTATTTAAACATTGTACTGTATATTTTAGATTCCACCGACGATGTAGGGCCTTTCTTTAACTCCTTGTATGTTCCCGCCTGCAAGACATCCTGTATTTTATTATTGTATATCCCCACATCTATTATTGCAACATCATCACATAGTTGAAATAAGAGATAACACTTTCTACATTCAAGAGTCTATCTTGAAATGTTATTTCATTCTGAAACAAGAAATTATTAACTCAAACTAATACAAGTGAAACAATATTTGTTTCTAAAGAAGTAAATATTTCAAAACAAAGATAATATATTTAGATTAAGCAAATAATTTTTAACGTGTGAGTGTTAAAACGATTGGAGGCTTTTAATGAATCTTAAAACTAATTTAGGAGTTTCTTCCTGGATTTCAATAGGTGTGAGAAACGGTCTACTGAAGTGTAGTTGTCGAGTACGACTGACAGCAATATATTCACACAAAATGTGATCAGCCGTCTCTAGATCTTCTAGACATAGATTGCAGATTTCGTCTTTTCCGAGTTAGTATAAATGGTATTTTAGGGTTGCATAACCTGCCAAAAATCCTGCCAGTAGTCTAAGGTCCCCTTTGCTGAAAGATAGCGTCATCTTTGCTAACTTTGGCGACCCTGATAACAGTGCCTTCGTGTGATTTTGTCCTGGCGTGTTCTGCCAGTGGGAGGCCTTTCTGTTGTTTTTTTAATTCTTTGTTTTAGGTGGTTCTTTTGCAGACCACAACAGAGATTAGGTCCAACGAAAGGCATTTTTGCTGCTTCTTTGGCAAGCTTATCTGCCTTTTCGTTCCCTTCAATCCCTTGGGGGCTTGGGACCCACTGAAAAGTAACATGTGAAATATACTTATGGTTGCGCCTCGTATTCTATCTCTTGGTTCTTTACGGCACATAAGTTTATAGCAGAAATTTCCGCTTGAAATATGTTAGTGTGGTGTCCCATAGGCTCTCCTTCTATTTTTGAGCCGTCTGTGTACCATGACACGGTTCCTCTTTTACACTGAGAAGACTTTCGATGACCACTTTGTAAAGTTGATCAAAATTGTATTGCATAGGGATCATATCCTTTGCAATGTGAATCATATAGTTGATATTGCGATCTTCAAGGATTTTAAGGTGCACTGTAATGTCCCCAGGCTTTAATTCCTTAAATCTACTGAGAGATAGGGTACTTAATATAACCTTTCCTTGAATGCAGATATGTACAGGCTTGATTCCCAGCAGGACTTCTAGCGCTGTAGTGTGACAGGTCCGCATCACTCCTGTAATATTTAGACAAGTAAGTCTCTGAATTTGTTGAAACTGTTGTTGTGCAGTCCTCTGTGCCAGAGCAGCATAGGTGCTCATGGATGTAATGATTGCCGTGTATGACCATAAGATCATTTGAAGTTTGGAACCCTAGGACTTACCGAGCAGCCTTCGGCACACTAGCGATGCCTTTATAGCTTTTTAGCCATATGTAATTGATATGGGAGTTCCATGATAATTTATTGTCAAACATAACCCCCAAATATTTAGCTTCATCACTGAAGCTAATACTTTTTACCTCTATGGAGGCAGGTTCGACGCAGACCTTTCTTCTCTTTGGAAAAGGGACGTTAATAATCTTTTGAGAGTTTAAGCTATGGTTTAAGTTATTCCCTGTGTTTATTAATTCATTTATGTATAGAAGGCAGCGATTCGTACTTTTATTTTATGGTTGTTGTTATGGACATGTTGATGATTATTGATTGACAATTGTAAGTGTGATTATGTGTCAAAATTTAGTAAACGTATTTTTCTATTTTAAACTGAGTATTTTTCACTGACTTTTACCGGGTTTCAAACTGCTCAACTCAACAGGTTATGGGCCCAGTAATCTGGAAATTATAAGCATAAACGAGACTGCTCCATAGAAACGTTTTTTTTTTTGAAACCAAAAAAAAAAAAAAAATCAGCCTGAGGAAGCTCGTGAGAAGATAGCGGTGAAATTAGTGAAGACAGACGAAGAATTTAGAAGTTTACCGTAACACGAACGTGTGCGTGAAGTTTTGTCCAGAGTGGTCCAGAGTTAGTCATTGAAGTTGACAACTGAGTTTTTTTTTTGTGACTGACAGTTAACGTTTAAGTCAAATGGCGATAGGAATGTCACCCATAAATAATACAATTAATTTTGAAAAACTTGAAGGAAAATCAAACTATAATGATTGGAAATTCGCTATGGAAATGTACTTAATAGAAAGAGATTTATGGGATTACGTAGATGGCAAAAACGATGACCCTACAAAGTCAAGGAAAGCTTACTCGCTGATTGGCTTAGCTGTCAAAACGCACATTTATACAGAAATTCGGGATCTGCCGAATAAGACGGGAAAAGCGGCGTGGGACGTATTGAAGATACCGGGTTGTCACGAAAGGCTTGTTTAATTGCCGAATTAATAAACATTCGATTCGACGATTGCAGAAACATGACCGAATACCTTAACAAGAAGAAAACCGCGGCACAAAAGTTAAGAGCCATCAATCCTAAGAGTATCGATGATGAAACTTTGGCCGGGATTATTCTTGCAAGTCTCCCCAAAGATAACAAACCACTTATCATGGCACTCGAGAACTGCGGACAACCAATCACGACGGATCTGGTAGTCACGAAGTTATTACAAGAAGCAGATAAAGAGGCAGCGAAAGGTGGTGAATCCGCGCACCTGAATCAAGGCAGAAGAAGAAAATTTGCTGGAAAGTGTAATCATTGCAAGCGGCAAGGGCACAAAGAGGCAAATTGCTGGCAGAAGAATCCAAGCAAACGGAAGGATAGTGGCAAGAAAGACGGCAAGAGGGCCGAATCTGCGCATGTCCATAAAATTGACAGCAGCAGAAACGAAGAAAACTCCAGGTCTGTGCACGATCATAAGGAAGACGGCAACAGTAAAGAGGGAGAAGATCTTGTGTCTGCGCGTGTCCATGTAGAAAATGGTACGAAATGTAGAAGCGATTGGTACATCGATTGCGGAGCCACCAGTCACATGACGGCACAAATCGAGTGGGTAAAGAATTTTCGCAGTGAACCTCCAAGAGCGATACAAACTGGTAATGGAAGTTTGCAGTCGAGTGGAGTTGGAGAGGTAACATTGCCGGTTAAAATCAACGGTCGTGTTACGTCATTCAACCTAAGCAAAATTTTAGTCGTACCGAATTTGACTGAGAATCTTATCTCTGTGTCAAAACTGCACAAAGCTGAGTTAACGGTCGAATTTGACGATGTCGCGATAATTCGAAGCAAAACGAATCGGAAAATACTTGCTATCGCCACCGAAAGTGACGGACTTTATCGACTGAATATCGCTTGGGAGCGAGTGAATTTTGTATGCGAAAAGAGCACTTTCATGGCACCAAAGGCTCGGGCACCTAAGTGTAGGTGGAATGCAACGACTAAAGGGGATGTCGGAAGGAGTGACCTATACGACGGTACCAGATCAAACCGCCTGCGTACCGTGTATTAAAGGGAAGCAGCACCGAATAACGTACCCGAAGAAGAAGGTGGAACGAGCAACCGACCTTCTCGAGTTGATCCATTCGGACTTATGCGGACCAATGACAGAAAACTCTATCGGCGGCTCGCGTTTTTCGTTCGTTTTGATTGACGACGTTACAAGAATGACATTTGTGTATTTTCTGAAGGCGAAGACTGAAGTTTACGAGTGTTTTCGTTTCTTCAAAGCTGAGGTAGAAAAGCAGACTGGTAAAGTCATTAAGAAAATTCGAACCGACAACGGAAAAGAGTACGTCAACGCGACAATGGACAAGTTTTTGTTGAGTGAGGGAATTATACATCAAACAACTGTACCTTACAATCCCGCTCAAAATGGCGTTGCAGAGCGTGCCAACCATACATTGGTCGAAAAAGCAAGGTCAATGTTAGCTGACGCCAATTTACCGAAGAAGTATTGGGCTGAAGCGTTAATTACAACGTGCTATCTGAAGAATAGATCGCCCACAGTTGCAGTAAAGGACATGACTCCATTTGAGGCATGGCATGGCCGGAAACCAGATTTAAGCAACTTAAAAGTTTTTGGATGTCGACCTTTTGCGCACATACCAAAAGAGAAGAGGCGAAAATGGGATGAGAAATCCATTGAATTGACGTTTATTGGGTACAGTGAGACCACGAAGGGTTATCGTCTTATAGATATAGAAACGCACAAGTTGACTGTTTCGCGAGATGTCACGTTTATAGAAAGTCAGATGACGCGGGGATCAGCCCCGAAAGAAGATACTGGACCGTTTTACGTTGAAGTCAACACTTCGACGTCTGCTTCCAACGAAACCGTTGTGGTAATAATAATAATAATAATAATAATAATAATATTTATTCAAGTCGGACACAGTACAGTGTATATGAACGTCAAAGTTTACATAAATTAAACAAACAAAATACAACAACAAAAATTCTACAAAGCAGATTCATTATTGATGACATTTTCATTCTCGCAGAAGTTCATTTACAGTATAATAACATTTACGCAGTAAACATGTTTTTAGGGCGGTTTTAAATTTTTTTATGTTAGGCATATTCTTCAATTCCGTTGGTAACTTATTATATATCACCAGACCCGCATACGACGGTGATCTCTCAAAACAAGAAGTTCTATGCTGCTCAGTGCGCAACAAATGGGCTTGCCGCGTTGGATAATTATGACCACTACAGCTATATTTATCCAAGTTATTCTTCGCATATTGAGCAGATTGGTATATATATATGCATGGCAACGTCAAGATCCCCTCCCCCACAAAGACCGGTCTGCAGGATTCGTTAAACTTTAAGTTAAAAATTAAACGTATTATTCGTTTTTGTAAGACAAAAACACGTCCAACATTTGAAGCATTACCCCACAGAACAGTATTATAAGAGAGGATGGAGTACACTAAAGCGTAATATACTGTCATAATGGAGTCAACATGGAGGTTAGACTTCAACTTTAAAATCGCGTAGTAAGCACTATTTAGTTTTGCGCAAACATAATCAATTTGAGTATTCCACGTCAAATGTTCGTCTAAGTGGGTACCTAACAGTTTTATATTGTCCACAATATTCAACACATCACCATTCGGAAAAGTGAGTGTGCTAACATTCGCAACCTTGCGTTTATAAAATCTAACACATGCCGACTTACTAGTATTGAGCAACAGGCTGTTCGCATAGCACCATTCACTAAATGCAGTCAAAACTTGTCGCAGTTTAAGTAAAAGAGAATCCTCATCATGAGAGACCATAAGCATCGAAGTGTCATCGGCAAAGACCACCAGTCCATCAGGGTTAACATATTCAGGTAAGTCATTCGTGAAGATTATAAACAATAATGGCCCGAGCACTGAACCCTGCGGCACTCCATGCTGGATCGAATACTCACTGGATGTCACATTATTTAGCTTAATAATCATTTTTCTCTCCGTTAGGTACGATTGAAACCATTGAAGCAGTCTCCCTCTAATGCCCAAGGAATGAAGCTTTTCTAGAAGAAAATCATGGCGTACAGTGTCAAACGCCGACGTCAGGTCAAAGAATAATCCAATCGTATACATCCCATTGTCAATAGCCTTGTAGATTGCGTCAACAAAACTACATGTGGCAGTAGCAGTAGAAAACCCAGCACGAAAACCATGCTGGGTCGCACTCAATGCAGCATGGTTATCTAAATAGGTAGTCATTCTGTCAAAAACAATTCTTTCTAATATTTTTGAAAATTCACTTAACACAGATATGGGTCTATATTGTTCAACAGACGATGCAGTCTTTCGTTTTTGAACAGGTACCACGGTTGAGCTCTTAAAAACAGCTGGAAATACGGATGTATTGATAGACAAATTAAATAAATATTGCAAAGGTTGCAATATAAAATCTAAAGAATACTTTATCAGCATCGTAGGAAAACCAGAACTTCCTGAACTATTTTTATTCTTCAATGCTTGAATGGCTGTTAGAATTTCTCCAGGGGTGATGTCATGGAAAAACATGGAATTCTGCATAGACCTGCCAAAAGTACAGGTCTGTGAGAGCCTAGTCCCATAATACTGTGTTATCTTAGTCTCGGCAATACTACTAAAATAATTACCGAAAGTCTCAGCCGCATCTTTGGGAGACAAGACCCTACCGCTACAGTCAGAGAGGACAGTTTCCGCATGTTTATTTTTACCAATCTCTCTATTTACAACCCTCCATATTTGTCGTGATTTATTATCAGATTGCTGCAATATATTGGTATTATAGTTCTTTTTAGCATCATCTAGCATACGCTTATAATTTTTCCTTCTTTCTCTATATAGATCATGCAGTTGGTTACTGTCAATAGCCTTAGCTAAGGAAAACAGATCCCTCAACGATCTACTTTCCATGACAATATCAGGAGTTATCCACGCCTTATTGCGAAATTGATTACAGTTTTTAGTTATAATAGGGCAAGTGATATCCAAATACCAACTAAATATGTCTATGAACGCTCGAAACGCATCATCAGTAGTCTCGGCATTATACACGTCATACCAATCTTCTTTAGAAAGCATATTCATCAATTGATTTATATTGTTATCACCTGTTAATCTATAAGTTCGAGTAACATTATTCTTAGGTACTGTGTCTAACTTGTAATCAATTGTGAGAACGTGAGATAGATGATCGGAAATATTTAGATTCTTGATTTTGCAATTCCATTCTAAATCATCAATACTGTGTAAGACGTAATCAATAGCTGTTTCAGATGTTACGCCATTTTTATTTACGGTAATTCTTGTAGGTGACTGTGTAGTTACTATTAGTTTATAGGATGAAATCACATCAAGAAACATATCCCTGTCAACACTTTGATTCAGGTAATTTATGTTAAAATCACCACACAAGATGACATCATCAGCAAGTTCATAAGCTTTATTTAAGATTAGAACTAATTTGTCAAGAAACGTTTTAAAACATCCGGATGGCGGCCGATACAGAGCTAATAAACAAGTTCTTCTAGTACCAGATCTAAACGCAATCCCAGAACACTCAATGCATAACTCGGACGATACCTCCGCAAAAAAGTCATGCCTATAACACGCAATATCTTTCCGAGCTACTATCAATGAGCCACCATGCATATGAGCAACTCTAGAATAGCTAGCAACAATTTCATAACTATCAAATACAACCGTACTCAGCTGTTCAGCTTTACACCAATGTTCAGTTATGCACATAAATGTTGGTGCCTCAGTCACTAAAATATATTCGATCTGATTAATTTTATTCATGATGCTTTGAACATTTGCATGTATACATATTATGTTATTATGCTCCCTAAAATTCGTCAAGGCTTTGGTTTGATTTACGAAAAAATGTGAAACGCCTAATTACAACACCACTCGGCCAAAAATCGCTGTTATAAAGAACATCTTTAAGTCCAAACTCTGCAGCCACTCGAAACGCAGCATTAGGTCCCTTAACATCAAGGCGCGTAACTTCAAAAGAGTGTCCTGGAGCCTTTCGTTGCAGATAGTTCTTAATGTTTCCTTCCGTAGTATTTGTATTACAACGGCCCACGTATAACCACAAACGTCGTTCAGTAGCATTGAATGTATCCGCAGAATCAACATTCTTTGAATCATTGGTGCCAATAATTACATTATTGACTCTTTTCTTATTATATTGTTTAACGTTATTTGCATATTGTGCGGATTTATTATTTTTCTGTTGAAGGTCCTTTTGTTCTTTTGGCATCTTTGTTTTTTCCGAATACAACTTTTTATTATTTACACTCACGACAGTATCATCCGAAGATATCGTACTTGTAGATGAGTTATGTTCGTTTATGCTATTTGAGATGCATTTCTCACAATTATTTCCAGTTTTATTCTCAATTACGTCCTTTAATATATTATTAGAGATTGTCAATTCACTCACCCTACATTGTAGGTCTTTTATGGTTCGCACAAGTTCCCCAATAGCCACTTCCACCGCGCTTTTTATCAAAGTTTCTAAAACCACTTCATTATCTACACTGACAGTACATGTATCGTCTTTTGTATCTTTATTTCGCAGATTATAACTCATTTTTTCAAAAGTTTTTAACAAATTTGTTCACGAGCGAGCGATAAACGTCTGTACGTACGCACGGGCCGGCACACTAGTAGTACCAAACGATCTTGCAGTCGACATCTTGCATGGCCGTGGGCCAGAGGGGGCGGATGTAGATATTATCGTACCAGAGGCAGAAGTAGATGTCGTCATACCAGTGGCAGATGTAGATGTCGTCGTATCAGAAGCGGAAACAGATGTCGCCGCAACCGACGTCATAGATCTACCAGCTAAAGAAATTCCAATTGAAGTCGGTGCTCCTGAAATTCCAGTAGAGCAACAAGAAAAACACCCGCAATGTATGAGACAGAATCCTCCACGAAAATGCGGACCGCCAAAACGTTACGGATACAGCGAGCAAGCGGATTTTACTTTAGAATCTCCCGATTTTGGCGATCGTTTCCCATTGGTCGCCCTGGATGACTACGCTATGATTAAACTTGAAAAAGAAGACGTCGAACATAGTAAAGCTGATCCACAATCGCTTGAGGAGGCACTGAATGGGCCTAATGCAGAAAAATGGAGGAAGGCTATTCAGGAAGAATACAATTCGATAATTAAGAACAAAACGTATAATTTAGTTGAATTACCGGAAGGTCGCAACACAATAGGCAGCAAATGGGTTTTTAAAATTAAGAGAAACTCAGAAGGCTCCATCGTTAGGTACAAAGCCCGACTCGTAATCCAAGGATGTTTCCAGAAAGATGGTATTGATTACGAAGAAACGTTTGCGCCAGTGGTTAAGTACACGACACTTCGTTTGCTTATCGCCCTAGCAGCAATTTATGACTGGGACATTGACCAGATGGACGCTGTGACTGCTTATTTAAACGGCGATGTCGAAGAAAACATATACATGCGACAACCGAAAGGATACGAGAAGAAGAGCCCGAATGGTGCAATTTACGTTTGCAAACTTAATAAAGCGCTCTATGGATTGAAACAGGCAGGAAGAACATGGTATGCGAAACTGGACGGTATGCTACGTGGTATCGGACTGAAATGCGCAAATTTTGACGTATGTGTATATTACCGGATTACTAAGGACAACATTTTAATCGTCGCAGTGTATGTGGATGACTTGTTAATTTTCTCAAACAATACCAAAGCGAAATTATGGTTGCAAAACGAACTTCATAAGAACTTTGAAATGACAAATCTTGGCGAAGCTCACTTCATACTAGGCATCCGAATTTTGCGAGATCGTGAGAAAGTTACCATCACCTTGGACCAGTACGAAAGAAATGATTGCAGATTCGCTGACCAAGCCAGTTGATCGAAGCAAGATGGACTTGTGCAACAAAAAGATGGGTATCTGCGACTAGTTCCAAACACGGGAAGAAGAGGGAGTGTTGAAGTTATTCCCTGTGTTTATTAATTCATTTATGTATAGAAGGCAGCGATTCGTACTTTTATTTTATGGTTGTTGTTATGGACATGTTGATGATTATTGATTGACAATTGTAAGTGTGATTATGTGTCAAAATTTAGTAAACGTATTTTTCTATTTTAAACTGAGTATTTTTCACTGACTTTTACCGGGTTTCAAACTGCTCAACTCAACAGTTTTGACGCCAACTATGCTTGTAGTCGAGAGCTCTTTGCATAAGTTGCGATATGATTTTATTATATCTACCGTGGATCATGATTACCAGGTCGTCCGTATACCCCTGCACCTCATATACGTTGCTGGTTAGAGTCCTTATGAGGTCATCGACAACAATACATCAGAGCAGAGGCGACAAGACCCCTTCTTGGAGACAGCCTCTGCTGACACTGATCGTAGTCGCTTCTGATCCCCAGCATAGCACTTATTCATCGACTTTGTATTATGGCTTTCATCCATTCTGTCGTCGACAGGTGAAAACCTTTGACAGAAGCCGTTCTCTCTGTGCTCTCGAAGGAGGTGTCGTCGAAAGCAACCCCTACATCCAAAAAAGTACAGACGGCGATTTCTTTTGCCATAAGCGAGTCCTCCAATTTAATTCTGATGTGGTGGAGGGCCGATATCGTTGATTTGCCTTCTGGTAGGCATGTTGGTTAGGATGAAGTGGATTTGTTGTACTTTATCCGAAGAAATTGATCTAAGACTTTTCCATTCCTTTGAGAAGGATGAGCCTATACGCGTTGAGCTCTGCGGATGAACCCCTATAAGCAGCTTTTAATATAAATAATTTTGAGGTGGTATTTAATATAAATCTTGAATTTCGCGTATTTTGGTTAAGAGCACACATACGTATGAACGTGCTTGTTTTGCATAATATATTTAAAAATATTGTGTCTATTGTGTCTCAAAGGCAGTTAACACTGAGAAAGAGGTTTCTTTGTCGTTAATAGATATGCGTCAATTGCAATAAGGTATTCTTTTAAATAATTGCAAAGAAAGTTTAATTAGGTAGGTACTAAAAAAATATATGTTTGAGCCAAACAGTCGTTTAATAAGCATATTTCTACCTTTCAAGAAAAATGACAGCTTTGACTTGAAACCAATCGCTATTAGTCCCAAAGCAAAATTTCTTTGTTGGAATAGTAAAGCTTGGTTTGGTCGAATAACTCTATAATTAATACCCAAACAATATAGCATATGAAAAAAACTATTCAAAATGGCATTGATTATACTACACACTTCCAAACATCTGACCATAAATTCCACTACACTCGACGTTCGTTTGAATAGTAAAGCTATCCTCATCACTAGTAAAACTGAACTGAATAGATACACTAAAAATAGCTTAAAGTATACCTAAAAGATATTGCACACTGATCAGGGTCAATCAATTTAAAAGACATATAATAAAATGTACTTACAATTAGAAAAGATTAATTTGTTACGAATATCTTTAGGGTAATTATTATTGGAGAAAATTCTATTTTTTTTATCTTAAATTATCATTTAAAAATTGTTTGTCAATGATCTGCATAACATTTATACCCCTTATTGAACGGCGACAAGGAAGCAGGGTGTCACTAATAATAAACCTTACTAATCATCGGAAATGTCCCCCACGAAACCCATCTGGAATTAGGTGATCTCTAACAAATACAGCCTATATTTCTACCTAACTTATTAATAATTGCTGCTGGGCTTTAGTTCCATGCCTATAGACTTACGTCAAAACACCAAAACGCTTTCTTATCTCCCTAAGCTTGGAACAAATACATGTACGTACCGCAGAAAGCTTCTTGTAAATCACTATGCATGCCATGCAGAATTTGTTATTTCATGAGGTGTTTTGTGATATTTAATCAACTTGCATGAATAACATATATTGGACCTAAAGTACATATTTTCAATTATTATCTAAAGAAAAACAAACCAATAAAAAAAAACATTGCCAAATCAAAAAACATAAATGTAAAACTCATAGAATTTATGCAATCCTAAAATTACCCATAAAATGTACGATTTGAAGAACGAAGGATCATCAGTATTTCATATGGGATTTTATATAATTGAAACAGATTCAATTTTTAATCGTTAAATGTCCGTAATTCTTTTCCATAACGCTGTTAATAAGGAATCCTGGCCAAATTACCATAATTTTAATAATATTGATGATAATTTAGTTCATTTTACGATACCGTATCATTTTAATACATATTTCGAAGAAAAAACTTACTATTTTTAAAAATGACGTGAACGAATGGGTAAATAACGAGGTCAAACTATCTAGTAATAAATTGCGGGACTTGTATAAGCTTTGTCCACAATATCCTGCATCGAAACCAAGGTATGATAAATGTAAACATGATCATGCGGGGCTGATGCAACGCACTAAACATAAATTTTATGCCAACCAAATTCTTAATTCCACTAACCCTAATCGTGCTTATTTCAAAATATTCCAATAAAACTCCTCATGCTGAATCGAGTTAAAAAAAAAGGTCGTTGCGACGGCAAAATTAACTGAAGGGAACAGAGATTACTCAGCTGTAGCTTGAAACAATGGGGCTTCGAAGCTGAAATGGCCAGCACGTGGGTTCTGTGTTTTCGAGTCAAAGCGAGTAAGTCACAACGGCAAATTAGCTGAACTGGAACAGAGAGCGCGCGTAGCGTGCAGAGCCCTTATAAAGGCTCGGTAAGTAGGTACAAAAAAAAAGGATGAACCAATAGCAACGTCCAGAGATGCACAAAGGATCATAAAAAGTGAAGCGTCTAAGAGTTTGGCGCTTAAATGAATGAATTTAAAATAAGCGAGTTTAAATTCCGTGGCGCGTAAGTTAAATATTTCCGCGCGAAAAGGAACCGCTAAGTGACGTAACGGTTTTTCTAAAGTCGTAATTGCAATTGCCAGATTAAAAGTAAAGAGAATGAATTTAAAATTGCCTTCAAAATAACGTTTATATCGCTGATGTTGTCTATGATTAAAAGAAGCGAAATGAATTATTGAAATCAATGTCATTTTCGATTCAATGCAAAGTGTAACAATCCCAACCTGATGGGCTGAGGGTCGATGATCCGCAGCGGGTAGCTGACATTCTTAATAATCTTTTCATAACAGAACCTCAAAACATTACTTCGAACATTATCACACAGTCATCGCCTTCAGATTCGTCATCTTTTGATTTGCAAAACAAATTGTTGCCATAGTATTATGTGCATTCTTTTTTTCTGAGCCCGAGCTGTACGGGGTGATTGCGCAAATTAAGAATAAGGGTAGCGCCGGTCTGGATGGAATTCCTTGTCGGTTGCTACGTGAGGTCGCAGAGTCTTTGCTCCAGTCCTTCACTCAACTCGTCAATATACCGTTTTCTGAGGGAAAGGTCCCGACTGCCCTAGAAACCTCCGTAGTCTTACTCATTTATAAGAAAGGCTCACGTAACGACGTTGCTAATTATAGGCCTAAATTCTACTATATTCTACTTTCTCCAAGATCTTCAAATACGCCATGATATCGCGACTTTTGTACTATCTTGAAACTAACAACATTTTAACCAATCGGCAACACGGCTTTAGAAAAGGTTTTTGAACTATTACTGTAGCCTCACTAGTGAAGGTAACTTTGGATTCTCTGGATCGAGGTGAACATCCAGTGTCCGGGTGTTTTGCGACCTTAGTAGAGCGTTTGATTGTGTTAACCACTCACTAGTAATTAATAGACTCGAGTGCTATGATATTAGAATAGTTGTTGCTGATTGGTTTGTATCGTTTCTTTCTGATAGGACTCAATTTGCTAGAGATAATTGCAAATCCAATCAAACTTTTAGTTAGGCTCGCTCAGCCCATTTACCTGTTGAGTTGGGAGTCCCGCAGGGCTCGATTCTTGGCCCTGTACTTTTTTTTATTATTTGTAAATGACATAATCAATTTCATCAACTCATTAATAATTTATGCTGATGATACATTGGTTGTCGTCTCTGATAGGCATCCTGCTACATTGCGGGCCAAGACACCTTGTTGGATTTGTTGGGTCGGTGGTTTGAATGTAACGGACTTCATATGAATGTTGCAAAAACGAATTTCACGGTCTTTCGCACAGTTCTGTCTCCGGATCGATGTCGAGTTTGAGATTTATGTTAATAGCGTCCAGGCGGCTCACAAGCCGTCTGTGTTTTTCCTGGGCGTACATGTTGATGAGAAGTTAAGTTGTGTAGAGCATTGTATCATATCATATCCAGGCTCAATCAAGTATGTTTTCAAATTAGAAACTTAAAACACATTTTGTCCATTCAGCACGTTACATCTTACTATTTTGCCCAAGACAATTCCAGACTGTCGTATGTCGTTATATTCTGGGTTGCCTCGACTTCTTTTTCTGATGTATTTGTTGCTCAAAAACGCATTATCAGCTGTATTGCGATTATCAAATCTTTGGAATCTTTTTTTTTTTTTTATTATTAGACGTTTCGGGAACCAAGCCCATATGCCATCATCAACCGTTTAAGAACTCCCTAAAACCAGGGTAAAACAAAGGACAAGGTTTCACGTTTCGGGGGCCATCGAAACGGCTTTATTATCACAAACAATAAGTAGGCCAACAGATAAAAGGAAACCTCACAAAGGAAAACACACATCGAATAGCTAATATGGAACTAAATTACGATTTTGGAGTTTCTAATAAACTCCATTATTGCTTTGAATATTTCGATATTATTTTGTCTCAGGATTTGAATAATGCTTGTTGGTTGAGTTATTTTTAGTTTTATTAAAGATGTTAACAATACTTTCCTATGTTGCGCAAACTTCTCACATTCCAATATCAGATGGTTTAAATCACAGTATACATTTCCGCAACCATATTTTGATAAATCTACAATTTTTAGTTTAATGAGATGTGCTGGAAACTGACCATGGCCAAACTTCGCGAAATTCCTAAAAATTCAGACTTTCATATACAGGGTTAGTAAAAAGTCCCGGAACGGTCGAATAACTTTTTTATTTGAAAATTATGATTTCTGAAATTTGGTATGGGGGTATAGTTAATATAAATGCATTTTATGCAATACAGTTAATATTTTTTTCACTTCCGGTTTAATCGGCAATACGTTCAACTTTTTTTTTTTAAATAGAACGCCCAGATTTTTTTAACACTTTTGAATGCAAAATAAAAAACTACGTTCAGGAAGTATTAAGATGTTTATTTTTATTCACAAGAAAAGTTAAAAAATTAAAAAAGTGTCCTAATACAGAAAAATCAAGGTACCTTTGAAAAAAGTTGTTGTTTAGTGTTTGCATTCTTTTTGCCGTCACATTTGACAATTTTAAAAGCGTTTTAACTTTTGCATCGCTATAAATTTACTTATTTTAAACATTGACACATTTGAAAATGGCAGAAAAACTTACTGAATCAGAACGAATTGAGATATTAATGATGCGTGGGTACGGTGATCGTCAACGTTCTTTTGAAGAGGTTCGTATTTTGTTTAATACTGTTTATCCGGATCGTCACATTAGTAAAAGTACGGTATGCCGAACAATTCAAAAGTTTGAAGTCTTTCGTCAGGTGAAGGATTTACCTAGAAGGGGACGTCCATTAACAGCAACAGATGAAGAAACTAGTTTGAATGTGTTACTTACAGTGGAAGAAAATCATCACGTGTCCACAACAGAATTAGGTCAAATTCATGAGATCTCTCAAAAATCTGCTCATACGATTCTTAAATCAGCAAGAATGAAAGCCTATAAAATGTATCCCGTCCATGAGTTAACTGAAGATGATCCAGATCGTAGACTACAATTTTGCGAAACAATGAGGGAATTGATCGAGCAGCAGCCTAATGTTTTAGATCACATCATTTTCTCAGATGAGGCAACGTTTTGTTTCAACGGCACTGTGAACAAACATAATTGTCGCTACTGGTCAATTGAAAATCGGCATTGGATTGAAAAAGTCCATACACAGCGTCCTCAAAAGGTGAATGTCTGGGCTGGTCTTGTTGGAAACAACATCATAGGACCATTTTTTATAAGAGGAAATTTAACTGGCAACGTCTACTTAAATTTATTGCGAAATGAGGTTGTTCCAGCACTTGCGGCCCTCTTTCCAAATGCAAACATAGGTGATCACCCTAATGCACATTTTTGGTTTCAACAAGATGGAGCTCCCCCCCCATTTTGCCCATAATGTCCGCGATTATTTGAATGAAATTTTTCCGGGACGTTGGATCGGACGTAGAGGAGCAATCGAATGGCCAGCACGTTCGCCAGATCTCTCGCCATTAGATTTTTTCTTTTGGGGTCACATGAAATGTCAAGTGTACAGAAATCGTCCCCATAATCTTGAACAATTGGAAGAGAGAATAGTTCAAGAAGCCAATCGCATCACTCCAGAACAAATACAAAATTCAATAAGAAATTTTACTGACCGTTTACATTTTTGTCAAATTGTAAATGGAGACCATTTTGAACAATTATTGTAATCGCAACCTGAATAGACAGGTATCTTGATTTTTCTGTATTAGGACACTTTTTTAATTTTTTAACTGTTTTCTTGTGAATAAAAATAAATATCTTAATACTTCCTGAACGTAGTTTTTTATTTTGCATTCAAAAGTGTTAAAAAAATCTGGGCGTTCCATTTAAAAAAAAAAAAATTGGACGTATTGCCGATTAAACCGGAAGTGAAAAAAATATTAACTGTAGTGCATAAAATGCATTTATATTAACTATACCCCCATACCAAATTTCAGAAATCATAATTTTCAAATAACAAAATTATTCGACTTAGAATGCCCTTTAATACACCTTCCTTGACTCAGAGTGGTCCATTGACAATTGAAACTAGACCTTTTAACATTCTTACCGATGACTTTAAGTCGATTACCAGCGTTAAAGTTTTAATAAAAACTATACGTGGGCTTTTACTGGACAGCTGCACGCTGCGTGGACGCTGTTGACGAATTCCTTGCAATTTTTAATGAGTAGTTGTAGGCCGCTCTTTTTGACGCTCCTGCCTTTTATCTTTGTTTCATTGTTGTCATTGTTATTGTTTATTAACGTTACCATCATTACTATTGTCATTGCTGCCGCTTCTGCTTCATTTATTGTAATTTTATTTCTATTGTAAATTTTGTTCTGTACATTAAAAATGTCGATATCCTATGATTAAACGACAATATACCATCTACCTATCTATAGTTCTAATGTTTAAGCTTCAAAAGATTTTGAATTTGCCAACATTTTATCTGTTGTTGTTACCCTCATACGAATATATTGGTAAATATCAAATATACTTCTAAGTCAGACACCTTATATCACTTGCTCAAAGCATAGCTAGACTTCAAAGCATAGTTAGCCAGGGTTTCCTCTGATGTATAAAAGCACCTAACAATTCCAAATATTCAAATCTGTTTGTTCCGCTGGCGTTACTGAGCTGTGTTCAATAAGTCAGACTGAAGTCAAGAGAAATGTTCTACTTTATTATTGTAGTCGACATAACCTATAAAAAGATTAAAGGCCCTAAATTATAATTCTGATATTCATCAGAATAAAATGGTTGAAAGAAATTGAAGTTGCCGCACTAACAGAACACAAATTGAATCAAAAGAGAATTATAGAAACCGAAATCGCTAGCTTTTAGGTAAACATAGCGGTTTCGTGATTTAACGATCAAGCTTTAGAGATATCCATATAAACATAAACTTGGCTTTGAATATTTAAAGTTTCAGTAAAACATAATTGAAAGAAATTGGAAAAATTTGTTTCGCTTCGCCAAGTGGAAGCAGTACTAGAGCTATTGCATTTCAAACTTTTATGAGTTCACATATTAACAATTAAAATAAATGCTAACTATGTTACTTTAGTCAAAGGTTTGATTTGAACCACCTAAAAATATGAACTTTATTAAGATATAATGTAAATATATTAACACATTCAGAGAATGAACTGCTTCATTCAACATGTTTCAAAGTTTAAGGTTTGATACATTGATTTAATTTTTGAACAACTGATTACTTTACTTTTGGAGTAATCACGCACACTTAATGTTATCCATTGTACGGTTAACGGATTAATTTACGTATAAAATTCGTTTCTATAACAGTTACAAGAGTGTTGCGAATACAATTTTCGCTATGATTGATTAAATATAATCTACTATTTCAAACAAGTAATTAGTCTAATTGAGTTTAACGCTATAGGTATTGTAAATTCAATATTACAGAACTTTATTGAATTGAATCTCTACAGTAATTAAAATAACTTTTTTAGTATTTTTAGACACTTGTCTAACATAACATTTCAGTTATTTCTGAAGTTAAAAAGTTAGTTTTTGGGTTCTGAATGAATGTCGCGGTTTATCTTATTATACTGGGTGAATTTTTTTTATCTTGAGACAACGGAATATCTCTAAAACACTACATCAAATCAAGAAAAAAGATCTTAATAAGATTTGATTTTGAAGAAAATGTGCCCTTCCACTTCGATACATTTATTTATTCGCAATTGTAATGATTGCACACAACTGAGAAGTGTTTCCGGCGTAATCCTTGAACAAGCGTTGGTGATTCGCTCAATCATGTTTTCCCTCGTAGTTGGCACTTCTGTATAAACTTCAGTCTTTAAGTGGCCCCACAAAAAGAAGTCAGGGGAAGTAAGATCTGGCGATCTTGCAGGCCAAGACACTGGACGACCAGTGCTATTCTTGAATAATGTGCTGGACAACCGCCATGTTGTTAGAACTACATTGTCGTACGTCCAAGGGAAGGTCTTCAAGTAACACTGGAAGTTCGTTCTGCGAGATGTTTCGATATTTTTCACCATTTAAGTTTTCATCGATAAAATATGGACCAATAAGCTTATTGCGAATTATTCCACACCAAACATTTACGTTCCAAGGATGTTAATAATAATAATACATTACATCAAATCTAACAAAATAAAGATAGCATTAAAAAATGCGAACTAAAAAACATCACTAAAAATTCGTATAATGAATAATAAGGCTTCTGCAAAAGGAACACTTTAAGCAGTTTTCTAAAACTATAGGTTGGGTGTAGTTTTATGGCAGCTGGCAAGTGATTATAAATTTTAATACCTGTACATAATATACTTTTGTTGATCAACGAAAGGCAATCGAATATCATTCCTTCTAACACTATAATCCTGATGCGCATGCTTTTGTGATATAAGTGTATCTCTATGTTTGTGCACAAAAATGCCTACTTCAAGAATATAAAGTGCTACAATTGTCAACAATTGTAGCTTAATAAAGATAATACTGCTAGATGTCTGGGGCATTGCTCCAACCGTCACTCGAAGTGCCTTTTTTGAAAACGGAGAATTTTTTTTTGAACCCCATACTATTATATCATATCTTAATCGTGATTTAATCTCAGCCGAATAAACTAATTTTAAAGTTTGGATACCGATTACGTTTTTTAAGTGCCGAAACTTGAAAATGGAACTGCTTATGGCGGAAATTATATGACCAATGTGTTGTTTCCACTTCAGATCATTAGAAAATATCATACCTAAAGCTTTCATATTTGTTTTTCTTCTATATTAATGTCACCGACTTCTAATTGAAGCTCTTGCGTTGCCGTATGAGATATTGCTGAAAACACAACGTAATTTGTTTTTGAGATGGCTGCTCTTCGGTTCTCGGGTTCTCTGCCGTGTAGAAAGTTTAAATTACTTGACGTTTCGATCATCTTGTCGTGATCTTCTTCAGAAGTGAAGAAGAAGACTTCACTTCTCTGCCGTGTAGAAAGTTTAAATTACTTGACGTTTCGATCATCTTGTCGTGATCTTCTTCAGAAGTGAAGAAGAAGACTTCACTTCTGAAGAAGATCACGACAAGATGATCGAAACGTCAAGTAATTTAAACTTTCTACACGGCAGAGAACCCGAGAACCGAAGAGCAGCCAGCAACGACGGCCGTGAAAGCCTAAAGACTACTTGTTTTTGAGATATTTAGAAAAAGTTTATTACCAACAAATCAATCATTAAGACGGCTCAATAGACTATTTGACAAATTCTCAACATTATTTCTATTGTCGCTCACAAAAACGGTAGTATCATCTGCATAGATGGTCAGAAACTGTTCTTCAATGAAAATAAATAAATAAATAATTAAATATATCATTTATAAATAAGGTGAACAGCAAGGGTGATAATACTCCCCCCTGTGGTACCCCAATTTTAATAGTAAGTGAATCAGAGCAAAACATCTGCTTCCTATTTTGCTCTGTGACAGAGATTCTAACAAGTTGTCTTCTGTCAGACAAGTAAGAGGCGAACCACCGGAGTGCAACACCTCGCACTCCAAGTAATTCCAACTTATTCAACAAAAGACTATGTTGAACACAGTCAGATGCCCTGCTTAAATCACAGAATACACCGATCGGCACTTTTCTTTTTTCTAGTTTAATTGAATAACATAGATAAAGTAGCTGTAATAGTCGATTTATCTTGTCTAAAACCATGTTGATTATCTGAAATTATATTACACGTTTGCAAAAATGAATTCAATCGCTCCAACATAGCATATTCTAAAAGTTTACTTAGACAGGAGGTAATTGAAATTGGTCTATGATTGGCCATGTTACTAACATCGCCCTTCTTATGTAGCGGAACTATAATAGAATTTGTTTGGCAGGTTGGAAATACACCTTCTGTAAGCGAGTTGTTGATAATATATGTGATAGGTTTTATAATTAATTTGCGAAATTCTTTAAAGATATCCGTGGATAAGCAATCAAGACCCGGATCACTCTTACTGTTCAACCTATTAAATAATGTAAGCATTTCTGACTCAGTAAACGTATATAGAGACATACATTTTGGATTTCGAGATATATGATTATTTGTCAGTAGTCTGTTTGTAATATTTCTATTAAGATTTTCAGGAATATCATGGAAATAATTGTTAAAGACATTTGCTATTTCAGTTTTGGAGGTTATTATTTTATTTTATCCTTAATTTGAGTATTAAGTTATGTGCATTTGAAGGTCTGTTTATTAATTTATTCACAATATTCCAGGTACTTTTACATTTATCCGGTGCATTAACAATAATGAAATTATAGTAATTTTGTTTAGTAACGTTAACTAGATTTTTGTGAAGACTTTTCATGCGCTTGTAATTTTCTTTCAACTCAGGGTATTTGTTTTTGAAGAATATACATATCTTTAAGTTTTTCATCTGATTCAACAATAGCAGGCGTTAATCCAAGATCTATTTGAAGATTTACTAACTTTAGGGTACATTAACGGAAAAGAGCATTCATAATAATATTTAAAAATTGAGATAAATGTTTGAAATCGATCTTCAGTATTATCGCAAGAATAAACCTCTTCCCATGCTTCCTTTTTCAGAAGTTCAGAAAACAAGATTTTGTTATCTGTGCTAAAAGCTCTTTTATGCACATTAATATTCCTAAACGGGCTTTTATCGGTATTTTCATACAAAATTAGCAACCGGTGATCAGAGAAATGCACGTCTAAAACTTCATTACTTAAAGGAATTGTGAGATCTGAACAAATATTGTCTATAATTGAGTTACAGTTAAGAGTAATACGATTAGTCTTCCACCAGTATATGCACACCAAAACTATTTAGTACATATTTTAATTCAGTAAATTGGTCATTATCAGAGCAAAAGTTAACATTAAAATCACCTGTCAGTAAAGTGAATGCACCTGGTTTAACTAGGTATTCAAGTAAGTCACTTAGAGCTTTAAGGAAATTATAGTAATTGCCAGAAGGAGATCTATATGTATTTAATATCACAATCCTTTTATATTTTAACTTGGCAGCACAAACCTTTAATTCTTTCTCCAGACAAAAGTTGGAAACATCAATTGCCATTATGTCAAGAGCACGCTCTGCCCAAATACCACACCACCCTCCCCGGAAGTTCGTTCTACTGAAACTGGTTGTTAATTTATAATTTACTAAATTACACTGCTCCAATTCATGCACCTTAGACCATGTCTCTGTTAAACACAAAATTTTTGGATGATACTTATTTAAAGTAATTTCTAAATCATTAAATTTTTGACGTATGCTTTGTATATTTAATAGTAATAATAAAACATGCTTTGTATCAACAAGTATTTGCGCATTATTTACGTTTCTTGTTTCTTCTTCCCGGGCCGGTCTAAAAAACGATTTATGCAGGCATATCGAGGCCAGGTACTGGGATCCTGTATTTGAGTAACATAATCTTGAGGGACCGACACTTTGAAAGATGCATATTGATCTGGATACTTAGACATCATTTTCGCACATTTAACCATATTTATATTATTTGATTTAAGATGACTAACAAGTTGTTCTTCGCTAGTACTCAGATCCAGTCTATAAGCATGGAAATCGCCGTATTTAATTATTGCTTGAATTTGCGTATTTGTCGCGGTTCCTTGTATAGCTCTTCTTCTCTTTTTTTGAGTGGACCATTCAAGAACCTGTTTGGGAGGATTTTCTGCAATAGTCAGCACATCTTTCTGCATTACAGCAGGTGCCTTTGCCCTACCAGAAACTTTATTATCTTCTTTAGCTGCTGTACTATAGAGGACACCACTGGTTTTAGCAATATTTTGTTTATTTTCCATATTGTTAAGGTTTTCAGTTTTCGCCGGAAGATGCTTAGTACTCTCATTCAAAGTACTTACTTTTTTTTTAAATAAATTAATTATAAGCTCCTGATCCCTTGCACAAGTTTCCTGCACATTCACTATTTGCTTAAGCATTTCAATTTGCTCGTTTTTGAAATTCATTGTTGTTAAATAGAAATTGTTTCTACATGTTGTAACCTCACTCTCGACTGCACTCTTAAGATTTATTGTTTCTAACACAGGCACTTTTGATTGCAGCACTTTTTTAATTTCATCATTTACTTGGAACTGCTCCGGAAATTTTCCCGTTATGATAATATCAACTAACTCACTTTTTTTTAATCTATTTAGCTCATTTACGAGAACACTGGTATCACACGCCATGATACCTTATCTCACTCTGTTGATGTTCAACTTGGGGCAACCAATGGGGATTTTCGATACTCCAGTAATGCATGTTGTTTGTCGATTTACCGTACCGTGATTTGTGAATGTCGTCTCGTCCGAAAATAATACTCGAACACAAAAATTGGGATTATCTTGTATCCGTTGAAGCGCCCATTGACAAAATCGCACCCTATTTTGAAAATCATCGCCATGAAGTTTTTGATGCATGGAAACTCTAAATGGATGATATTTCCTACGCTTCAATATGGACTGAGAAATTCCTGAGTCGAGTTCGGCACCATTCAGTAAGCCCCCTAAATTATAATAAATCTTATTAAGATCTCTTTTTGATTTGATGCAGTGTTTTAGAGATATTCTGTTGTCTCAAGATAAAAAATTCACCCAGTATATGGCGCCGCTAAGATACAACCTAAACTTTAATTACTTCTTCAAAATCCTCTTGATAAATGAAATTTTAGTAAAAATTAGTAACGCTTTTCATATTTAACCACAACAAATAAAATTGACTCAATTTACAAAATAATCATTATATAAAACATTTCAAAAATGTGGGTGAAAGAAATCTGAATTTCTTTTATACTCAAAAAAAATTTTAAAAGGTTTAATTAAAAATAAAAGAACAGTATTTTGAATGACATAAAAATTCAATAATTTTATTATTAAGAATTACAAATCAGAAAAATTAACAACGAACAAAAAAATTAACTCTTTAAACTTAAAATATCTTCCTGTACGTAAAAATAATAACAGATCTTATATCTCAATTGTGTACACAAAAATACAATATCAATTATTATTAAATGAGTTCCGTGATGAACGAAATAAAATCAGAAACGTGAATTCAAAACTTGAAATCAATAATCACAAAATGTCAGCAATGAAATACAATTTTATATATCTACTTACTTTCGTATCGATCAAGGAACTGAACTCACAAGGTTAAACAATCGTATAAGTATAAAAATTTCAGATGCGTGCGATGCAACGCACACAGATCTGTCCGCAAACGGACGAACTCGACGAACGAAACAATATATATACAATACCAGTGAACGCAAAATGTACACCTGACTGAAATTAATATAAACAACTGAACAATAAAATAAACAAATTAAACAATCCAAAACATTAACTAAATCTTATTTGAAATTAAACCAATTTGAAATTTCTCGCAACATTGACAAACGGTTTACGGAATGAACAAAAAAGAACTGAATTTACAAAAACCCGGGGTGCCAGACCACAGCAATACGTATACCTAA
This sequence comes from Cetonia aurata, assembly GCA_949128085.1. Taxonomy (NCBI): domain Eukaryota; kingdom Metazoa; phylum Arthropoda; class Insecta; order Coleoptera; family Scarabaeidae; genus Cetonia; species Cetonia aurata. The sequence continues at coordinate 35,064,121 of OX421888.1, forward strand.
CTTTAATTAGTTTGCACAGTAAAAACAAATTCGATATTTTCCATTATAAATATATTCTTCTTTTATATTCTCTAACTTTTCGTCTTCGTTAATTTGGTAGACTCATATGCATTTAGCAGAAATTATATTTTATATATTATATTATATTTTAAGAAAAAAAAAAACATCTGTTTAGTTTCCGAGATATTGAAAAAATCTAAAAATCGTGTAAATCTTTGGAGCTAAAAAAATTGCGTTGTTCTTACACCACGATACCCTTTGCGTCTCTAGAGTTTCATCGAAACCTGAAGTTTCGGGTTGCTGGTATTCCCTTGTGAGTTTTAATAAAAATTCTTGCCAAACAATACCAGAGATAACCGTCTTGTGTAAAAACCTTCGACATACAAAACGTACCGGAAAGACTCACAATATTGATTAATCCGCCTATGTATAGAGAAGTCGGAAAATAGTTCAAAGGTCACGCATTTCACCTAGATATTAAATCAAACGCCAACTAGAATACCTGGCTTTGTCGTTTTCTTTTTGTGTAAAGTCAGGAAAAATGCTCATTGCTTTACCTTAAACAGATGATTTGTAATAGAGAAATACGATTAAGGTATTGTTTGTTATATAAGGAATTGCTTAAGAGTAATGGCTTTTACTTACTTTGTGGTGCCCAGTAAATTGCGATGTTTAAGAAGTGACATAATCTGCAAAATAGATGGCCGGCTTGCATACAGTATAAATAGTAAGGACAACGTCGCGTCTCTAAACACCTTTGACGTTTTGTGGTTCGATTTAATCGACCTTCAAGTCCAGCTGCCACCTTGTATGTGTATGTGTGATATTAGGGTGATAGTAGACTGCGACCTGAAAGATCTATTTTATCCCCTCTTCTCGCTGTATTTACAGCTGGCCGCCCAGTTTGATTCCTTTTAAAAAGTGCAGAATGTCCGAAGGCGCCAGATTAGGTAACTCTCCCTCTTCGATTTCACATGCTCCCAGGTGCAGCGCCCTTGAGTTGCACAGTGCAGCGCGGTTTGTGAGTACATGGATGGACGTTTCGTCCTGTTCCCCACAAAATCTACATTCGGCTTCCTTCGCTATTCCAAGCCTGCTTAGATGTCCGTTTAGTTCACAATGGCCTGTAAGCATCCCTGTCAATACGCGAATATTATTTTTACTCAGGCTGATGCATTCTGCAGATCTCTTTTGGTTATAGGTTCCCAGAAAAGTTTTAGCTTGCCTCATTCCCTGGAGATTCTCCCAGTATTTGGATTTTCTCTGCTTTACTTCATTTTTTAATTTCTCCAGTGTTATGCTGCTACTTATCCCGCAAAAAGGTTCTGGCCCTACAAAAGGTGTTCTAGCCCCTCTCTTAGCGAGATTATCTGCTATTTCGTTTCCTTCCACTCCCATGTGTCCCGGAACCCACAATAGGGTTACCTTGTTCTTTTTGCCTAGCTCGTTTAGTTTTTGTAGACACTCCCAAACCATTTTGGAGCTGATTATGTTTGACTTCAGCGCCCTAATGGCTGCTTGACTATCAGATATTATGATAATCTCCTGCTTTTCATAGCTTCTATCAATGTTGACCTGGACACATCTTTCATTAGCGTGTATTTTCGCCTGGACATCCCCAAGCTTTCGAAATATTTGGTTCTAGGCCCATATATCCCTATTCCAGTTGCCTCTGCCGTTTTGGAGCCATCTGTGTACCATTTAACGGCGTTTCTATTGAGTTTCGAAATGGTATCTCTATCCCATTCGCTCTTGGTGCTAAGCTTTGTAGTAAATTCTTTCACAAAGTTGAACTTCCTTGGCATGTTGTCTCGGGGCATGTCCCAGATTTGGTCACCTGCGGCAGGCTGAGGCCTATGCCTAGCCAATCCTTCCCTGATCATCCTACGTGTGCTCCTTTTAGCTATGCTCTCCACAAAAATGTGAAGAGGAGTAAGATTTAGTACCACTTCAATAGCTGCTGTTGGGCAGGTTCTCATTGCCCCAGTTATGCATACACATGCTAATCTTTGCACTTTAGAGAGATTAGCTCTCGCAATGCCCAGATTAGTTATCTTGCTCCAAGCCACTGCCCCATAAATGATCATTGGCCTCACGATTGCTGTGTACATCCGGAGCAGTATTTTTGGGTTGCAACCCCAGTTGTTGCCTGCAAAGTTTCTACAAACCATTAGGGCCTTCTTTGCCTTGTAAGTTACTTCAAGCTCCTGTCTATTCCACAGAAGTTTATTATCCAGGATGAGTTCTAGATATTTCACCTCCATCTTCCAGTCTATGTCTTGCCCATCTATAGATATGGTTTTGCGGCTGGGTTTTCTTTTCCTTTTGAATGCTATTAAGGTAGTCTTAGTGGCGTTGATGTTAAGGCCCACAGATTGGCACCACCTTTTCGTAGTGTTGAGTCCTCTTTGAACTATGTCACAGAGGGTATTCTCAAACTTATAATTTTAAACAATACTTCATCAGTATACATAAAGAGTAAGTTTTCTAAACAATAGTGTTGAAGAGCCGGTGAAAGACCAAAAGGTTGAAAGATTGATTTTTTCGACAGAAACACTACAACTAATTAAAAATGAATTAGAAAAGGGGAATTGGCAACAAGTCTTACAAATTAAAGATGTTAATGACGGGTATAACAGTTTGATGCAAATATTAATGGTGGCAATGAACAAGTATATGAAGAAGAAGATTCTGAGTATGAAAAATCGAAAAGACAAGTATATTCGAAACACATAACAGAATCAAAGAATATCGTTAAAGGAACATGGGATGTTATATACCATATACAAGGAGGAAAGAAGGACAAACCAACCTTCGATCTAAACTTGTTTCAGGATACCCAAACAAGCGCTGATGAAGTATTATCAGAGATTAATGATTACTTCATTAACATAGCTGATATCAATGCCCATAAAAACTTCAAAAAAGGCAATAAAATAAAACATGTTCCACAGACTTTATGGTTGTATCCAACCGACTCCACTGAAATCATTCATATTATAAACAACTTAAATAACACCTCTGCTACGGGTTATGATGAAATTCCTACATCCTTATTAAAACAATGTGCAAGCAGTCTAGCGATTCCTCTAACGCATATCGTCAATTTGTCGCTGGAGTCCGGAATATTTCCAGAAGCACTAAAATATACTCTTATAAGACCGATATACAAAAATGGAGACAATAAGGATTACAAAAACTACAGACCGATAGCATTGATACAGAATATGTCCAAGATATTTGAAAAAATAGCTCACACGAGAATAACAAATTTCACACTAAAATATAACATCTTAAGTCACAATCAAAACGGCCACATCAATGGTCCATCTACAGAGCGTGCCATGTTCCAATTACTGAAAGAAATTATAATCGGTCTAAACCAAAAAGAATCTACCATTTGTGTTCTCATGGACTTGGCAAAAGCGTTCGATTGCGTTCATCATGATTTACTTTTGGAAAAGCTTGAAGTTATGGGTTTTCTGGGAGTCGCATCAAGATTGGTTATCTCAACCCTCACAATGTTAATGCAGGCATCAAAGGTATGCAAATAGGTTTTGAAAACAGAAAATAACAAATAATAATAAACAACACAAATATAATTAATAACACTGGGCAACAAATTTTCGAAAAGTTCATGCTTCCAAGCTGAAAATAGTCATTTCTTAATGAATTCAATGTGCTGAACACGAAAATGACTAAGAAAAAGCTGAATTGGCTACGGGTTTTCTGTAATATGTACGCATATTTCAGAAAAAGTGTACTTATGTCAATATTATAATACATGGTAAGAAAACATTTACGCATATTTCAGAAAAAGTGTCTTATGTCAATATTATAATACATGGTAAGAAAACATTTACGCATATTTCAAAAAAAGTGTACTTATGTAAATATTATAATACATGGTAAGAAAACATTAGTCTGCTTCTGGCTTTCGACTTCTTTTGGCCTGCCGTTTGTAGTGGACTTGTGGAGCATCTCTACTGATTGTCCAACAATAGTCAGCTAGCATTGACGTAGACCATTTTTTTTTCGTAATTTCTCACTAAATTGCATTACATTATGCAATAGCATCTATACAATGGACAAAACGTCAATATCTCTGGAACGTGAGCCAATCAACTTTTTTCAATGTGATATTCGTGTTCAGCACGTTGAATTCATTCAGGATTGGGTACTTTCACCTAAGAAGCAATTTCACTGTTGACCAGTGTAATTAGTAAATAATCAAGATTTAGATTTAGTTGATTACGAGAACACTCTTAATAACAAAAATGACCTCCGATGCGTGTATATCTAAAACAAAGTTAAAATAAATTTTTTTTCTCAATATTTTATAAATAAATGTATTTCAGCTATCACTGCAATTTAATATGAGACAATTTTTATATTAAAAATTTTACCTAGTGTAGGATTTGAACCTGACACCTTCCGTTTGCCCGACGGACGAGGGGCTGACCACTTGTGGAATTAGTTGTACACTGCTCTTGGAATTACACTGTTTTTAAGGGAATTAGTACGAATTCAATGGAATTACGTAAATTATCTAAGGAATTAGTAGAATTTCCCAAGAATTAATTGAAATAAATGGAATTGGATAGGAAAATATGTATGATTTTGGAATTAACAAGAGAATCGGCTGACAACACGAGGTAGTCATGTATCTAAACATATATATTATACGTGCTTGTAGTCATAATTATGAACATATTAAAATTTATTTTAAAATTAAAAATAAAAAACAATAAAAAAAAAGCTGCTAAAATCAAAGAAATAAAACTAATAAACCCAAAACGAGCTGCGAATAACTGAGCTTGTATATAAGTATGTGCTTATATACAAATCAGGCTTACCCAAAGATCTACATAACTGTCTTTATCGACGACTTATCCTTTACAAGCACTAAATACCGAATATATTTTACATAAATTGTAACGTAATAAGATTGTAACATTCAGTTTTATTTTATTTATAATTTGTTAGCTACAAAATATATTGTATCACCCTCGTGTCGGAAGTCTTTACGACATTTGGTTTGCAAATAATTATTTAATTAAAAATAATAATACCTGAGCAGACAGCAGCGCATTTAGCATGATCAGGATCATTGGGCGCAATGAACATTTTTAAAAAACGGTTACAAAAATTCGAAATTCTTTTCTTTTTTGAAACTACTGTATTTGGATATATTAATATTATTAATTAATAAATAAGGAAAATGAAAACAAATCCGTTACCAACATATATTGTTATATGCACGTATAATATTTACTGGTACTATAAAATAAGGATCAACAAACAAATTTAATAACTTTCAAAACGAATTGCTACCAAAAGTTTGTCTATTGTAAAACATATACATAAATTGTTAAAAATATGAAGATGAACTAAAACAAATTCTAGGTTTTTCTATTAAAAAGATGAGGATACAACTCAACTGGAACTATCAATAGAACACCTCATTTATTGTAGATAAGCACGTAAGACAAATAACGTATTATTTTAAGGTGTAATTTAAAAATTGAATTGAAACACAACAAAGAAAGTTGCTAAAAAAAAAAAGTCGGCCTCAAAACGAAAAAATGCGAAGGCAAACGACCCTTGATTTTATTACTGACTACATAATAATTCTCGGAGTATATATAATTTTTTGTCGAAATTGAAAACGGTTGTAGAGAATAAAAACAATACTACTCATACACTCGTAGAAATGATTTCTTCAAACAAGTAAATTTATTATTTTAAAAAATCCGTTTTGTTTCCAAACAGCAAATTATGAATTAAAACAGAACCTGATATTATTTTAAGAAAATATTTTTCTTGAAAATCCGTTTTGTTTTAATACAAAAAACATATTGAATCAAAACAGAAGGTGATATTATTTCAAGAAAATATTTTTCTTAAAATGAGTTCTACAACAAGAAAGTGAATTGTTTGACGCTGGGCAATTTATAAGACAACGGTTGAAGACAACCGTTGTCTTATAAATTGGTTATTGGCATTAAAATTACTACTATATCAGTACCGTAAAATTTGCATAATCAAATAAAAATGTGCAATAGGTAATAGAAAATATGATGGAACCCGAAGTATGCACGCATATATCAAGAAAAAGTGCATAGTATCAGAGTATTGCCTTAAATAACTCGTGTCTTAGTTGTGTAAGACAATTTTCTTGTTTGAAATAATAATTTTTTTTAAATAAAAAAAGGTCAAATCGCTAGGAATTACTGAGAATTATTGGGAATTACTGGGAATTACTGGGTATTACTGGGAATTAGTGGGAATTACCAGGAATTCAATTCCAAGTGATGGAATTTTGATAGAATTAGACGGAATTAGCATTAGTTGTACGCTATTTTTCTGAGTGGTCAGCCCCTCGCCGACGGACGCTCTACCAGTTGAGCTAACGGCGTGTTCGGGTCCTCACAATTTGAATTGTCTCAAACTAGCACAAAGAATACAAGTCCATAAAATTACATTTACCAAATTTATCTCAAAAACTATAATAAATATTAGTAGTTTTTATCTGATACGGCTTTTGAAATAAATTTTATGTATCTGTATTCGTTGTAAATCCGAAAAGTAGTCTCTCAAATTTAAGTTATGAAGCGCCTTTGCACCATTTGTCGTATGCATGTGTGTGTACCTATCTGTATTTGTGTCTATGCTTTCTTGTCATTATTCCCCTCAAATTAGGTAGTAACTGGAGCATTATGCGGGGCATCACACTATTGTGGGGTTGGAGAAAAGAATTGAAAGTCCTTTGAAAATATAGTTTTTTCAAACAAAGTAAATTTGAAAATTTAGGAACTGTTTCTGTCTAAATTTCAAAATTCCAAGTATATAATAATTCCAATTCCAACGAAGTGTTCTAGAACTTACCATTATATTATTACCTCACTTTAAATTCACCTACATAAAACCTACCTGCCGCGTATCTGAAGAATCCTGTATCGATCCTTTGAAGATCCTGTACTCAGCCAGAAGCTGTTCGCTTACATGGAGATACAATTCCTTGGATGGTCCCTCCCGACGAAACATTGCTTGAAACATACAGTTATTAAGTATTTGTTATTCACAAGAATAAGAAAATATTTTTTGGAATTATCCTCTTAATATAAATTTTAATTTAAAAACATGTTCTCTTGTATTTACGGTAAGAGTGAGATTATATTACGCCGGTTTACGGGCTAATACGTAATTTGAATTAATTCAGTTGGTTCCCTTAGTATTTAATACGGTTTTTTACGCTTATTTTCAGTCATTTTCCTTTTAAATATTTTCATAGCAAGATTTTAATTGTTTTGTATGTGGATGATTTCACCGTTCACGGGGCGTAACTACCGTATAAACTTCTTTTTAATTTGTTTGGTGACAGTTTATTAATGAAACACGGGTATGCCTTTTAAATATAATTTAATCAACACTTAAACCCTTTAGCACTAAACTTTAACACTTAAACATAGGACACTATTACACTCTAAACCTGAACTTAAAAACTGTGATGATGATTGAATTGTATGCTTGAAATGTTGCTGGAAGACTGACTATGCTCTGTGAATTTTTGTAGAGGAAACCTCTGTACTATATATTAAATAAATAGAATTATCCTGATTCCCAGAAAGGGATGAATTGGGTAAATTCCAGTTGTAAAGGTTAATTAAATATTCTCGAGTAATTTACAGCGGATGTTGACCATTACTCATCAGTAGTATTAATATTATTGGGGATATAATAGCTACGGCAATATCTATGAATAGATAAGTTTGTATAAATAAAAATCTAATACCTGCAGCCAGGTAGTGAGCTATTGAAATATATAAGGTGTAAAACTTTAACTTAAAATAGGGGAAATTTGAAACCGAAATAATTGAATGGGAAAACCCAGATTCTGATGAAGTAAGGGTTCTCTAAATATAATAAGATTAAATACAAATAATAAATGCTTAAAATACTAAACATTAATGATATCCATTTCTTTTTTGAAGTACATAATTGAACCTACCTAAGTTAATATGTTATTGCCTTCGAAGAGCATTATCGGTTTTAAAATAGATAACACTTTTTATTCAGTAAATAAGGTAACAAGGCACATTGCGTCTGCATGCACTTAATGGAACAATAAATTGAGAGCGACGAATTAAAACCGGCATCGTCTGTGTGCCAAAATTAATTAGAATTTATAATATAACTATCTGGATTCCTGTAGGATTTTATATATCGCATCCTGGGAACGTTCTAGAAAGTCAGACCCCTTTCTTAGTGAGAATCTCGTTGATTATTCGTAGTTTGTTGAATCTTAAGAAGGTGACTCTGGGCATATTAAAACTGCTTTAATTTACTTGAAGTTACTTATAGCCGAGAATAAAAGGAATACATTTTGTATAATATTTATTACGTTAAAGGTACTTATGTAAGAAACATTATAAATGATTAGTATGGGCAAATATTAACGGAGGAATATAGCAATATATATTGTATAAAGTTGCGTGGGTGAAGGACTAATACATTTAAAATTAAAACTATTTATCTCTCTCTCAGGGTCTTATCTGGGATCGTGTCCCTTAATTTTGGGAAGGTGATTTTTTTTTAACAACACTACAAAGAAAAAAAAATAATATAACATATGCGATTGTTTATTAAATGTAAGAATAAATAAATGAAATTAAATGTAACAGATGTATTAATTAATAATTAAATATGAATGGTAATCAGTTATGTTTTTAATATATTAATTGAATTTGAAATGAAAATTTCACACGTTAGATTTCTTTTCAGAGCAATTAAATTTATTTATACTGTGATTTCGAGATTATCTAATGTAATGCACTACCCGCTAGATGGCCCTGTTTCGAAATTGAATTTTTTTATTCTTCAGGCACTAGTTAAATTTTTAATTGAAAGGTTTAAATGATTTTTGAAACAATTAATAATAAATGTATTTCTAAACTCAAAAAGGTTTGTTAAAATAGAAAAAAATTGCATCCATAAATTTACAAATGAAAATAACGTCTACGTTACCGACCTGAATCTCGATGCTTACATTACATTGACAGATCACTAGGTATAATCAATATCAGTCGGTGATCGAATAAAATATCGGTGCAATTTATCGATATCAAAATGATGTTCTGTCGCGCTAAGTTATCTATGGAACGGACTAACCTTTTCGCCCTGGGTCCGGTGTCTGGACAGGCTGGGAATTGGATCGTGTCGGTTGTTGAGGTAGATTTCAGGAATTCTTCCGGATTTTTTTTTTTTTTATTTAAGGTAAGGATTCTTCCTTTAATCCGCGTTAGTGAATATCCGCCTGAACGGTTTCCTTAGTTTCAGGATAAATTTTAGGAAAGATTCAAACAATATTAAGTGAGGTTAGAAGTGACTCAAACTGGCGGTAAACATACGTCTTATCTGCTTCACGACCAAAAGCTAATTGAATTCCTCGTTGCTATGGGAATTGGCTTCGATTTTGTAAAATGCTACGCTGTGATTTTTTGAAATTTCCGCGTCTTTTCAAAATAAAAGAGCAGCGTTTTGAATTTGGGAATTAGGAGAAATATCTTCGAAATTTATTTTTGAATAAGGTTTTCATTATGAAATTCGTTTTCTACAAGTAAAATTATGTATGTGTGCCAAATTTTGTAAATTAATAATCTCTTTTTAGATACCTGTCAGTGATGTTTTTAAAATGAAAAATTGTAACTTAAAAGGAATTATATGGATAAAATAGTATTTTTTAGTTATTAAAAGAAGGTTTCTCTTGATCACCTGAGGATCTGTTAATTACATCTCGATCATTTGAAAATTGTTTTCTGTAAAGTTATCCCGTATGTGCACTTTCGAAGATACTTGACAAGAAATGTGAAATTTTCACTTTTTACAGAGGTTTTATACAATAATGAATTTACAATACTTGATTGGTGATTTGTGAGCTTCGAGATTCTGGTATTGCTAAACGTTAAACATGTCCAAGAAGAAAAATTCCCTTTACATGCTTCCGAAAGAAATGACATAAAACTTAGCCAAAATGGCTGTTAAAAAGTATTTTATTAATTATCAAAGTGAGTAATTTGTGATTTTCTATAATATTAGTGCCTGTTTTGACTGAAGGTCTTAAAAATAAATAAATAATCGATTACTGGATGCTCGGTATGTTAAAATTTTGAATGATGTCGCAAGAATGTGTGTATTTAAGGATGTCTTAGATCTCATGATCGGTTTCAGGCGTTCATAAGACCCTGTGGCTGGTGAAATCCGACCGTCCTTGTCGAATACAAGAGTACGTATGACTAGCCGTCCACACGATACAATCGATCGGTGTGTGTGTGATTGATTTCTAAATTAGAGCTGTGTTTGACCCATTACAATATATATATATATACTCAGGGAATGCAAAAAATAGATCAAGGAATTCCATCTTCTCCTAATGGAGAATTATTAAAGAAACATCACTTATTAACGCTTGATCGTTTTATTTGTTTTCATCAAAACAATGTGGAGGAATCGGGTACCCGAAATCGGCAATTTCGAGTACACGGGTGCCAAACAATAGCCCTAGTACAAAGTACTCTTACATCAATAAATATATTGATTAAACATGATCCAGGATACTCTGAAAAAGAACTTATCCATATCTTCAAAACTGCATAGGTAACTTAGAACTAATAAAATACGTACCATAAATAAATAAAACAAGTAAATCATGTATGTTAAACAGATGAAGCACACCACAAATAATGTAAACAATAACAAACTGGAAAGCTGTTGCTGGAAGCGAAATTAGGCTAGAAATTGAAACCACGATGACTCATCCATTGTCCTTACTGTTTATACTGGGGCTTGTGTTTGTTGATAGGTTCCAAAATAATAAAATAGGTCAGTCGATCCAGTAATTTCTGCGTATAATCAATATCCACCTGGCATGCTCTAGGAGGTTGTTAAAGCATTAGAAAGTGAATGATCTTTTAAGTTAACTCAATTAACCTCTTTAAGGAATTTAAATTTGATATGAATGTCTAATATGCACGAAGAGTAAAAATTGTAAGGACAGTAAAACGACTATGTTTTTATTTCAACAGCTGAACATTTTAAGCAGTTAAGAAAGTTATAAACAAGTGCGAATAAATCAAATGAATCGAGTGAAAAATAAAACTCCAGAGTTAGATACACTATAAATAGTAATTTGCTAAAGACCCTAAATAGTCCAACAATGTTCTATGCATAACATAAACTCGTATTCATAAATAAGCGTGCACTTAAAGTTTTCTATTGTAAATTGTGGATACGCAAAGTTCGCGTCACATTCATGACAGTCATAAATGTCAGTAATTCGAAGAACTTTTTGTCATTTTTAAATGTTCCAGAACACCAATTGTATCACTTATATAGATTCACTCACATACATTTTCCAAATGGCTGGTAAACAAATACTAAAATTCAACCATAAAAAGAGATTGCTTTGAGGTAGTGATTTCTTTAGATTTTGTGAATAAAATCAATAATATTGAAGAGGGTGTAATATATTCTTGGTACATGTGTAAGTATTTCGGTGACAAAATTCTTGTTTTTTCACATTTAAAAACAAATCTTTACTACTGCTAAATGATATGCCATACTTATTCTCTAGCAATTCATATATTAAAAATATATTTCTATTTATGCCTTTGTGTCATTGGCGGCTGGTACTAAAGGGCACAAAGGCAGGTGACCACCCAACCACCAAGATAAACACGGAAAGAAATTCGCATGTAAATCAGTGCATTATTTTGTTTATTATTTTTCATATTTTTATAACGATGGTATCAAAGTTTCTTTCCGCACCACAGACACTAGCGCATATGCCATCGCTCGAAACTGTCTTCCGCGACACAATTTCCGATGTCCCTATTTCGAGTATGAATTGGGCCGGTTCCGCTTGTCTTCGCCATATGCGTTTAAACGTCTGATTCGGGCACAAAATTTCGTGTCTCCAGTTAGCGTCGTGCATTCGTTGGGACTGCGTCCCGCGCATGTGTGATTTCAAAGGCGTTTCGAAGAGACGTTTATTATTAATGATGGAAGTTATAATTGTGTGCAAAATCTCTTAAAAAACCCGCTATCATTTTGTCACGTGCCGTTTTAAGAGACAATTAATTTGCGTTATTTTTAAGTTAAATTTATGAATTATAAATTATTAATTTGGCATTTTCAATTAATTGTCTCAGTAATTGTACATAGTGTAATTGTAAATTCCGTTTTTGTGAAATGATTAGCCTGAGATTCCCCTCATCGCGCGCCGTCCGCGACGCATCGTCCCTACAAGGTCGGTTTACGCAGAATCCGACTCCCACTCGCGACCGCGTAGCAGGGATAGTCCGAGGGCTATAAAAGTCGCCGCGAAACACGAACTCGGAGGGAAGAGTCCGTTTCCTCCACTAGGCTGAGTGTCGGCTGACAGCTGATCTCGCATAGTATCCGTTCGTTTCCAGGTATTACGTTCGAGCGCCGTTCTTCGGAGTGTGGCCCACGTAATCACCGTCCGTTTCCGCAAATTACGTTCGAGCGCCGTTCCTCGGAGTGTGCCTCACGTAATCACCGTCCGTTTCCGTAAATTACGTTCGAGCGCCGTTCTTCGGAGTGTGCCTCACGTAATATTCGTCCGTTTCCGTATGTTACATTAGAGTGTCGGCTAATTGCTGATCTCATGTAATTTCCGTTCTTGTGGATACAATTCCTGTGTTAATTTGTAACGCGAATTGTCACTTTTAATTACCGTTTTTTCCGAATTAAAAGTCACTACACAAGTCACACTAGTTATTCTCCGATAGTTGTAGACCGCGAGTTTATCGTTTTAATTATTTTTTGAAAGCGCGTACTTATTAGATCGGTTACTACTGTTGTTTATTCCGTAAGCGTTTAAATTTATCAGCGACGAATAGCTAATTACATACTGTTATTTTCTGTTATGGCAGGTGTGTTGCATTATTATTGTTATTGTTCAGTTTAATATTTGCACGAGTGTACATGCAGTTTATTTGTATATTTATATGTAAATATAGAACTCACCTGTTTACATTTGTGTATCTCTTTTTTGTCCAACCACTTGTTTTGCGAAATAAACATTCTTGTATTCAAAGCACTTATTATTCCACTGTATCACCGAAAGTTGCGTATAAAGTAAGTAAGAACCCTGATTTCACTCCGACATTGTTGCTACTTCGTTAGGGTTAATTTTAAATAATTATTTGTCACGGCAAAACATATACGCAACGAGAAATATTGAAAGCGCGACGCGCAGGACTGACTAGCTGATTAAAGACGCTACTATCAGCGCTATTACTTTAGGTTTTCGCCGCTCAACGTCATCAACAGTGGTGTAGGCAACCACTTTAGCGCACATTCGAAGAGTTGAGATAGAGAGGGTGAGTAGCTAATTAGCTAAGAGGCGATAGTAGCCTCAGTAAGTCAACCATTGAGAGAAAGACCGTGACAATTTAAGGAGAAACTTTTTATTAAGAAGAGGGGCGGCCGATTTCTGATCTTCAAATAAACTATACTTCCACAAGTAAAACTCGAACTTACAATCGAGTATTCAATAAAAATATATATGAGTAGATGTGCGGATGCTCACTAACAAACAAACTATTTTGTTTTATCTGCTTACTTTTTAAGAAAGAGGTTAGTGCATGGTATAAACAAGGGTTGAACGATTTAAAGCAAATCGCAGAGACAGCAAAGAAACACGAAAATTCCGTTTCTCACATGAATGCATGCGTGGATTTTAGTGTTCTAGGCAAAGTGGACATACGTGAACAGTTAGACGGAGGTTATTTGCGACATAAAATTAAGTACAACGGCAATTTGGAAAAAAATCCTCATATTTTGCGCTGGTTTATTATGTGTATAAAATTTTGAGGAGCTTTTGAAATGGCGTTACGAGGCCATAATGATACATTGATGTCGAAAAATCCAGGTATTTATGTACCTGGTATATGTGTATATGAAAGGTGCACAAGTGTTTAAAGGTGCCTCAAAAACTATTCAGATTCAGAACTAATTGCTAGATACAATGTTGCAAATTTACAAGCAGGAAATATTAACAGAAATTAAATCTTCAAATATCATTGCTTTGGTGCCCGATGAAACTACATACACCTCTAATAATTAGCAAATGGTTGTTATTATTCGATACGTGTTTAATGGACAAATTTTTCAACGCTCTTGGTCTTTTTTTTTTAAGCCTGTTACCTATAATTTTCGGCACCGAAAGTGACCGAGTGAAATCAAAAAGAAAACCAAAAAGTTGCTGCGCTACCGCTTCACAAACCTTAGACTCAGTGGGTTGATATTTGACAATCATGCAGGGTGCCAGCCGGCTCGTCGGCGAGGGAGTGGGTTGAACGAAACAAACCCAAGATGGAACAAAAATTTCGGCGCCACCTGCTTAGGTTTACTTACCCTGTCATGTCCCCTAGATAAGCAGGAATCCAAGGTGTTAATGAGTACCAAAGAGTAAAGCAGTTTGCAAGTCAATACAAAAAAAAACAAAGATAGATTTAAATGTAACTCGGTTAAACGTTTATTGCAAGTAAATATTGAATGAAATAAGTATGCAATTTTGAATACAGAAAGAATTAATGACAGATAGCCCTACGATAGGACTCCAACACCGAACGCTATGGCCAACGCAATCAGTTTACACATCAATATTATAAAGGAAAATCTTATCCTACGAATTAAAATTAAATTTAGAAAAGTTTTAGAGTTACAGAAAAATAATTTATTGAAACAAAGTTAAAAATTTTGAATTATTTGTACCAGCGGTGAATAGTACACCCTGTATATCACATGCCGATAATTAATCGGTTGATGTTATAATAGATATTAAAGAGTTAATCTGTTAAACTGTTTCAATTATACCCTCCGATCTATAATATACGAAATTTCCAGAATTGTTGACTAAAACATTAAAAAAAAAAGAGAAGCTAATTGATCGGGGTAGTTATTTAAGAATGAACGTTTTATTCGCAGATAGAATTTAATAATAAAGAAAAATATAGCGTGCCACTTAGCTTTTGTCCCTCAAACGGCTGTTACGGGGCTTGGATGTGATGTCCTATCCGATTGAATCGTGACACTGGCCTGACTCGGTAAGAAAACGGAAGCAGGAGGTCCGTTGAATTCCCCAAGGGCGGTGCAGGAACAAAGAAAGCCGCAGAAAATCTCAGCCAAGCGTGGGTGTTCGAATCCTCACTTGAAACGAAGTTGAAATTCCAAAATTCCAAAAATAATGCGACGACAAAACCTCGGTAGTGACGGGCTTTTCCAATGTAGCGAAGAAAATTTCAAAATGGCGTTGTAGACGCGTGGGTTCTCAAATTATCTCAAATAAATCGAATCCATCAGCCGTGGTAATCACATCAATTCCACACCAAACATAAGCGAAGATACGGCCGATGATTATTTTCGGTAAACTTCCATTTAAATCCACACATGTGAGAAAACATCCAAAATTCCAAAAACAGGAAGAATTTACTCTTGAGAGCACGTCTTAAACCATTTACCAAGATCAAAAACGAAGATGCCGGAAACAGGAAACCAAACGGGAGAATACGTCACACAACCAATCGGAAAATAGGAAATTAAAATTTGAAAACTGACAACGGACAAGAGGTGCCATCTAACGTCGAAAAGATGTGAACTCAAAATATGAAGATCTAACAGAAAGCAATCAATAGACAATCGATGCGTAGAAATCTGTAAAACAGATTATTGATGAACGAACAGATCTAACCTTGAAAACTTAACAACTGTCAAAACATAGAGGATGATTTACTAAAATGAAATACACAGAAACAAGGACCGAATTAAGTGAAACAATATCTGAAGGTAACTGAAATTAAAGATTCTCAAATTCTAGCAACCATGAGAGAAGAAAACACAAATTGAAAGGACCAAAATGAAACGATAACGATACCCGTTGAGGAGAAACAAAACATAGAGGCATCTCTGAAGTTAGTAGGCAGAAAGAAAAGGAAAAATAAAGATACGAAAGCTTGTCGAAAAGACTAGCCGAGTACTACACATGGTAGGTGAAGAAAAAAACCGTAACAAGCCGGATGGACATAATGCTGATGTATTAGCGAAAACATTGCTGAATGAACTGCAAACTATTTTAAAATCTCCTTCTGGATCTTATGACAATAAACTAATCGCTCAAAGTTACGATGAGGCGTCCGTGATGAGTGGTAAGACAAATGGTGCCCAGGCTATTATCAAAAGAACATTTCCACATGCAGATTATATTCACTGTTACGCGCATCAATTTAATTTAATTATTGAACGAGCGGCACAGTGCGATAAAAATGTAATGTTTTTATTTTTGCCAACCCTCTTTCATATCTCACGAGCCGCCACTGCTATGTGTTGCCGCTCTTTCTTATCAGTATACGAAATCAAATACACTCTTTAATATCCGTGAATTTTGGTGACTTGAAACTTAAGGCAGATAATGGTCTGCGAACTGTGACCAAACAATCGCCACAGTGGATTTCGTCGTTAGTAATTAATATAGATTTTTATTTAGCGAATGATGTATTGAAATTAAATAGGGAGTATGTTGTATTAGGTATGCTTTTGGTGTTTCACTGTATATAAAAATAAAGGGCTGTAGTTCGAATGAGGCCCAATGATTTGACGATTTATATGTACATTAACAGAAAGAATTGTCTTTAAAAAGTACCATCTCGGAGTTATATGACATACTATTCTATGACGAAGGTGTTATTTACTAGTTATGAGGTGTAAGTACATTTTGTTATCTATTAACACATATTCAGCTGCGTTTTAAGTCAAAAGCTACCGAAAGCTGGCATTGTTTCAAATAAAGTGTAATATTTCATTGCTTTTGTTTGTTTGAAATGGGAAATTATTTGAAAGGCAGTAGCAAATTACGTCAGCAATTTCTTGCAGCCAAGCCAATTAGTTTTGAAATTTTGTGATTTTTTAAATTGGTATTGTTTATTTTGATATGTTTGGGCAAATTAATGTGTCTTATTTTTGACGAGAGTTAGTGTAGTTAACTGTGTGATGAGCAACCCGACATCTCCCCATTTACCGGATGGTTACTCTACCAATTCAGCTAGCAAGGTGTAGGGGGATAGCACTGCGTTTCAAGTGTAAGAACGCGATAACAACAGTAGGTTGCTATAGCAGTGGCACACTAATACAATACAACAGTAGAATACTGCGTATGATCTTTTCCTGATCCAGCAGACGAAAACATATTTGCCTTTCTTTTGTTCTTCACTTTAGTCTATCGAACATTCGCAGCGTTCAACGGTATAATAGTGTGAATTAAAAATTCGTATTAAATTCATATAATACTGGCACTATACGTAATAAAAATATAATATTCCGGTTTATACATTTGATACTTCTTGTTACACAGTTTTATCTGTGTAGGCCATTCATTATTTACAAGGGGTTGCTTTAAATGTATGCAATTTTTACAGTCCATTAAGTAGGACGATACTTGGCAAACCGTAAATCGATAAGGTCATGGTTGCTACACACTTACATTTCCTAAATAATGAAACCATTACTCCAGGCTTTCTAAGCTCATTTAAATTTATGTCAGAATACAAAATTTATCCCTTACTAACGAAATCAGTAATTCCTAGATTATTATACAACTGAACTGCATTTACAATTACTATTATTTGGTTATTCCTATAAAAAAACCCATAGTTTGCGTAACCATTTATAATATGATTGTTAAAATTAAGTTCAGCAATGCATTTATTTATTGTTTTCTATACGGTGCTGCTATTTTTTGTTCCTCATTAAAACCGCATTAGAGTGAAATTTAGGAAATTAGAATCGTGAGAGAATAAATAAAAATTAAATATGTATGTACAGTGATGTTCTTTATTAATGTCTCCCTCTATGACCGAGAGAATATCAAAACTACTTTCCCAGACAGTTCAGCTTCTACCGGTGCATAATGTACTACTAATACAATAAAAGTGGGATATATATAACAGAAAACAAAATATTTCAAGATCTTAAAAGTATATGCATAATAAAAGTGTTCTAAAAAAGATTTATTCACATAAAGCTAAAAATATAATTTAATTGGGCATCTTGGTTTTATAGGAATATGGAATAAAAAAATCTAAAATGTCTTTAAGTTTATTGACCTTGACGTTTCGCAGATGTATACATAGTGCTTTTACATAAAATTGTATTATTAAATAAATTTTAAAGAATTTGAAGAATTAAAAAGATGGGTCAAAAAATAAAT
Source organism: Cetonia aurata (assembly GCA_949128085.1). NCBI lineage: Eukaryota > Metazoa > Arthropoda > Insecta > Coleoptera > Scarabaeidae > Cetonia > Cetonia aurata. The sequence goes on from OX421888.1 coordinate 35,082,410, forward strand.
GCCTAACCACTTTTATAGTGCTTATACTTTTAAGATCTTGACATTTTGTTTTCTGTTATATATATCCTACTTTTATTTTATTAATTGTTCATTTTTTTTTTTTTTTTTTTTTGCGATGGGGGGAAAACCTTCATAGGCACTGGGACCCGATCTTTCAGTATCGGCAGCCAGTAGTGCCGGATTCTTACCGGCTAAAAACCACCCCACCTCATCACACCGTGCGCCGGAACTGCTAAACGCATATCGTCGGAGTACGGGTTGTCCTTTTTCTGTCCTGCCTTAGTTCCTCCGTCTCATTTCTTCCTCCTTATTTTTCATTATTTCTCCGATGTAACTGTGTACTGCTCCCCAAGTTCCTCTGTCTTCCAACATTAAGTTTATCATATTTGTCCCACTTTGCATTTCCGTCCCAATCCGTAAGTTCAGTTGGGCCCTCTCTGCTTGCCATCGTTCACAGTCCAATAGAGTGTGTTCCACGGTGTCTCTTTGGCCACAGTATATGCAGTTGTCGTCTATACTTTTTCTTATTCTTTTGGTGTATGTACCAAAGCAGCCGTGGCCTGTTAGTACTTGCGATAAGTGGTAGTCAGTTTGTCTGTGTGTACATTTTACCCATGGTTCTATTCTTGGTATTAGAAATTTTGTCCATTGGGCTACTTCTTCTGTGCTTTCCCATTTTTTTTGCCACAATTGTAGCGTGGTCTCCCGTTCTTCTATTTTGGCTTCTTTCGTTCCACCGTCCCGTCTTTGATGTAACCTCGTTCTCTCTTCAGCCATTAGTTCTATTGGGATCACTGCGGTGACTACCTGCACTGCACTTGCCGATACTGTACGGAAGGCGCTAGCTACTCGGAGTAACATTTTCCTTTGTACCCTGACCATCATTTGTTTGTTTCTTTGTACTTTCAGAGATTCGTACCATATCGGTGCCCCGTACAATATAATTGATTGTACTACATTGTACCACATCTCTCTTTTTTTGTTTGTGGGTCCCTTGACGTTCGGTGTAATTCTTATAAGAGCCGCTACTTTCTTCTCCGCTTTTAGGGTTGCTTCCTTTATATGTTCCCCAAATTTGCCGTTCTCAGTTAAAAGAAGGCCCAGATACCGTATCCGTTTCGACGGTGCTATTTCGGTTCCTTTACAGTAAAAGTTTACTCCTACTTTATTTCTCGGCCCCTTCAATATAAGTGCCTCTGACTTTTCAGGTGCTAGTTCTAACCCGTGATTTATCATCCATTTGTTAATAGACTCCAGCGCTTCATCACATTTGTTTACTAGTTGTTCCTTAGTTTTAGCGGTCATTACGACTGCCAGATCGTCTGCGTACGCTACCGTCCACGCACCTTCCGGCATCTCTATTCGAAGAACCCCGTCATATACTATGTTCCAGAGGGTCGGCCCCAATACCGATCCCTGCGGTACACCGGTAGTAACATCCATATATAGATCTTTTTCTATCCTAAGTGACCTATCCTTCATGTAGCTAGCTATTATGTTCTTAAGGTATTGTGACACTTTCCTTCGATCCAATTCTTCCAGAATCTTATCCTGTGGGATGGAGTTAAACGCATTTTTTACATCAAGCGTAATTAAGGCCCCCCATCGTGCATCCGTGTTTTCTTGCAGCAACTCCAGCACTTTTTCTACTGCGTGGATCGTGGATCGCCCCCTACGGAACCCAAACTGCCCGTCCGAGATTCCTCCCGTTTCTTCAATTTCCTGTTCTAACCTGTCTTTCAAAAGGGTTTCAAATAATTTGCTAATTGAGCTAAGAAGGCAGATGGGTCTGAACTTCATATCTTCTGGTTTAGCTTTGGGTATGAGTACTAGTTTAGCTTCTTTCCATCGTTTCGGAAAATGTTGCTTTCACAACAACTCGTTCATAAGTCTCAGAAGTACTTCTGGTGCTAATTCTGCCAGCCTTTTTATGGCCTCCGGGGGAATGCCGTCAATGCCGGGAGCTTTTCCTGGTCGTAGACTTCGTGCAGCTTTCTCAAGTTCTTCCTTTTGGAACCATTTCACCTCCGTCTCCAGCGCATGCACTGTCCTTACTGGGTTTCTTACAGGGAAGAGGGTTCTGATGATGTCTTTCTTTTGGTTTATTTCCAGGTCGAATGGAGCGTATCCTATCAGTTTTTTGACAGCTATCTGGTAACCTCTTCCTCACACATCCTTCTCAAGTTCTTCACAGAGGCCGTTCCAGTGAGTTCGCTTGGAGTTCCTGATGAGTTTTTGAAGTTCTTTCTTGTTTCTTTTATATATTTCAATAATTTCCATCGTATCCCCTTGTTTACGCTTTTGTCTCACAACTAGCCTCCTCGATGCAGTACATTCCCTACGTTTCTTCTCTATCTCTTCGTTCCACCAGTATGGCTTCAGACGGTCTTTCCTTTCTTTGGAGAAACCAGCTCCCCGATACGCATCCTTGACGATATTCTCTAAGCTTTCTAGCGATACCGTGTTTGATCCTGTTTCTATATTCCACAACAGGGTTTCATTAAACACTTCCCAGTTGCAATTATTTGTACGAATCTCGTTTGGATAAGAGTTATATACAGGTGTATCTTCGGCGAGCTCGAAGTAAATGAAACTGTGATCACTAATACATTCTTTTTCTAGCACGTTCCAGTTGTTAATCCTTTTAGCCAGATTTCTTGTTGAACACGTAACATCGATAAAGGATTTTACGGTGCCTCTTACAAAAGTAGGTTTATCTCCTTTGTTGATTACAGTCATATCAAATTCCGCTAGCCACTCGGTAAGATATTCTCCTCGTGGATCTGATACCGTTGATCCCCATTGCGGCGACTTGACGTTTAGGTCTCCCATAATAATAAATTCTGTTCTCTGACTTCTTGCTTTTTCCATGATGTTGTCTATCTCCTGTTTAAACTGGTCCAAGTTGATGTTTGGGGAGCAGTACACACAATACATAACAAAGCTTGGGAAATGTATAGCTATCATTCCCTCTCCAATATCCATTTTATTGATTTTCGTTTTTTTGTTGTTAAACAAAATTGCGACATCCTGTCTTTTATCCTTGCACCACTGTTTTCCCTCTATTAGTTTTTTATTTGGTTCCGAAACCACGATTACATCAATATCCAGCTCTGCAGCAGTTACAAAGGCTATATCATGGGCGGCTCTCATACGATTTAAATTGGTCTGAAGGATTCTCAGTCCCCGAGTTTGTTGGTATTTCTTTGGCTTCATTGTTCCTTATTTTGTTTTTCTGCATCCCTGTTCTGGTCCCTTTGGTTACGAACCAACTTCTTGTACTCCGGGCATCGCATACTGTCAACCCTATGTCCTGTGATTTTGCATGTCAAACAGTATTCTGCGTTTCCTTCGCATTCTTTCGCTCTGTGGTCACTTTCGCCACATCTGACGCAGTGTATTAATTGTTCATTAATTAATTCATTTGTAACATGGTTGTGTTATAATAAAACGAAGTTATCTGGCTCATAAATAAATATATAAAAATACTTTACATTATTTACAGTATTACGGTTTATGTATTGGTCAGAAATTATATTAAGATTTCACTTTTCTGTTAAGCTGAAATGTTTTTCTACGTGATTTTATAAGCCTCTACATTCTTTAGAAAAATATAGGGGGCTTATATGGCATACGTTACTGAAAAAATGTTACAGCTGTTGCTATTAACAAGGCAATTTTAATTAAAAATTTAAAAATCCAATTGTTATTTGCAATCAATATTCATTTCAAGTTCTCTCATTAAATAGGAACATTAATTTCCACTTGTAAATGATGTTAGTTTATAGTTACAATATTTAGATAGTTTATAGATATGTCAAATAAACCTAATACAAAGTATATTTTATTTTGCTTAGGCCGTTTACAAGTGTGTCGATATGCGATAGATAAGGATTTGTAATTCCTTGACGGAATAAAGGTTCACTTTTTTTTGTTAATCCAAACGAAGCGTCTATTCATGTTTTTGTATTTATAACTTATACACACACATCTGGAAACATATTATGTGTATTTGCTATTCATAATAGCTTATTTGTTGTCGGTTTATCTTTAAACGGAAAATATTCCTTTGATATTCATGTATACCAACACCGATAGCAGCCGAACTGTTTGGGAAGTAGTTTTGATATTCTCTCGGTCATAGGGGGCGACATTAATTAAGACCATCACTGTACAAGTCGCAGAAAACTTAGAGCGAATGGCGTAACAAAGTATTCAATAATTTTTTACGACATTTGTGCTTGTCACCATGTGTTTGAACAAATAGTGAAAAACTTAAGAACAGAAAAAATTGTTGATAATAAAAAATTAGAAAAACAATACGTTAACACCTACAATGTGATAAAAAGGTTAAAGTGTGTGGGTGTGGTTAACTGTTTAATTTTGAATTTTATTTATTTGATATGTGTAAAGACGTGGTGTTTAGAAATTGATGGTTCTCAACTTTTAAATAGCAGCTACTATAAAATAGTTGTTTGAGTTTCTTTGAATTTATTATTACGAAAAGGTGTTATTGCCGTCCACTGTTTAAATTCGAAATCGGTTTGGTCGCACGCGGTTTGTTGAATTATCGACGCTTGAATTGTAAAGTTCTGAATTTCTAAAGTTAGCGATTACCAGAAAATCATCAGCAAAAAGAAAAAAAAAACAAAGAGAGTATACCTGCATACATTTTAAACACGTAATTCCTAACATGCTTGTGTAGGTTCGTTAACACATTGAAAGGATTTAAATTTACAATAACCCACCTGGGGTGCCTCGAAGTTAAACTCTAACGAGTTACAAATAAATGAATTTATTTCATATGTCATATAACACAAATGTTTACAAACAAATTCGCGACATAGTTTTCTCCTTGCAAGGTAAAATACATGTGTTACAAAGATTTCTGGTGCAATGTTTTTTTTTTTTCATACTATTAATGCATAAAATGCATTAATAGTATGAATAATTAAATCACTTCATTAAATTTTTAAATTTATATGTGTAGAAGTAGGTACTTACCATACAAACACTGAAAGTGCTTATGTTTCTAATAAATTTGTTTTTATGATTTACTTGCCCTTTCAGGAGTAATCTCGAGAAAACATTCAGCCAATTTCAATAGCCAGTACCTATACCTAGTCTAGAAATAAGTTTCATTACTCCTGCTACAGGTTTTGTCAGTTGTATTTGCAGTCTGCCCTCATTATTGAGTTGAGTGCTGATAGACGAGAACGACCAGCGTTTAAAAATAAAATGTAATGAACTAATCTAAGGCCGGCTAGATTACAGGAGCGGGGGAGGGGGGAGGGGTGGGGTACTCGGACAGCTAGAAGTTGGTGGGGGACATATCGACCAGCCGCGCACAAAGGCGACTTGCCGGTGTTTGCTTGGGAAATGCGTTTAATAAAATATAAATTTTATTTTATTAAATAACAAAAAAATTAAAATCACTAACGAGAATTAAGTTTTTGTAGCTTTCTTTCGCTTTTACTAGAAGCTACTTTGGCATTAATACTTTGACATAATTATTTAGAAATATATTAGGTACAGAGGTATATAAAGAGGCGTAAGTTTCAATTAAATATCATAAATTACTATCACAATTACATATCAAGAAACCGTAACAATCATTTTCTTCGTATTATTGCTGAAAAATGACTTTTAATAAAGTTTTTTGGTTGAGAACCTTTTTGAAGTATTTTTCAAGTTCAAGAGATACATGTAATAGTTTTAAATAAACAATAAAAGATGACGTTAAATATCAGAAAATGGAAATTACAATTTTCACCTGGTTTTCTTGTCAATGTATACATAAATATTTTCGATTTCAACGTTCTCTAAATCTAATTAGGATCAGGCGAGATCTTACAGTGACCACGTGGAAGTTTTGGAAATAATTTGAAGCATATGTATCCGGAAATATACCTATGTTAAAACTGAAATCAGCAGATGTTACTACTTTTGAACATTTGTTATTAAACTCGTTTAGATGAGAAATTACTGTATGTTTTATGGGGCGGTAATTCGTAATTGTTGATATAAATGATGAAACTCTCCAAATTGCATTCGTTGTGAAAAGTTTACGTTTGTCGATTGTCTTTTGTGTGTCGCGTGTTTTAAGTTGTTTACCGAGGACAGTGCGTTAGCAGCGTATGCGTTCCGAAGGGAACGTACGAGGGAGCGAATGATGTTTGTTTTTGCATATTCTTGATATCAATCTGAGAAACGTATTCGTTTGTAAACTACGTCGAGTGGGTGTACGGTTGTCGTTCGTGGTAACTATTGTACGTTGGTCGCTCTTAATGAAAATTGATTGAACTGCCGATATAAATAGGAAGTGGCTAATTTCAATGAGCTTATTTATACAGAAAAGAGAAAGATAGGTGAGCTATTTTATTTAGTTATGTATGTGTAAAAGTTTTACCCATCATTTTATACTAATTTCAGCCAAGTTTAGACAAACAAAGCTAAAGTAATTTCAATTATAAATTATCAGACTCCACCAGCGGTTTTCCTGGAGTAATTGGGTGCACAGACTGCACCCATGTTGCACTTTTTTCACCTCCAGAAAATGCCGCGGAGCATTACAAATACAGGCTGTCTCACGAGGAACTGCATGGATCGATATATGAAAGAGTATAGATTGAAAAATTTGAAATTTTCCCATACTAATGCTATAATAATAATATTTTTAATAATCTGACGCATCCGGTTATACCGGAAGTGACTGTCAACTTTGTTATTTTAAATAAAACATCCTGTATATTATTACATTTTTTAATTTCTCGCTCAATTTTAAAGTAAGTTTGATGAAGCAACTATGTTTTTATTTTTAACCATTTTTAAAGTATTTGCATTTTTCTTAAATTTTTGACAGATGGACGATTGCATCTGAACTTCTGTAACTCTAAAAATACTTAACTTTGAAAATTAAAAATTTCCAGAACTATTGATCGTATATGGTAGGATTCGAAACAGAATGAATATTTCCGAACCATTATACAGCGTGTCCGAAGATTAGTTAAGATTTTTTAAATTTGTTTATTATTATGGAGAATGCAATAAAGTGATATCAAGAACATGTGATACCTTTGCCCCTCGGTATCCTCAAAAGCAGAAGCCGTCACCAAACACAGTTAAACGAATAATACAAAAAATGAAATTATATGTAGGTACCGGGTTTTTAAAAAAATAAGGTAGTTATATTTTACTCTTGGATCTCCAATTTCTCTTTCATTGAAGTGTACTTCTTATTGCAGACTTTTCCAGTCTATTAGACGATTTTGTTTGTATTTTGTTTGGGGCGAACACTTCTTGACACAAGCTCTTTTTGATTCTTTTCGGGATAGCATGTCGTGCCATGTCCAGAAATGCAGTTTTACTATAGTATTAAAAAATAACGAATTAAATAATTTTTTTGTGCCCCTGGTATCGACCCAGATTGCGAAGGATATTCTTAGCATTTCTTTTAAGCATGCTCTCGGTAATTATATATTCCAATTATTATCCGAATATTATACGAATATTTATATGCATATAGAATTATTCCTAGAATAACTACACAGAATGTCATCAAAATATTTATTTTTAAATATTCCTGTAATATTTTGTATAATAGAGATATTCTAGGAAAAGTCCTAATAATTTAACTCTTTTAGTTTTAGTTAAGATATGTTTTGTTGATCCGTGCGTAAGATGGAAAATAAAATAGATTTTATATAAATTTAACCAGTATTCATATTATACGTATTTTTAATACTTTTGTTTTTATTAGCTAGAAACGTTTTATAATTTGATAATAATATAATTAATCTGAAATAGAGTATAGTTTTAACTTTTACTTTTTTATTGTCGGAAAGGGAATATTTCTAATATTCGCGCCTTGGCCGAGTCTACCAATTACCGCGTCTCGTGCGCCGGCTTGTCGTGTTGAGCGTCATTCATAGGTTAAGTACAGTTTATGTGATGGTTGACAGTAATGCGTAGTTTATAAAACAAATTTAATTAGGTACTGTTGTGTCATAACGGCTAAATTGTAGAACTTGATAAGCATCTGATTAGTATATTCCTAAACACTGAATTATTATGGCCATTATAATTTTAGGTTATAAAAAAACTTATGTACATTTTTGTCTATAAAAAAGAAGTTTCTGCTCCCATTATCGTGTCGGCATAGCTTCTGACACCCGTCGAGCCTCATAATCCCGGTCTGATCGTGGCGTTGGCGAAGCTTACTGAGGTAACACATACATCTTTCCCATCCGCTCCGATTAACGTGTTGGCATAGCTTCTGATACCCAGTGAGTTTCTTGTTGCCGGCCGGATTGTAGCGCTGGTAGAGCCCACTGTCGTAACGCAGACATTTTACCGGTTTTTGTCCGCTTTGGTCGTTACGCCGGCATTGTTTCTGATGCTCCCAGAGTGCTCTAATTACGGTCATTATCGTACCGCCGAATTTAGAACCGTCACCTACATATATCTAACCGTCGTAAACCGCGAAAACCGATCGCGTACTTATCGACTGACATAGATTTTCGCGTTACGTTATTAACCGAAACATAGCTATTAGATTCCGCGTTCAGTTTTCAAAAGCCTTACCGAAGCCCTGTAAATATTTTAAAGTTCACCACTGTACATATTGTTACATGCATACGAGTATAAATGTTTTTTTTACTTACCTTTTTCTTTGCTGTATATATTCCATCTATCTTCCACTTGTTATTTAGAAATAAACGTTTGATGTATGATGCACTTCCACTATTTCGTTGCGTAGTCCGAACCTTGAACTTTCTTCGAGTCGTTGCTACCATTTTAGGGTTTACACTTTATTGTAACGACGTGAATATTACGCAACACCATTCAAACCAGTACGAAGTTGTAATTTACCGTTTGACAACTGATGATCAGCGCTACCAAACGAATTTAGGGTGAACCGCCTCTTTCAACCCACGAGGAGCAACGCATAAGTAATGAGAATTTTAAAGGCATGTAAGTAATCGAAAGTTAGGCTTTAAAGAGTAAGCGGGAAATACCATTAGCACCGAACCAGAGAAACTCGGAAAACAAACAACAAACAGATGTCATCGTCGTTACAAATTTTATTAATTATTATTGTGTTTTTTCATGTACGTGTGTTTGATGATAGGTTCTTCACTGGGCTAGTGAAGGTGCACTAAGTTACAAAGAGACCACCAGAAAAATAATGACCAAGATACTGACAGACAATTTGACTATTGAATACAGTTTTGTTGTCCACAAAGGAAAATTTCTTTCAACTAATTGGGCTACACATACACTAATCAGTCGTATACATATAATTCTTCTTAAGCTACTAGCGTTAATGTTTTTAAATAAAATTCTTCATATCTCAAAAATTAAGGCCCATGCACTCAAACCCATTTACAGTTTTTATACACTTAATTTCCTCTTTCAAATAATATATGACTCATTTAATTCTGTGTTTCGCAGTTCTTGCCTACTCCTTGTAAGTCAAATGATCTTTTTGATGATGATTTCTCGATAATAACAGTTGCAACGGCTATAAAAATACCGGTAAATATGTTTTATTTTTTTTAATTAAAATGGAGGAAGTGTGAAATGAGAAAGAAAGCAGTGCACTTATTGTGGCGTTGGCACCTATCAGCCAACTCTGTTTACAGTTGACGAAACCAAAAATTGATTTCGAGCCCTGCTACTTACTTATATAGGACACTAACAATAAGTTTCACTACTCATATTTATCACTTGGAATTGCGACACAAGAACCCACTAAAATTCTCATTCATAAAAATTCAGTATGCAACGGTACTTTTTTTTTCTAATATAGAAATTTTATAATAACTTAAATTTGGGTGTTCGAGGGTTATTCGTTCTCTGAATATAAATTATTATTTGTTTGTTACTCCGCGTTTTCTGTCTTGGCTATACCTCCGTCTCTCCGTGCTTGTAAAATATTGCGTGCTGCTCAGTGTTTTACTCGATGTGCAGTTACTGCGCTCATTAGGCAACAGAATTTAGGTTTGAATTAAAATTAGGCTTGGTTATTTCATGCCTGTGATTCTTCGCTTTATCATTAGTGAAGGCTGCATGGGAGATCAAAACCAGTTTTACGGTAATTTGAATTCAATCCTTTGATTTTACCTGCAAATTGAAATTTCTGCTTTGGTTGCTACAACTCTTATTATTTTAGTGTAATTAAATACACTCCGCCAAAAAAGTATCGCATAATTTAGTTTTGAATCATAAAAGTATCGCATAATCTTTGTTTGTAGCATAAAGTTGTAAATATACTTTAATGCGCTCTAAGATATAATTTCTATGATTGTTTAAATAAAATACAGGCCAAATAAAAACAAGAACTCATACTTGAGATTTTTATTAAAACAAGAAATTATAATTTTGGAAAGAAAAATGTCATAACAGTAGCTTTTAATACTGAGTATTGCCACCTCTGGCTCTTATGACCGCTCGCATACGGTTTGGCAGAGATTCGATTAACCTCCGTATATAAGCCTGATCCAAATTCTCCCACTCGTCACGGAGAGCATTTGCTAGTCCATGCAGGTCCGCTGGGGCAACATTTTCGGTTCGTATCCGTCTGTGAAGGAGGTCCCACACGTGCTCGATAGGGTTCATGTCCGGACTTACCGCAGGCCAATCTAAAACTGGAATACCAACATCGTTAAGGTATTCCTGGACGATTATTGCAACATGCGGTCGTGCATTATCGTGCATTAACATGAATTCGTTTCCTATAATTGGCGCATATGGTACTACATGTTCTTCTAAAATGTCCGTTATATACCTGTGGGCAGTCAGTGTACCTCTGTCTACTGGTACTAACTCTGTACGACCTGTTAAACAGATGCCTCCCCAAACCATAATAGAGCCACCAGCGAAATTAGGTCTAGGTCTGATATTACACTGCGAATAGCGCTCACCGTCTCGTCTGTACACTGAGATACGCCTATCTGAGGTGTAAAGACCAAATCTTGACTCATCTGTGAAGAGTATATTGGCCCAGTCATTAATGTTCCAATTTACATGTTCTCTGGCAAACCTTAAGCGAGCCACTCGGTGGTTCCTAGTGAGACGAGGGGCTGTTACAGCTACTCTAGCTCTTAATCCACTCTGTCGTAACCTATTCCGAATAGTTTGAGTACTCACACGAGTATTTCTGACTCTAGCCAAGTCGTTCTGCAATTGTCTCGCAGTTACATGTCTTCGACGTAATGCTTGTAGTAGTAAATAGCGGTCATCTTGGCGAGTAGAACATCTTGGACGACCTGGTACAGGTCTTCTACTGTAAATGCCTGTTTCCCTATATCTGGCTACGGCTCTAGAAACACTTGACTGATTGATGTTCATCAAATTAGCAACGTATGCTTGAGATCGTCCATCTTCGATTAAAGCAACTATAGCAGCCACTTGTTCTGAAGTTAAATTGCTCATTTAAGTTTTAAAAGCGTTGGTACAGAACTCTGACTTCGCACTTTAAAATTTGTCCGTATAGGAAGACTTTCAATAAACAACTGAACAAACCTTACACATATGCATTTTTCTAAATGTGTTCTTTTAGAAAAAAAAAAAGTAAAAACGCTAAGTTCCATTGTTTTGTTAGTGTTTTTATAGTTCACATACACGAGGCAAACTTTTTGTGAACGTATAAAAATATCTTGGTTCATAAATGCCCTTTTTTTAGTTTATGCGATACTTTTTTGGCGGAGTGTATTTGATAAATAATATGCAGTAGAATAAACGCTATTGTTATTATTTGTCAGAGGGGCCATTTGAATTCATAACACACAAGAAATTTGGCAACTTTGTCCACCCTCTATCTGCTATAATAAGTATATGAGAGGGTCGAAAATGAATCAGCCCACAATCAGCTTGTGTAGTGCTAATTCTGAATGTGCTTACTACAATCCTTTAAGTGTGGACGTATAGCTTATATGTGACTTTTTATCAGAATGATACCAGGACAAGCATTCTTCATTTGGAAATCCGTTTATTTGGAATTTTTTTTGTCGTCAACTAATTATTCTTTTACCGTTATTTTTGCCTTCATGTTAACGAGTGTGGAAGTTCTATTTTAACATAAATAACAAAGTGTATTCCCAGTAAAAACACCGTAAGATTGATATTATACCTAAACTCAAGAAGATTTACTAATTAATACAGGGTTATTATTGTATAGTGCGAAGTAAAAAAGGGGCGAAATATATCCGTGAGCAATGCCTAAATATAAAAAATTGCGGTTCTAAGTGCTCGTAGTACTGAGAAAATGATTTTTCTTATTCGAGTCCGGCTCTGACTCATTTCGCATATGTTGGGATTTACATACATTTAGTGTATACTTGCAGTGGATGCGTGCGTTTGCAATGGCAGCGTATACGAATATCGAATACACTGACATGATCTTAATTTATGGTGAAACAGGACAGAATAGTGTTGCAGCAAGGAATTTGTACGTATAGCCCGCGTCGACGTTATCCTTCGCTTGAAACGTTTGTAAGAGCCGTGTATCGGTTTTGAGAGACAGGATCAGTAATCCCACGTTTTGAAGATAGTGAGCCTCAAAGATTACGCAGAGTGCTACAAGCCGAAGAGGAAATTTTAAATATGTGCGCGGGAAGTAAATGTATGCCAAGCATAGTGCATCAAATTTTAAAAAGGAATATTCAATGGGTGCAACGATTAACGGACTTAGATTATCCCGCCGAATTGCCTTCTGTGAGTGGTTCTAACGCCGAGAAGTTCGTCAGCCCGATCTTGCGTCAGTAATCCTATTTAGCGACGAATGTACATTTACCAATGATGGTATCTTAAATTCTAACAACAATTATGTGATGTACGAGTTCATGGCAAAAGCACATCACAATAAAAAAAATCATTTGAATGCTTTCTTTGCATTCTGGTGTTTCCGCCTTATCCCAGTTTAAATCTTATGTGAATAACATCTGCTCTGAATTAATTCACTATGGGTGGCATTTAATTTTTTCGATGTTTACTTACACATGGTTGAAATTCATTTCCTATCAGATTTATATGTATACATGCGGTAAACACAGATGTGGGCCATCTTTAACTACATTTTGAGCTCTAAAATTTGGAAAACTACAACATGCACATAGAATCGCAATTTTTCGTGTTTACTCATATATATTTTTCACCCCTTTTTTTATTTCGTACTATACAATAATAACCCTGTATACATGTTGCACATACAGGCAGTCCCAACGGTACGAAGACGGAGGATTGCTCATAAACAAAGATTTTTCAAAAAATGATTTATGAATTATTTTTTCCCTCCCTTTGCCATCTTTCCTAAAATATATACATATCAACTTTGTTCTTTGTGAATTTTGCTCTTAAAGCAACTTATTTTGTTCTTGAAGCACTTCAAAATTTCTATTCATGTTTGCTTTTTGAACTTGTTAATTTCGATCACTACATTCAACAAGTTTTTGTTTAAATGGCTGCTTTTCATACAGAGCCAGGATTCTTGCGTTTCTTTGTTTTACCTGTTTCGTCTGATTGTTGATCCTCAGTTTCATCAGACTCTGGTGTATTAATTATTTCCACAAGTTAAAGTCACTTTGTCTTCCGAACCTAAAATGTCATACAGTTCGTCATAGAACTTCGTTTTCTTTTGTCAGCTTCTATCTGATTCATGTGATGTCTCCATTTGATGTATCCCTGCTTAGATTTGCAAACTTTTGCCTACATCTTTCTCTATAAACTCGATACCCCGTTTGTTGTAATTTATTTCCAAAGGGATGGAGAAACGAAGGCGCACTGACTCCGATGATGAGTAATTTCTTTTTTTATTTTTGATTTTAAAAAAATTGTTGCTGTACGTTTAGTTTTTATGTAGATATTAGTTTTTGTTATTTTTGAATTATAATTTAAATTTGTTATTGTTCAGAATGTAATAAGACACCTTATACAGTGTGGCAACCGTTCATAGCACGATGCATGTATTAGTAACTACTGGTCGACTATAAATGGGCGTGCCACCTTGAATTGCCACGCCTACTTAGCGGCACGCGGATGGCATTTACAAACGATAGCGGACGTATTATAAGTTACACGTATAAATGTATTGGGGCATATAGGCAAATCAAAGTCTTTTAGAGTTCTATGTTATAGCATAAGTCATTAATAACATTACATGTGGTAGAAAATACTATTCCTGAAAAATAAAAAGCACTGTTAGAGGTAGTGTGTTCCCGATATAAGTAAATATTTTTAGTTGTTTGAAGCATCAGATAATCACTGATGTCAGTGAAGTAATTCATCACAGCCTCATAAACAACATAAAAAATCAAAAATAAATAATCAGAACTCCTAAACTTTAAAATAAAAACTAAAATAATATTGTTCAACAGGTATAAAATCTAAAAACGCAACTATAATAAAATAATGGAAAATAAAATATTTAATTCTTAAAACAGAATTGTATTCAACATTGCAATAAACCTGCAATTAGCTAAAAGAGAATATTATTCTTAAACAATAATAAAATTTGAAGTAAATTAATTTATTAAGTGTTCAAATAAACCTCCCTCTTGATACGAACAGTAACCCAACCGATCATAAAAATTCCGACGAACATTTGTTAACATATCTACTGTGACAGTATTACTGATTTCAATAATTCTCGCGCGCAGTTCCTCTAGGTTTGATGGCCGTTGATCACCGTATCCGTATATTGTATTATGTAAAAAGGGCCATTAGAAGAAATCGATTGGAGCTAGATCAGGGGACCGCGCTGGCCATTTAATAGGGCCCGAGTTACCGATCCATCTGTTTTCAAAAACAGCGTTTATAAAGTTTGTTACAATGCGTGTATTGTGTGCTGGGTAACTATCTTGCTGAAACCAAACTTCATTTATATTAAATCGCTCCCGTATTGCCGGAATAATATTATTTTCAAGTAACTGTAGGTATCTATTTCCGTTTAAATTACCGTCAATGAAAAAAGGTCCAATTATATGATTTCCAATGATACCTGCCCATACATTTAGCTTCTGTGGATACTGCGTTCGCGTTGGTATATTTAAATGTAGATTTTTACGCGACCAGTAACGACAAATTGCGCGGTTATGATGCCCGTGTAGGTAAAATGTTTTTTCATCTGTGAACAATACGTTGTTAAAAAAAAATTGGTTATCGTGATATTTATTTATCATTCCTTCGCAAAATTCCATTCGGCGATAATAATCATCGGGAAGAAGTACTTGTGAACTTGTAAATTTGTATGAACGATATTTATTAGTACGTAAAATCTCATGAACCGTTGTTTTAGAGATACCTAATTCGCGAGCAATATGTCGAGATGACATAGTGGGATTTACTTCAACTAAAGCACATACTCGAATTTCTATATCGCTTACATTCTTATCCGGAACAACTTTATTTTTATTATTTACTAAAGAAAATGTAGTTTCAAATCGATTAACGGTCCTACGAATGGTGCTTGCATTGGGAATTTGACTTTCGGGGAAATTAGCTGCAAATAAATCCCGAGTTACTTCCGCGGAATTACCACCGTAAAAGTGTTTAATCATGAAGAGTTTTTGCTCCGGCGTATAGTACTCCATTTTTAAAATAACCGTTATCTACCTACCAACAACGCGTTTTATTAAATAGTACGAGCGAGTAGTTCTCCCGACGAAATATAAAATGCATCTGACACTCACGTGTACGAGCGACGGCTCTTGCGCCTGTGCGGCGACAGCGTAGAAAGGTGGATTTCTTGGCAAATATGAGTGCATCATAGGGATATGCTAATGTAATCCAATACAATATTCCGTATACTTCTTTACCGTTCTAATGCACGGATACCTCTGTGTATCTCGCTTACACTACAGGATCGCTATAATGCGGACGCAGGCGGACAATTGGTATATATATTATAAATTCAAGAGTGAGATATCTTTTCTTCAAATCATCTTCCAAAAGCAATGAAAACCATGGAACTAATGCTTGGTGATCGCCAACTGTATTAAGAATATATCCTAAATTATTATTTGGAAAGGTATCCATGATAAGGTCATTTATTATTGTAATTAGAAATTGCTTTCTTTTCAAGACTTCCATCCTTTATTAATTTTAATTTTGGATGCAATTCATATAGTACATAAACATAACCTATAATTTTTTAAAAATGACAGATGTTTTTTTGAGCTTTCTGTAACCATGATGTAGTATTCTTTTTACTGAAATTGTAATGTTAACAAAATTATTTTTGTTACAGAAATTAGTTGCATTGATTAAACTCTGGGACCAATGCAAGGAAAAGTATAATAGAAGCACAAGAAGTTTTGTACTTTAATCGTCGTCCAATAGATATTTTCAATGTGAACATATTAGTCAAGATACGATAAAACAAGTCCACTTCTAAAAAAGATTTTTTGGAACATTTCTTTCTGACCTATTGGTACACATGAACTATGGAGACGCATATGGAGTGACGAGAGTTCTTCAAATTGATTGGGACATGTAAACCAGAAGATAGTTGGGCCATCTACGCGTATTCTAATACTGAGGACTCTGAGGCTCACATATTTAACAAGGTAACCTTATTTTATTCTTTATACGCCCTCACTTACAATTACACACATGTATAGCGAATATGTGTTTGTGTAATGTCAGGTGGTAAAGTAGGACTGTTAATTTTAAATGCATGTACTTGGCACAAAATACGTTCGTGTAGTCAATGTAAGAAACAGTACTTAACCAGGAATTCTTTTGACTGTGTTCTAATTAAGGTCACGCGAAATTTAGGAATAAATTAAGGATAAATGAAAGCAACACGTTACTAACACTTATAATCCCATAAGTTTAATTACACTTGAAGCGTATGCACCTTTCCTGTTTTTTATCGCATCTATACACGCACACATGTGCAAACAAGCATATAAAAGTTACGATCTGCTAAATTTGTAATACGAATATTTCCTAGTGTGAAAGAAAGTTCAACATATAGTAACATTAATTTTAAGGCGTTTGATCTTGGAATCTTATTCTACATTTTAGATTAGAACAGGGAAATCCAATTGATTGTTTTTCCCTGGAAATTTATTTAAAAAGTGATTTCCAAAACTTATGTTTTGAAGCTCTTCTCAATTTTAAGTTATTCTTTTAAACTCATTCACACATGTATTACCCCTTTAATAAGATGCATTGTGTTCGCTATATTTTGTTTTGTTTATATTACATTATAAAATAAAAACGAAAGATTTACAAAACCACTTCGTAAAAAAATTACGTCTTCTGCGTTTAGCAATAACAAAATAAACTAGATTATGTATTCATTCAAATAAAAAAAATAAAGTGTAATGAAGATATCACTTGTATAATACAAGACAATATACATAATTAATAAATTGTTGTGTTGTTAAACAGCTGTTGTATAATGAAATTTCTGCTAAACAATCCTCATCTGCTTCTGAGTCTCATCAGTAGAGCAAACCACTTTCTGAGCGCGCCATGTGCGCCGGTATGGGAGTGTAATTCGTAATATACTAGAATATGCGATAGAATAGGGACGCAACATACCGATATAAGTATAGAAGTAAAGACATTTATTTTATCAGAAATAATTAAATATACATTTGGTTTTCTGCTATTAAAGTAATAAGCATAAACACACTAAAAAGAAGAATAGTACGTATTATAGCAGTGTTGTATGTACCTATCATAGTTACACATAGTTCATGTATAAACCGTTGTAGATTAATTTTGTTATTATTGTGCTTCGAACTGCTTACGTGAGCCATCGTATATTACGTCCGGGAAATTCTTAATAAACTTATTCACTGTGTCTGACAACGGTCGTTTTCTCGATTTATGTGTCGACGACATTTTATTGCGTATGCTTACACTTACATGCAGTCTAAGTGGGTACCAAACACATACCGACTGCTTTTTATTAGTTCTGATGCAATACAGTCAGCCCCACATCGGCGCCCATGGCGCGCACGGGAAGTGGTCTGCTCTACTCATCAGTGTTCATATGCTTCCACGCCTATCGTGTCACCCTTTCGTTCAACTGCTAGCACGGATCAACAGTGGAATCAAATCCCTGTAACTGTAGACAAGTGACAACAAAATTATCAGAATGTTGATAACTATCATCTGTAAATTTTAATTTCTTAACTATATAAATCAGAATAATTAAATATCTAAAAGCAGTGTCTTTATTTTGTAAACGTAAGTTACCTCAAGGTGACCACTAATCTTTCCTCAGGTGATATAGGTTTTCTGTAGTTTAAATGTTTTTCCAGTTTTTTGATGTAGCTGTCAAAAGGATGTTCATAGTTATTTGTATCACTAGGCCAGAAACTATAGTTTTGCGAGTGTGAGTACGAATGCTCGCAAAAGAGTTTCTAGCGCTTGTGAAGACAATAGGCTGGTTGACAACCTAGGCGAGACAACGTAAACGGAGGAAGCATAATGGGCCTAAGGATGCCTAAATGCAGTGGCAGTAGCCACCCTCCAACTTATCCAGAATCCAGAATCCAGAATGTTGGTGATGTTTATGTTATTTATCTCCGACTTCACTCTAACTTTGATTGTCTGAAGAAGCAATAAACTCATTGCGAAAGCTTAGAATTGAAAAATTTGAGTATTGATTCATACTTCGGCTGCTATACCCATTAATTAACTCACTGAACCTAACGTTGTACAGCCAGTACTTCCTTTCACATATCATTACGGATGGGTTTTTTCACTGATATCAAGTGACCCGTTGCGACCCGTGAGCGGCGGGACATCACAACAATCAACAAACAGTCGCTTGGATTCATGTAGTATGCAGCACCATTTTCATCGAGGCATATCGTATTGCACTACACAACAAAAAACGTCGCTATGCTGATTTCACCTCCCGGCATAAATATATACTCGCTAACTCAACTAACATTTCCCCGCAAAATAACAAAACATGTATACCGTATTGTTTTTTTCAATTTTATTAACCACAACAACACATCGATAGAGCATTTCTAGCGTGGCAAATTTGGTTTTCTCAGTGTAAATTAGATGACAATATGCGTCGCCATAAAGATTTGTCTCAGCGTAATGTTCTCAGATCTATTATGGTCATATTTATCCTAAAAGATGCTTGAAAATGTTGCCTTCTTATTAGAGCCATCACCTTTACGAGCGGCTCTCTTATGTAACTATTTGCTCTGGATATCTGAGGGGGACCTCTCTTGGGATTTAAATGCGAGCAGATGTAAATATGGAATCTAAATTAAGCTTTTTAAAGTTTTATTCATCTTATTTCTTTAAAACAATATATACCTGAATTTTTGAAATTATCTGATATTATATACATTATACATTATATTACCTTGTATTCTCAAATTTATTTTACAGTTGGTACTACCGCTGTTTCTGGCAAGAAAAGTTTTAAATCCAAACACACAGAAGTGTAAACTTTGAGCAATACGTAACAATTCCTACGCATGTTTAAGTAAGGTAATTTTATGAACGCAGAAAGAGTATACTAAATTCACGCAAATACCCCATGCAAATAACAAATTAAAGATTTTAATTGTACATTACCGTTCATTGGACTCGACTCAAACAGTAAGTTGTCTTTATAACTTAAAATTAGCAAAATTAAACAAATTTATCCTCACATCCATGGATGATGATATGGATGTAAAAATTTAATTTGTTTAGGCGTCTGTTATATTAGAAATTCCAAATTGATGGTCTGCCATAACGTCTGTATTTATCATTACTGCCGTTTTACGTTATTATGCTGTTCGTATACCCAGGATATTTATGTGAGAAATTCCAACAAGTCACGTTTATTGGAGGGGTCGTTCTGATTCTAGGTCACGCTATCCACTCTGAAAACGTATTCATTTCATTTCAATATGCGCACAATATATTATCCGATCAATATTGATTCGTGAATCTATGTAAAATAAAAATTAAAGATGTGAAGAATTACTTAAATATTCGCTTGTGTAATTTTTGCATTATGATTTGAACAAGATGTTTAGTATTTTATAGTGGAACAGATCATGAGAACGTAGAAAGAAACAACGTATGAAAATTGCGAAAACAAAAAGCCAAAGTAAAGTAAATTTAGTAGAGATTAAGGTCCAAAATTTTATTTGAATAAGTTCAATCTTAGTATTGCCTCCTTACTTTGTGGAATATTCTGCCATTATTCTTAAAGTACGACACGGAAATCATATATTGTGTGGTTGGTGCAAATGCACGTGCTCAGCTTACAAGGGAACACCGGCAAGTGATAAATTCCGATTTCGATGAAACTTTACAGACTGAAAGAGTACCCTCAAATAAAAAGTACGTATTTTTTTAGTGGCCGAATCGCCCGATTTTGGGACTCACCCCCCTCCAAAGTTTGAGGAATTTTTTAATTTTTATTAATATCTCCGAAATTATAACAAATATTAAAACGTTCTTTTAACATAATTTGCAGCATATTACATGATCCTAAGGATGACGCCATTTGTCTTCGCAAAAAATTAATCACGGGGGACCCCTATACCCCCACTTTTTTTGTGACTTATTTTTTCTTATTCACCTTAAACAGGTTGCATTAGTGTAGATAACGATGGTGTACCATAAATTTAAAAAAGTAATAATAAATAATTAATAATAATAGATATTCAATTTATTTTTCTGTACCTACCTGCGTGATTAAGAGCATGAAGTGTTCACACTCAGTCACTTATATAATCAATATATCGCATAATAATGTAATTTTTCAATTTCAATAACGTCTCGTAGAAATGCAGATATTATATGATTGATAATGAGTTTGATAATATGTAGATAGTAATCAACATGCAAAGGGCTAAAACAATACTTATATATTTCATTATATACCTCATATTTTTCCTGCAATGTAGATGTATTCAATGGAGCATAAATAAAACTAATATGTTTGTAACAATAATAACATTTCGGAAACAAAAAAGCGGAATTACAGAAAAATTATAATATATATTGCTATGTTATATCATGATAAACAGAACCCACAAATTATTTATGTTAATGTATTTTAATCTATTTATTTATTTTGTCAACGTATTGCTGTGTACTGAATGTACCAACAAATATGCCAAATGAAATTTAAAAATGAAAAAGTAAATTAGCTAGCTCAAATGATAACAATTTTTTATAAGGCGCAAAAGAACAATTAAACTCAGGGTTACTATCATGAAAAGTAAAATGTGGGTGAAAGAAATCTGACTTTCTTTAATACCTACTCCAAAAATTTCAAAAGGTTTAATTAAAAATAAAAGAACAGTACTTTGAATGACATAAAAATTCAATAATTTTATTATTTAAAAAAAAAAAAAAAGAAATTAATTACAAACTTTGCAAAAAAAAACCTTGGACAAAAAGGTCCTGGTCTAAATCAAAACTGCATTTGACTTTAAATTACAAAAGGACAATTCAAAATCCTTTTCCAAAGCAACAGAAAACAAAAAGTTCAGGAAGATAATAATTTTTTTTTTCAATTCAATCCACGTGGTCTCAATATTAAAACAACTAAATTAAACGTGGAAAATTTAAGTAATTTATATAAATGAAAAATAAAAGCAAGCACAGTGCTTTTATTCACCCAACCCGAGGTGATTAATAAATAATTACAAATCAGAAAACTTAACAACAAACAAAAAAAATTAACTCTTTAAACTTAAAATATCTTCCTGCACGTAAAAATAATAACAGATCTTATATCTAAATTGTGTACACAAAATACAATATCAATTATTATTAAATGAGTTCCGTGATGAACGAAATAAAATCAGGAACGTGAATTCAAAACTTGAAATCAATAACCACAAAATGTCAGCAATGAAATACAACTTTATATATCTACTTACTTTCGTATCGATCAGGGAACTGAACTCACAAGGTTAAACAACCGTATAAGTATAAAAATCTCAGATGCGTGCGATGCAACGCACAAAGATCTGTCCGCAAACGGATGAACTCGAAAAACATAACAATATATATATACAATACCGGTGAACGCAAAATGTACACCTGACTGAAATTAATATAAACAACTGAACAATAAAATAAACAAATTAAACAATCGAAAACATTAACTAAATCTTATTTGAAAATAAAACAATTTGAAATTTCTCGCAACATTGACAAACGCTTAACGGAATGAACAAAAAAACTGAATTTACAAAAACCCGGGGTGCCAGACCACAGCAGTATGTTATAATTTAAACTAAAAACTTACCTATTTCGTATCTAATTCAAAAAATGCAAGGTAACCATGGATTTTAGGCCATGTGTGTTCCTTTGATAAATATACGACGAGGGTTTCTTATGCTGTCATATCGTTGGAAACGATTTCTATCATGGTTGCTGGGGTCCTTTTTGTCTAGGAGGTATTAAGTTGTTGAAGACAAATTGGAGGGACTTCTTTTTCGATTTTTCCTGAATGTGATTGCTTTTCGTATAATTTTATAGAATTATGAAAATTTCTATCACAGTTTAAGTTCATTAACTTTTGAAATTTACTTACAAGAATGAGAGTATTACGTGAGGTCCGTCAAGTTGGCTGCCACACTTTAGATTTTTCGAACTTTAATAATGCCATCGTTTTGTGCTCGTTTTGTGCTGATTTGTGCTGTAAAGAAAAAATTTTGTGCTTTTTCCGTTCTCAAGATATTGACGATTAAAGATGGGCAAGCCAACTTGACGCTGCGGGCACACTTTCGAATTTTCAAAATTTGACTGTGCCATCGTTTTGTGCTCGTTTTGTGCTGATTTGTGCTGTAAAGAAAAAATTTTGTGCTCTTTCCGGTTTCAAGATATTGACGATGAAAGATGGGCAAACCAACTTGAAGCTGCGGGCACACTTTCGAATTTTCAAAATTTGACTGTGCCATCGTCTTGTGCTCGTGTTGGGCTGATTTGTGCTGTAAAGACAATTTTTTGTGCTCTTTCCGTTCTCGAGTTATTGATGATGAAAGAGGGCCAAGCCAACTTGACGCTGCGAACGCCTCTTCCCGGAGAAATATATTTTATTACGATATACATATCTGCATATTATGGAAATTGTCGAAATTGAAAGGTGGCTATTAGAGTAAAGGAATCAAACAAAGTTTTTGTATGCTATCCTATTTGGATATCCTACAATGCATCAGAGTCGCTGTAATGCATTTTTAAGATTTCAAGTACTTGTAATAGCTACTCGTCAACTTCACACCCACAATACAGTTTCGTTAAAAGTAAATTATATTTTGCAACTGATTTTTATTAGTAAAAAGTACAAATAATAAGTGTAGCAAAATAATACGTAAGTACCTATATTAATAAATGTCCTTGGACCCAACTACATTTTTCATTAAGATATTTTGAACTTTCATGAAGTAATTTATACATATATTTTTTTTATTTACATATTTTTACCTTCCATAACATACATACGATAATTATTTCACTTCACTTCAAATTTCGCATTCTTTCATTAATAAATTAATAATTTCAAGATAATCTTTCATATATTTTTCTTTTCTCTTTTACACCAGCATCTATGATAAATAATCTCCACAATAACCTGTCGTTATATTTTCATTATTACTACAATACTTACTGTCATTATGTTACATATATTTTTTTATTTTCAGTTCAAGTAATATATATTATTATACATGTAATTATCTCATAATACATTTGTATGTTTTTTTAAGTAACAATAATATTTGTGCAAGATATTTTAAATTTGAAGACAATTTGAATAAGTTCAGAGTTAAGATTACGTTCAATAACGCACGATGTCCGCAATATGTAACATTGTTGAGACAAAGGGTTGTGGTGACTATTGGAATACTTGCTGAACTGACATTGAAGCAAATATAAATGTAGTTAATTATAAGGTCACATATTTAGGTATAAATAAAAGGGAAGATACAATTAAAACTCTACTTGTTTCTGTTAAATAAAATAGAAAATTTTGAAAAGGGTATCATTTAAATGGGTGTCTTGCACTTTATTAGACAGAGTTTTAAAATGGTTCGACTGCAGGCGGATCGTCACTTCACAATCTTTCTCCTAGGTAAATAAATAGTCGCTAAGTGTATTACAGTAAACAAATCTGGTCGGGCATTGGTTTTTTTCATAAAAAGTTTTGAATAGTTTCGTAAAGTCTGCAGTGCAAAGAAGTAGACTAGAGTTATTAAAATAGTAAAATATTTGTGTTTTTTTATTAGAATTTGCAGCATTGACTGCTTCGGCACAGCTAAGACTAACCGAATATCAATGGTTTAACTGGTTGGAGGGTTAGAAATGAAGGAATAGGAAACAAAGGCAGTTTGATTAAAACGGAAAATCTAGTTCAAAAAGAAAGTAATGTTAAATTAAGACGGGTTATGATGAGTAAAAGGAAACAGTTTTTATAGGAATACCAAAATTTCATTTCTTAATAAATGGAATTGTTCTGGAGAAACCGCATCTAATAAGGTCTGGGCACAAGGTATAATAGGAATATGCAACAGGATTAACCAGTTTTGACTAACTGCAAATTTCAAAGATTCCTAATATGCACCTATATATGTATATCCAAATAAAGTCGTATAGTTTTATGTTTTATTACGCTACATGTGTTTGTCTTTTTACATACCACACATTTTATATTGTCTTTATCTGATATACTCTTACTTATCTGCTCTTACGTCCTCTAATATCACTTACTCTTTTATAGGAGATTGTAATTGCTTACCCCTTACATTATCACATATTATATTGACAACGTCTGTCATTGTGATTACAACTAAATATGTAGTAAGCAATAAGAAAATATTTTTATCAGGTCAAGCAGTGCCACCACAAAATTTTCATTAAGCGCTAGATAAGTACAATAGATCGTCAGAAAAAAAAACCTTTACCTATTGGCCTTAATGTAATAGCAACCACAACCGTTAATTTCAAAAATATGTAAATTGTATCTAATATTTTGGGCATTAAAAGGTAGCAGCCTAAAATTTAATTGTTATGACAAAAATCACACCAAATGATAGCATAGTCAAATTTCGAGAATTCTAAAGTGGCCCGCAGCTTCTAGGTTTATTGCCCATTTTTAATCGCCGATAACCCAAGAACCAAAACAGCACAATTTTTTTTCTTTGCAGCACCAAACGAGCACGAGATGAAAGTGTGCCCGCTGCGTCAAGTTGGTTTGCCCATGTGTAATCGTCAATAGCTTGAGAACGGAAAGAGCACACATTTTTTTCTTTACAGCACAAATCGGCACAAAACGAGCACAAAACGATGGCATAGTCAAATTTTGAAAATTCGAAAGTGTGCCCGCAGCTTCAAGTTGGTTTGCCCATCTTTCATCGTCAATATCTTGAAACCGGAAAGAGCACAACATTTTTTCTTTACAGCACAAATCAGCACAAAGCGAGCACAAAACGATGGCACAATCAAATTTTGAAAATTTAAAAGTGTGCCCCCAGCGTCAAGTTGGCTTTGCCCTCTTTCATCATCAATAACTCGAGAACGGAAAGAGCACAAAAAATTGTCTTTACAGCACAAATCAGCCCAACACGAGCACAAGACGATGGCACATTCAAATTTTGAAAATTCAAAAGTGTACCCGCAGCTTCAAGTTGGTTTGCCCATCTTTCATCGTCAATATCTTGAAACCGGAAAGAGCACAAAATTTTTTCTTTACAGCACAAATCAGCACAAAACGGGCACAAAACGATGGCACAATCAAATTTTGAAAATTTGGAAGTGTGCCCGCAGCGTCAAGTTGGCTTGCCCATCTTTAATCGTCAATATCTTGAGAACGAAAAGAGCACAACATTTTTTCTTTACAGCACAAATCAGCACAAAACGATGGCACAGTCAAATTTTGAAAATTCGAAAGTGTGCCCGCACCGTCAAGTTGGCTTGCCCATCTTTAATCGTCAATATCTTGAGAACGAAAAGAGCACAAAATTTTTTCTTTACAGCACAAATCAGCACAAAACGAGCACAAAACGATGGCATTATAAAAGTTTGAAAAATCTAAAGTGTGGCAGCCAACTTGACGGACGTGTATTACGTGTATAGTGCCAAGATCATGGGAATCCACTGATTGCGAGATTTGGGGTGGCGTACATCTAATCCTGGGGTTGTTGGAGAATTTTATTCGAGCCTGTTTGCTGTGATATCGTTGGAACACCATTTGGAAGCTATTATTATTTGGATTATACTAGAGCAGTTTTCGTAGTTGAAGTAAGGGATTTTATCATATTTTGGATCTATAAATGGCGCCAAAGGCGTAAAGGGAATGTTAGGTTATATTATTGTATGATATTTTGGATATGTGAGGTTATATTTGATTCTATGGCTTAATTTCACGAGCGGTTTAAGTTAGCATTGATTTGTTAATACTTGGTTTTATGACGGGAATTTAGCGGGAGATTTGAATTCTATTTATGATATTAAAACGAGAAATATGAGTTTTTAGTTTGGATTAAGATTCTAGAAATCTTATTATTGTATATTTAAGATAGTAAGGAACTTATTTGCCCTGAGGGAATATTTAGAAGATTCATTTCTTTGTTCATCGGATTTATTTAGCTCTAAATAAATAAATTACACTGAAATAACGTCTCTTTTATTCAATGTAGTGTAAGAACATCACTAACGAATAACTAGTACAGTCACAGTAAACATACTTAAGTGTTATAAGCTATATTAATATAATAATCGGTGGCTCAGCGGTATCCCGTCATCTCATCACGTCCCGAGGTCGACTGAAAATTATAGATGACGCTGAGTGTGTGATAGCAGAATAGAAACAGTGTTTACTTAGTTAAAAATTTAATAAAAATTAAAAAGAATTATCTACAAGTTTCGTAGCAATAAATATATAATAATGCTTATAAATATTTTAATTCCTGCCATATGATAATGTGATTATGGAATACGTATGTATTACAATAGCGACCAGGATTAATCGACATACAATAATTAAGCTATGTAATTATTACAGTAGTGGTAGTCTTTGTAAAAGTGCGCAAAACACAGATTTTGCTTATAGCGTTTTCAGCTTACTGCACTTTACTGCACTTTTATGCACTGATTGTATATCCATCTTATTTTAATACATAATATTAGTAAGGGAGCTAGATACACTCCACGCGTGTAGTGCAGTAAGCTGAAAACGCTATTAGACCCCGAACAGCGGACAATAACAGGTTTATTACAAATACTACACAAGGATTTTTAAAGGGGCCTGGTGTTTCATCCATATATTCACTTTTATACCATGAGTACTTGAACACGTCGAAAAATCTTGAAGAAGAAAACTGATTGTGGGTTAGGGACTGCAGTTTAATAATATTATTTCGTTGATGCAAATCTAAATCATAGTTCATAAGAATCACTGTATCAGAAAAATCAAACACATCTAGAGGTTGTACTATCGCCGTGGTTTTTTTTTTTTGTATATGTAAAATGTTTAACGTTTTATTTTGCGGTACTAATTTCTGAAGTTCAGCAACACAAAGCCCAGTCCAAGAATTAGTCAAAAGTACACACTTGGTGCGGTATTTGGGAGGAAAACATCAGTTAGCCAGGTTTTGAAATGACTTGAGGTGAGCTTTCTAGACGTTGAAGAAATATGCACATTCACAGGTCGAAACAATGATTGTGCAACTCGAAGTTCAAACATATTTGTAGACTCCTTTAATACTAACAATAATGGTGAAAGTAAGCGCCCATCTGCAGAAATAGCTGTCAAAATGGTGTAGCTATGTGTTGTAGAATGCAAGGATTGCACAATACTTTCAACAGTATTTTGACATTTTACTACTAAAGTAGGACTGGAGTGTATTTCCAGATTAAATCCACTCTAGTCAGCGTTATACACATTGGTTCTGTCAATACTAGTGCTATACTGCTCTTCGGTTCTCGGGTTCTCTGCCGTGTAGAAAGTTTAAATTACTTGACGTTTCGATCATCTTGTCGTGATCTTCTTCAGAAGTGAAGTGAACCTAACCAACACTTCTGAAGAAGATCACGACAAGATGATCGAAACGTCAAGTAATTTAAACTTTCTACACGGCAGAGAACCCGAGAACCGAAGAGCAGCCAGCAACGACGGCCGTGAAAGCCTAAAGACTACTAGTGCTATAATAAAATTATCTCTTTCTAACCTTAAGTGTTTCGTATACATATTCTGTAATAAACCGTAATTTATCCCTGTGGGTGTTACCTCTATTAATACTCTCTTTCCATCTGTACAACTCTCGCAGCGATTTCTCTTCTTTGAATTTATGGCTGACACTATCCAAACAACGTCGCTTGGATTTTCCACTTTTATACAACTCTACAGCTCTTGTTTTGTAATCTAGGTCAATAACACTGCCGCTGTCTTCTTCATTTTCATCTGTTTCTTCCACAAATTGCGCTTGTGAGCTTCTGCGGTTCTTCAAACTCCAATTCCGTTACATCTTCAAAGGAGAATATAGTCTTGTTGAGCAGATACAATGATCTTTTTCAGGGCATCATGCAACTCCGCTTCTTGCGGTGTCAAAGGAATTATTGCGATATTGACGATTTGAAATGTTGCAAGTAGCATGCTCAACACATTAGCTACATTTACAACTGCCATCGTACCAAACTATACTACTTTACACTGCACGAAAAATAACTACAACAATAGGCTACTAGATGATAGTTTTTTAATAAAAATATAAATATATTCTTTTATGTTTCATTAGATAACTGGTGGAAATCGACCCCATGAACTATATATTTTTGATAAGAGAAAAAACAAATCACTCCGTCATTGCCTACTACAACGAGTGCATAAAATAACAATCTGATTTAACTAGTCGATTCTACTCATAAAAGTTCCTTAATAATGTTAAAACGGTTTTTTTCGTATCATTAAAGACAAGCGAGTTATTGTCTATTCTGGAAAACTCGAAAAACTCCGTTTTCGGCTATAACTCAAAAACAAAAGAATATAACTAATTTTCGTTTTCGCCATTGAGAATATCTCGAAAAAAGAGATCGAGATTTGGCCACGCGTTGTTTTCTACCACTTACGGTTATTGAGATACCCTATTCTGACAAGCAATTTGGACCTCCCCGTACCTATAACAGATACTACGTAGAAATCACGTAAGCACGCAGTAACTTGACACTTTTATCGATTACTCGCCACCAAACAGAAAGGGATACTTTTATCCGCTGGATTCATTACATTGCACATCCCATTACGGTGATGATACTTCTGCGTCGGGTTAAATCAATAAAATTCAATTTTATTTTCTTGTATACTTAAAAGCACTTCGCAAGAGAATGTTTAAATTGGGTATTTATTCTAGAAACTTTTAATTTTCTTAGCACAATTTCTTCAATACTAATCAAATAGTTTTTAGAAGTTTAGTTTTTTGCACATCTCCCCCACATAACGCCAGTAAAAATAAATACGTTTCAGCAATGACTGGTTTTACTTATTTTACTGAAAACTGCTTACTGTTTTTGAAATATTTACAGTTTGGTCAAAAATTTAACGGTTGAAGTGGTAATATTCTGGGTAATTGTAGATAACGATATTATTTTCCTACTGCATTGGGAAAAAGTATATACCCAGCAAATTAAATACAGAACAATATTTTCTAATTGAAACTTCAATAATGTTATTTGAGCATTTGTTATGGCTTGTAATATAAGTGGAACTACAATGTCGACTATTACTATCTCTGTAAAGTAAAAACTTAACCAAATTCCGCTACCAAACATTCAAAGAACAAAAGTTTCTAATATGTATATTGAAGCTTTATATTTAGATTTTGTTTTTCTTGTGCAAGTAACCCGGATTCTAAGTGGTAGAATTGTAGAATAGAAGCGGCATTCGTGGTATTCAGACGTTTTATATCTTCCTGTGGTAGAATAAAGGTTGCCATTTTTAATAACATCGTGAAATAAATATCTACCTGCAAAATACCTTGTGCGAATGTAGAAAAATAAATCCAGCATACTAATTTCTAAATATTTTTCAGTCCTAGATTTTTTGTTGATTTCCCAACCGTAGAGTAAATATCCAATAAATTTTAAATAAATTCCGTTCTCACATTAAACATTTTTCTAGTTTTAAAATATTTGAAATGTTTTCTTGAACAGTTTTCTAATTTCTTGATACAAATAGTATTTTTGTTAGTGCAGTTTGAAATTAAAAACTAAAAAAAAATTTACACATATTTTACAACATGTTCATCCATATTAGAAGATGTAAAATGAATGTTTCTAAAATCCCATTCAATTTTATTTATTTAGAATATTTAATACATCATGTTTCGACTTTAAAGGATTTTCTAAACCTTCATTTTATATCTTCTAATATGATGAAACATGTCGTAAAACAGGTGTAAACTTCTTTTAGTTTTTAATTTCAAACTTCACTAATAAAAATACTTTTTTGTATCAAAAAATTGGAAAACTATTCAAGAAAACATATTAAATATTTCAAACCTAGAAAAATGTTTAAAGATGTAAAATAAATCTTCTAATATAAACTCCATTCTTCTTGGGATAATTATGAACTTCTTCTACTTTCAGCTAAATTTCTTTTCATGGTTTGCGTCCTGAGGATGTTTCTCAAATACTCTCTCTCTTCCTTGTAACAGATTTACAAAATGGGTTTAGTTTAGAGGAGAGGACGGTTTAGGCTTTTGGACAAGAAACGTATTTGTTGATGTTTTTGTTTGTAACTATTCAGTTCGATGTAAAATATTAATCTTATCGCTACGGCACGTGTTCATCGGTCGAGTAAGTCTGTTTATCTCATTCTTATCGCTCTAGTCGGCCAATTAAACTTCCGATCGGAAATTCGCTATTAGATATCGGTTATTTGTACAGGTTACAACGGTAAGTATACGAAATATATACAAAGAACAACCGATTAAGCTACTTACATCCGGTACCGAGGCGTTAGCCTATACCCGGGGAGAAGCGGCTGTGTTGCCGTCCGGGCTCAACAGTATGCGACCAGAACACCGGCTCACCGTGGGGTGCAAGCACCCCCAAGCTAAGTTCAAGGGGTAAAATAGCAAGCTATAGCAACAGCAATTGCTCCCCCCGAACACCACACATCCGTAAGAGGCCGACACCTATCGGAGGGGACCGGCTGGTCGCCGCCGGTGGGCTCCCCCTCCCCCTTACTTTCCATGTTGAGCAAGTTCCCTTGCTCCCGTTTGATGGGTAACCGTCGGGATCAATCACTCGATTCCCTACCAGATAGCGCGCACAAGACTAAAGAGCCTTAGCGTAGAGGGAGCCGTCTGGTGGCAACTCCCCCGACCGTGTTAGGATCGCTCCAAACTGTTAGACGGTCAGCGGCCGAGCCGAAGCTCTACCCAATTAGATGCCAACCACAGTGTCTGTTACCCAGATGACTGGGATAGGATTCCCTGTGGTGGCTAGAGATTGAACGCTGGGGTCCGCTTTCAACCCTCCTGTGTTGGATGGATATGAATGTAAAAATTGCCCAACATATCACATCCCCGCACAGCCAACGGCCGGCAAGTCGAAGCCTACCTTCCACCCATATGAACACCGAAACCGCCGTCCTTTACCCTGCGAATGACCGCACAAGGATCAGATAGGCGGCCTTCGGCAAGTGCCGCTGAGCGGTAAACAGCACCTGACCGTGTTAGGATCTCTCCAACCTGTAAGACGGTCCGCGGCCGAGCCGAAGCTCTACCCAATTAGATGCCACAGTGTCTGTTACCCAGATGACTGGGATAGGATCCCCTGTGGCGGCTAGAGATTGAACGCTAAGGTCCGCTTTCAACCCTCCTGTGTTGAATGGATATGAATGCAAAAATTGCCCAACATATCACATCCCCGCACAGGCAACGGTCAGCAGAAAGTTCCGCCTACCACACATGAAAACGCCAAGTGCGCCGCCCGTTGCCCTACTAGGTAGGGATAGGGTAGGCACCTCCTGGCGAGATAGCGCTGGGTGGCCAACGCTACCCGACCGGGTTAGGATTTCTCCAACCTGTAAGACGGTCCGCGGTCGAGCCGAAGCTCTAGCCAATTTGAACGCCGGCCAGAGTGTCCGTTACCCAGAAATCTGGGATAGGTTCACAGCTGACGGCTCGGGCTCTCTGTTAGGGTACGGATTAAGCCCACCTGGTTTCGGGAAGTCTGCCGAGGCATCGTTCCCCCGCACAGGCCAACGGTCGGCAAGCCGAAGCCTACCTACCACCCATGATGATTCCGAGTGCGTCGCCCGTTCGAACAATCGAAAATTTTTGCATCGTAGAACTAGGAATTGTATGTGTTGATACACGCCGTTTATAAGTACTCGTCGTGTCCTGACAGTCGCCATGCACGTAAAATACGCTTCAGTTTATTATTATTCATTAACGTTCTGGTATTATATTTTATATATGCAACCAGCTTGGCATAGTATTTCGAGATTGTTCGCTCCGTCTTAATTTCAATTTTTCTATTGATTTAATAATCATTTATTTGGAGATTGTGTTCTAAGTGTATTATTAGTGTTTGGTGTACTGCATTAGTATTGTACATCAGTAGTTTTTTTATTGTGGTAAGCATTATTATTGATTTTTCTTTCTTGTATCAGCACGCTCCTCTTTTCTTGTTGTTTTGCTTCCTTACTTGTGTTAAAAACCTGACTTATATACATATACCGTTGCTAAATTTCACTGTGAATAATTAATACTTAGATTGTTTCAATTTCGATTAAGCATTATAATCTTGTGTATTGATATACTCCTTTGTTTTTTGCTAATACCTTTTCCTACTCCGCGGCCCTCTTGTTCGTCTAGTAAGTCACCAGCTATCGGCCCGGCTGGTGTGAAGTGTGTCCTTGTCTCTCTCCTTTATATATCAATACACTACTATCTTTTACTTGCTCGCAACTATCATACCTTTTAATAGGGATTCCCATTTGAATTAGATAATAAGTTTGTGGGAGTTTCACTATGTTTTGTCTGAAGTGCAACCTAGCAATCAGCGGGCCCTCTGATAAGTTTATTAAATGCGATGGATGCGATAGGCCGGTTCACACTAATTGTTCTGAATTAACTTCCGCGGAATTGAAATCCCTTGAATTAAGACCTAGCAGTAAACGCCGAATAAAATACATTTGCGTTGATTGTGAACAAGGGGTTCATCAGATTCCCAAATTGATTAGTTTAATTAATGATCTCAGGGAGCAGGTGCGCAGTCTCGAGGAAAGATATCGTGGTAACTGTGATTCCAAATCTCCCACTTTGCCGTCCACCTCCTCAGTTAATGAGGAAATCATAAGTGAGATTGCTGAAAGAAGCAAGCGAGCTAATAATATCATAATTTATGGCGCTCCCGAGAACGGTAAAACAAAACAGGAGCAAATTGCTCAGGACACGTCCTTGGCAACAACTATTTTATCTGAACTTGATTTTTCAAATCAAGGAGTTACTCCCGTACGTCTGGGAAAGTTTGACCCAACAAAGGATGCCAGAGCACGACCTATAAAAATAAAACTTTCCTCCCCAGAAATAGTCCAAAGTGTTTTGCGAAAATTTGGTAAATTGAAGACATCTTCCACCTGCGACAAATATCACAATATTAATTTGTCACCCGACAGAACACCGGCGCAAATTGCATATTATAAATTGTTGAAGGTCGAACTCGGCGGTCGACTTGAAAGGGGTGAACATAATCTTAAAATTAAATACAGAAACGGAATACCGATGATAATTTCGACGGAAAACTAAATCATCCCAACAGCTGTTCCACTTCTGCAGCGCTGTATTACCAAAATACGCGAGGACTGAATTCGAAAACTCACACTTTCTATAAAAACATTACTGACATGTCCTATGATGTTGTATTGTTATCGGAAACTTGGTTAACTGACTCTGTTTATTCTAGTGAACTATTTCCAGATTGTTACGAGGTACTTCGGTGTGATAGAAAGTTTTCCCTTGTAAATAAATCTTGAGGTGGAGGTGTGTTGATTGCATTAGCGCGATCAATTCCCTTTTCTTTGATAGATACTACCTACATAACTAATTTGGTACCTATTATTGATCTTATTATGTGTGAATGCAATTTTGGTTCTACTTCTATTTTAATTGCAGTTGTTTACATCCCCCCTTCAATTTCGCCTGCTGACCTTGATATATTTTTTAGTGCTTTAGACACATGCTTACTTAATAAAAGATTTATTATAATTGGGGATTTTAATTTACCTAATTTGTCTCGTTCGGATGGTTTACAGTGTTACAAATCTCAGACTCTTACATCATTCATGAATTTATTACAAATACAACAACATAATAACATAAAAATGAGTACGGCCGAATTCTGGATTTGGTTCTCTCAAATGTTAATAGTGATATTGTGATTGCTCGTTCAGATATGCCATTAGTGCCTGAAGATCCATTTCACCCGGCTCTTGTGACCACCTTAGATTGCTTGCCTACATGTACTCCGCCACAATTCCCAACTTATCGATTTCGATATAATTTTCGCAAGGCCGATTACATTTCACTCTATTATGATTTACAGCAGATGGACTGGTCGCCTCTAGATAACCACCGTGATGTGAATTCTGCTCTGACTAGTTTTTATGAGCTGCTTTACTCAGTTTTAGACAAACATGTCCCTCCTAGAACAAGTTCCACAAGTCATTATCCTGTCTGGTTTACTAGTGAGATAATTAAGTACTTAAAACTTAAAGATAACTATCGTAAAAAATGGATGAATACGAAAAATATTGCTTTTTTGAATGAATTTAAACGCCTACGATCCCTAACCAAAGTTTCAATTGCACAAGCATATAATACTTACATGTTCAATGTGGAACAAAATATAAAATCAAATCCTAATGATCTATGGAAGTTTTTAAATGATAAACGTAAAACTACTCGTATTCCTGGCAAACTGTTTGATAACGACAATGAAATTGTCGATCCGTTTGAAATTGTGAATGCCTTAGCAAAAACTTTCTCTAATTTTTACTTACCCGGCGATAATACCCCTTACCCTGCTGCTTTGACTTACTATCCCTCTTTCACTTTGGCTTTGGTTTCTGAGGACGAAGTTAGACAATCTATGTCTACCCTTGCATGTAAATCTACGGCTGGGGACGATTTAATTCCAAGTTTTTTAATACATGACTGTAGGTTTGTTCTTGCTGGACCTTTAACAACTATCATTAACCTCTCATTATCGACACTGGTTTATCCTGACCTGTGGAAACGTGCCATTGTCTGCCCCATTTTTAAGAAAGGTGATAAATCCTTGTTATGTAACTATCGTCCAATCTCTATCTTATCTAACTTTAGTAAGGTCTATGAGCAACTTCTCTACGCTAGAATTTATAATAACGTTCGTTCTTATCTGTCACCGAATCAACATGGCTTCATACGCGGACGATCGACGACAACTAATTTATGCACCGTTTCACAGTTCTTAAGTGAGGTTCTGGACAGGGGTAGTCAAGCTGATGTCATCTACACGGATTTCTCACATGCATTTGACACCTTAGACCATGCTGCACTATTATCTAAGCTTGATTCTTTCGGCTTTGCTCCATCGGCATTGCAACTTATGCGGTCGTATTTATCCAATCGTAGGTGTTATGTCTCCTACAACGGTTTCCACTCTCACGAATTTACTGCTGAGTCAGGGGTACCACAGGGGTCAAATCTTGGTCCCTTGCTGTTCATACTTTTCATTAACGACCTATTAACTGATATCACCTGCTCAGTTCTGGCCTATGCGGACGACTTAAAGATTTACTCTGAGATATCTAACGCGGATGACATTTATTTTCTACAGCATAATTTAGATCTAATCACCGAATGGTCTCGTACGAACAAGTTGCACCTAAACATTAGTAAGTGCTGTTTTGTAAGCTATACTCGTTCTAAGTCTCCCATTCCCTCTCGGTATGCAATTGACAGCATTTATCTTGATCGGAAGGAATTTGTTGATGACCTTGGAGTTACCTTCGATCCGCAATTAACGTTCAAACCGCAGATTGAGAAGGTGTGTGCGGCGAGTTACAAGATGTTGGGCTTTGTAATGAGAGTGGCTAGTCATTTTACCAATGCAGACCTCATAAAATTACTATATTACACCTTCGTGGTAAGCAAGTTGGATTACGCTGTTATAGCTTGGTATCCTTTTTACACCTCGCATCGCCTAATGCTCGACCGTATCAACCGCCGGTTTTTGAAATTCTTATCCTTCAAAGCGGATGGAGTATATCCCACAGTGGGCACTAGTCAGGAGGAGCTATTGCTGCGTCACAACATGCCGTCCCTTACTGAACGACGTGATCGTCAGTGTGCTGTTTTTTGTGGAAACTAGTGAACAACAAGATGGACTGCGAATATCTTTTATCAAAAATATGTTTCTACGTACCTAGAGTAAGTTCACGTTATGAAAATTCTTTTCGTCTACCCACAGCGCGAACGAACCTGCTTCGTCGGTCACCTATTAGTGTCATGTGTAACACTGCAAATAAATTTGTAGTATTTGAGGATCTTTTCTTTCAGGGTTAAACCTATATTTGCAAAAATGTTAATTATTTATTTTCCTTATTATTTAATCGATAATTGCATTAGTATTATATGTGGTGTGCTTAATTTTTCTTTCATTTAACAGTATATTGCTATGTTGGTGTGCATTTTTCAATTTAATTTCTTTCTTTTTTTTTTAGTATACCTATTACTTATGTTTGTAATTTGTCCTGTTATTGGGTGTTTCACCTGTTGGGCAATAAAGGTTATTATTATTATTATTATTATTATTATTATATTGTATTTTCTCATTTTGTCATGTCTGTTGATAATTTTCATGGTTTCATATATTTCTGGTTACCGATATTTTTATCAATCTCTTTACATGTCCGAATCCATATATTATCTGTATTTCTGAATACTTCCTTTTGCACCTCTTTGTTAGCCTGCTTATATTGTTCTATACTTTCTGGATCTTTATACTGTTAACCCATTTCAGCTATAATCATCTTTTTTTGTTTTAATATAATTTTCAGCGTTTTCGTTATTTACTTTAGTCCAAGTCTGTTATATAGTAATGTAATCAACGATTGTCTTTAATCAATAAGAATTGCCGAGTTTCCCCCATTTCGAATTAATACTTCATTTATATACATGTCAAGTGGCATAAACTAGAAACAAGTTATTTTTTTGTGCAATATAAATTGTGTATTGCGAATACTTAAGTATATATTTAGGATCCTTTACATCCGCGAGTTTAGGACCAACTCCGTGCGGTAAAGTTTGAGATAGGCAATAACCTTTATAACCTTTTATACGAATTCCCTATAGCATAATGTTTTTACGGGGCAAGCTTTTATCATAACAAGAAAATTCGAAAAGACGAGAGACCTGAAAAACTGTAAGAGATTAAACTTTCTTCATGATTCGTATGATAACATGATGCATAACCCTGACCTAAATCTAATTTAAATTCGTCGCTAATTCTCATCATACAGTTGTGGTGTGTTATGTGTTAGCTAAAGCGTATTTTAGGCGCAAGGTGATGGCCGGGATATCATATATATAAACAAACACAATTCCTAGTTCTACGATGCAACCATTTTCGATTGCTCTTTGTATATATTTCGTATGCCTACCGTTGTAGCCAGTGGAAATAACCGATATTTCACAGCGAAGTTTTGATCAGAAATGGATTTGGCCGACTAGGGCGATAAGAATCAGATAAACAGATTACTCGACCAAAGAACACATGGAGCTGAAATACATCGGCGTAGCGAGAAAATGATTACATTATACCGAATAGTAACGCGCGTGCTTTTCCAAACGAAGAAGTGGGCATGAATAAATCCGTTTGTCGCTCAAACGCCTAAACCACGCTTTCCTTTACTTATGCAAAAATGCTGGAGTGTGGATTTCAGACATGAAATGCTTACTAAGAATGCTATCGAAAAGTACTGCATTTAATAGTTGAGCGTAGCCGTACGGTGGTAAAATCTATCCTTGAAGATTTGACAACTTTTAGTTTGATTGCGATGTACATTATTATTAAGAACAACAAATTAAATACGTATTATCAAATTCGTATTTTATAGATCTACTAAACTACCTTAACAATTTTCTTTTGTCCTCTATACAAAAATTGTACGCCCACTTATCAAAAAGGAGGTAAATCTAAAAGGACAAAATATACCATATTTGACAACTCCTAGTAACGTGCAGCGTTCTGTTCTGCTATTCTTTATGTTTCCTCCATCGAGTTTGAGATGGTGCGCGACGTTTAATTTGAGCACTTGGCCACGCACGGATTGGACTAAGGTTTCTTTTGCCGTTTTACCGTATTTTGCGTTTTCCGCTCTGTATGCGTAATTTATTTCTTTTCCTGGGAAAAGGTATCCGCTAATGCGGCTATAGTCGTTCAGACTGTGAATTTGAGTTATTTTGATAACCAGTTAACCTAGTTGTAGAGGATTTGTGCTGCCAGGCAGTTAATTAAGTTTTTTTTGTGCGGCTTGTGTTTTTGAGACGCAATTTTAGCTTCGCCCAAGTTTTCTGAGAACTTGGAGGTACGAATTTTGAGCGCTAAACAGCAACTGTAAGACCCGTTCCAGTCCCTAGAGGGTTATTTGCATTTTATACAAAGTCACTGGGTTTTCACCGTTCGGGAGGTCTGGTATATATTTTCATCCATTCATCGGGTGCGTCTACGTGTAGTCGTCACCTCCATAATATCTTGCATTGGAAGCTTGCCTTGGTACCCACCATCACCAAGAAAAGTTATAAATTTAATTTCTTTGCGCTATTAAAATTCAATTCTTTCCAACCGATTGTGGTTATTGAATTAAACGTTTTTGCTATTAAATATTGCTACGATTTGTAAACTCTTATTTGTTTTTCCTTATATTTGAATTAATGTATCAAAATTTGCAATTAATTTAACGAGTGTAATTTTGAGTAATTTTGGTATATTTTTGTGTAAATCTTAATCACCTCTTAACTTTATTTCTTCGCCTGATTAAGTAAGCTAATTGAAGTAGTTTCATTTAGTGTAAAACCTTCCTGAGGCGAAGGCTACATCTATTATTTCATAGTTTGGAATTTTACTATTTTTCAAACCGACAAACCGTCGGTTGATTTGTTTTCAATATAATTTTAAATGCGGCTGTACACTCGCTGAGCCTTACTTTTCTTTAAACACGGTTGCACACTCTTGTGCTAAACTTATATTTTTGGATACGCTTAAACACCATCCTTAGTAGTGCTGCGAAACCCACAAGATCTGGAGGGGGGGGGGGACTAAAATATCCCCCAACCTAATATTTAAGTTTTTTTTTAATGTTAATGTTGTAAGCTTGGTTGCCTTTACATTGCAAAGGTTCTGCAAGGTTTCTTAGCATGGAGCCGACCCACTTTCTCACAGTTGGCTCGACTTTCCATTATTGCAGCGCCCTTTCTATCGACCGAAAGGACGCCCTGTCGAAGGCTCCCTCGATGTCCAGAAAGGTAGCTAATGCAATTTCTTTGTTTGCTAAAGGCAATTTCTGCTCATCGAGCTAGCTCATGAATGGCCTGCTCACACGAGTTTTCTGTTTGGTAGGCATATTGGTTTTCGTGTAGAGACAATCTTGCCAGAGCGGAATCCCTAAGATGTCTATCAATTATCTTCTCTAGGGTTTTGAGAAGAAATGAGGTGAGACTAATGGGCCTGTATTACTTCGCTTCCGTATAGGACAGTTTGTCCTACTTGGGAATGAAGATCACCCTAGCCTCTCTCCAGCTGCTTGGCGTGTATCCCAAAGCTAAGATTGCTCTTAGCAGGGTACATATAACTGGGAAAAGCGGTTTCAGGTCCTGTTGCAGCAGGGCCGGGAAGATGTTGTCACTACCAGCCGATTTAAAGGGTTTGAAGGATTCGATAGCCCATCGAATTTTAGATATTTGAATAACTTTCCGCCCAAAGTTCCGGTCTTCATTCCCTGCTCTCAGGTTAGGTATCTGAGCTGACCCTCCTTTTAAGGATTTTTTCTTATTGGATGCATGTTTGCTTGGAACATTTTATTCCTGATACATTATCCTGAACACGTTTTTTGTACATGTATTAGTACTGGCCGGCGATCTAATTATTTGGGAACTTCGCTGATTGATCTTGGTTTTCTACCTCCGAAGAGCACACTTTATTACTGGAGCACTACTTCTGAGGTGTGAGAGCTTCAGATGCTACCTTCGACTTCAATAGGCGTTGCATTCATACCATCCTCGAGTGAACATTCAGTTAAGTCGTCACCTTTTTTTTATAAATTTAATTCCTTTCTTTTGTGAGTAATACCGGTTTAAATTTTAACCTTTTGTTTTGATAGAAAAATTCTGTCATTTCGAAAGAAATTTAAAGATATCAATCCTAAGTGATAATTAAATTTAAATCCGTTATTTAATTCAACTCTATTGCGTTTATCAAGTTTGTCACTTCGTATCGACAATTGAATCAAATTTTCCTGTTAGTGTTTTTACACGATTGTAGTAAAATTTAAAATCAATATCTTGATTTGGTATAAATCTCGTACGCTCTCTTC
This sequence comes from Cetonia aurata, assembly GCA_949128085.1. Classification (NCBI taxonomy): domain Eukaryota; kingdom Metazoa; phylum Arthropoda; class Insecta; order Coleoptera; family Scarabaeidae; genus Cetonia; species Cetonia aurata. The sequence goes on from OX421888.1 coordinate 35,122,986, forward strand.
AGATGAGGCGTCGAATTTGGTTTTTTTTTTATTTCTTAAAATAATTTAGTGGTTTATTAATACTGTGAGGTACCTTCACATATTGCTGTTTACATCTGAATCTTTCTTTGATTTTATTGATTAATTGCAAGGAATTGCATCATCTTGTAAACTGACTGCGTTGGCCAAAGCGTTCGGTGTTTGTTGTGTGTTTGATTTACGGCATTTAAAGAAATCGTTTGGTCTGAAAGTACTTCTTTACGCTGAATCTATTAGATGTACTATACTATACTTTTGAACCTTTTTTTGTTTATTTAACAACCACATTAAAAAATAAATTTTGTTGGAATTATTACTTTTTATTACCACCGTATATTTTAATAACTATTAGGGTTCCTGTTTGTCCAGGGGTATGACAGGGTAAGTTTAAACAGATTGCGCCTTTATCTTTTATTTAAATTCAGTTTTTACTCACTCCCACGCCGAGTAGCTGACCGGCATCCTGAATGATAGCAAGCTTCCCGAATTATCGGAGTAACAGTGATAATAAATAGTTCTCGGTTTGCGGTTTACGAGTTATTAAATTTAACTTCTTTTGGGTTGTTTTGTTTGAGGTTATTATATATATTGATTGTTAACTTCAGTGATGTACGAGCCACAACCTTAACATTTAACGCCGAAGAAATTTGAAAAAAAAATTACACGCATTCAGTTTCATACCGTACACACTAAAATCACAAAGCGCGAGTGGTTTTTTTGTAATCTTGTGTGTGTTTTGACAAGTGAATGAAAAGTTTTTGTAAAAGGATCTTAAGAAATTGTTTACAGTACAGTCTGATAGATCTATTTCGAAAACGAATTAGGTGATATATAACCTATTTTTTTCATTGTAACAATTGTGTAAATCAACAAAAAAGTTGAAAATCATCCAGCATTAAGAATAGACGTCGTTTTCTAAGAATGAGATTTCGCAAGAACGGAAAGCGATGATTTATAGCATTGGATGAGCCCCATAAATGTGCCAAGTTTCGTTAAACTCGGCGTCTGGCGGTCTGGGTGTTTCCCTTGTTAGTGGAGTAGTCGTGGACTAGACTATTACTGTTAAGGGGCCAATATGTTTACATAAGGAACGAAATATGAACGGGGAAGAACCGTCTACGGTAGCTATTCCATCCATTAATTTTTATTTTATAAGTAGACTGTGGTTTATCTGATGTGAACTGAACAGTAGAAACGGCCAATAGCAGGCTTTTTTTAAAGTAGCCCAAACTTACTATAACATATTTAATAAGAAATTGATATTGTAGATTAGATAATATTATATATTCTGTGACTAGCGTTGGGATATGTTTCGCGCGGGCCGGGATTGCAACAAGGCGAGTATACGAATACAAGGGCGTCTTTCCTCTACATGTATTATTTATATTATATATATTGGCTATTCATTCCCAATGGAATGGTGACCGCTCGTGGTGAGCTCAACCGATTCATTTCACACAGTGAATCACTCTGTGTTTCTCTAAAGACGCACACTATAGTTCACTTTGTGTTTTGCCTGGTCTGTAATTCTCTGCCACTTCACTCAGTCCTTTATATCACCCCCCACTTTTCTATTTTCAGTTTTGAAATGTCTGTCCGGATTTGGTCCTCCCACCTTGTCTTGGGTCTTCCTTTCGATCTTCCCGTGTCGGGTTTCCAATTCATTATTTTCCTAATATGGGTTTCTGGTGGTCTTCTTTCTATGTGTCCATACCATTGTAAGCGCTGAGCCTTAATATACTTCACAATGTCTTCGTTATTCATTTTGATTTTGATTTCGTGGTTCATCAGTGGTCTTAATTCACCTACTTCTGTCCTTACTAGGCCAAATATTTTTCTGAGAATTTTTCTCTCTGCTGTTCTTAGGGCTTCTTCATATTTATTTGTCAGTACCATTGTTTCTGATCCATATGTCATTATTGGTCTTATTGCCATTTTGTATATTCTGAGTTTGATGTTTGTGCTCAGGGTTTTGTCTTTTAAGAACTTTTGATATTTCCAGTAGGCTCTGTTTCCCCGTTTTTATTCTTTCGTTTATTTCTACTGTTCGCTCGTTGTTTTCATTTATTAGTACGCCTAGGTATTTGCTACTTTGCTGAATCTATAGTTCTGAACATATTTTGTTTTCTCCTCATTTATCTCTAATCCTCTACTACTTGCTTCCCTGGAAAATGTCGGTAGGAGTTCATTTAGGCTTCGACTATCTCTTGCTGCATATCCAAATGTTTGCGTCATATTTGTTGTGATTCTGCTTCCCACTTCTGTCGCTTTCACCGCTGTATCTAAAGCTATGTCAAACAGTGTCGTTGACAATGCGTCTTCCTGTCTTACTCCTTTGTCTATGTTGATTTCCTTTGTATATCCTTCAATTGTGATTACTTTGGCTACTAGTTTTTTGTTGTCATTTTAGCTAATCTAGTTAGTTTTTCAGGAATTTCCATTTTCGCATGTCCTCCTCCAATTTGTGTCTGTCTATGATGTCAAACGCCTGCTTAAAGTCAACGAATATAATATACAGGTCCATTCCATATTCATAAAATGTTTCCGTAATCTGCGTCAGTAAGTGGATCGCGTCTATGGTTGATTTACTTTTTCTGAAACCGTATTGACACTCGTCTAGTCTCTCTTCTGTGTATTTGTTTATTTTTGCTCGTATTAGAGACGTTTTTTGTAAACTGCGTTTAGGAGTATTATTCCACGGTAATTGTGACACTTTGCCTGATCCCCTTCCTTGAAAATTATCAAGCCTGCCTTCCAATCCTCTGGCATTTGTTCTTTCTTTCATATTCCTATGATTAGGTTATATATCCGTTGCTGTGGTTCTAATCCGCCGTTTTTTATTAGTTCATTAACTATTGCGTCTTCCCCTGCTGCTGTATTTTGTTTCAGCTGTTTTAGAATGTCGTTGTACTCCTCATACGTTGGTAGGTCGTTTACGTCGGTGTCATTTTCCTCCGGTGTGTAGCTTTCATACAAAGTTTCAGGTCCGCTTAAGTATGTTGTATAGTAGGTTTCCCATTCCTGTTTGCTTATCCTTGCTATAGGCGTGTTCCTTCTGTTTTGTCTCTTTATCTGTTGAAATAGTTTTCTGTTATCCTTTGCTTTTTTTCTCCATATATTCCATTTGCTCATCAATCCAGCTCTTTCTTGCTTGATTTTTTGCTCTAGTTTTGCTTTCACATTCCTTGTCATACCAGTCGACCTTTTTGTTCCTTTGTATCGGTCCTATTGTTTCGTTGGCTGCGCCAATAATTAACGTTGTCCATTCCTCTTTGACGGTATCATTTCTTCGATTTGTTAGTTTCCTGTTTATCGCTTCGGTGTACTCTTGGTTCACGTCGGTGTCTTTTAATTTTTCCCTGTTCCACTGTTGTTTCTTACCTCTATTATTTATATTACTTTTGTTAATTATATTTTATATTCTATAAACAATACACTTGTATTATTCGCAGCTGTTGTTTCGTAGCGCAGAATGGATAAGACTGACAACAAGTTTGCAGCATGATGTAAGATTTAAGATACGCCGTGATCATAATTTGTTGTAATGTGTAAAACATTAAGGGTAAAACATTATTCGTCGATTTGAAAGCATTAATAAATAAAACGAGTGTACCCAGAAAACAAAAGAAGGGTATAGGGAATGTTACAGCAAATCGATGTAGAATTTAATTTCACACCAAACAGGCTGTTTGAAGAAATATAACAATAAACAATATAATAGTAAAACGTGATTTTAATTTTCAGCTGCAATTAAGGTTATGCTGCATGTTGCATTTCAGCGTAAGTTGCGTTAAACGTCAAACAAATGTCATACACTACACCTAGGATAGTGCTACACACAGAAAAATGCATTCTGAGTTCAAAACAAAATATCGTTTTAACACAATTTTCTTAAAGACGAAATAGTTTTGTTGTAAGTAAATCTTCTACCACTAAGAAAATTGAAAGTTTTAATTCAAAGAAACTTTTGTTTCGATGAATTTTCTTAAGTAGAGAATGTTTGCTTAGTGCAAGTGATGAAATGTCCGGGCTTAGATCTGTGACTGCATTACCGGCTTACGTTCCAGCCCTCTCCTGAATTGAGAGTTTGCTTGTGTCCCGTAGATGGAGACAATCTAAACCCTTATTTCAATAGTAGAAAGAATCACAGACATATTGCAAATGCGATAGCGATGTAAGTGGGTTTACACTCGGAATGACGCTGATGACGCCTGATAGGCAGAAACTGGAATCCATCTCTAGTGCTATCCATTGCTTTTCCTGGTATGGTGATTCCAACAATAGACAATGAGCCCGCCAGGTGGCATTTTTCGGTTCTAATTGTGTTTTGCATTTTTTTTTGACTTGTATAAAGCGTTATGATTTTAAAGTAAGTATTACTATTCTTAAATCAAAACATATGAAAAGTGATTTAATTCAAGAATTCTAACATTTTGCTCCAAGACCAATGCTTTTAATGCAAGTAAACGATATTCTTAAGTGGAGACTAAAAGTACTTTCATTCAAGCCTGTTAACCTCTTACGTCAAGATTATGCTGTTAGACAATTTTTATCTTGCCTTAAAAAGCTTTTGACTTGCGGATATTCAAAGTGTTTTGAAAAATCCTTGAGATAAGCTACAAGAATATCTAATAATATATAGGGTGTTCAATTTAAGAAATTGAAGGTGACAAATCAATGATACCTTTGAATGATAACTTTTATTTGAAATTTTTCATATCTTTTGACATATTGGCGTGGGACGATTAAAATGAAGCAGCCTATATACAGGGTGTTTTGAAACTTCGTTTAAAGATTTTAAGGGCATGTAGTACGATCGAAAAAAGGTTAAAAGTCATAATAAACATATGTCCACAAATTAACTGTTTACGAGATAACAGCGATTTTATCGCAAATGCAGAATAAGTTTGCTTTAGCGGTTTTTATTAAGATGCTATTGTATTTTAACATAAATAGATTATAACTAAACAAGATGTTCAAAATGACGTCCTTCCATTTCGACACAGGATCTACATCTGCTTTCAAAGGAAGCGCGCACTCTTTCAAAAAACAAGGGTTTTTCTCGTATTATCTGGCAACAGTGTTCTATTTGTTGGCGCAACTCTGGAAGATCGTTTACCGGTGTTGCGTACACTAAACTTTTCAAATAACCCCAGATACTAAAGTCCAACTGGTTTAGATCGGGAGACCTTGGAGGCCAAGCAATGGGACCTGCTCGCCCTATCCATCTCCCAGGAAATTCATTGTTAAGATGTTCCCTAACAACACGCGTAAAGTGCGGTGGAGCTCCATCTTGCATAAACCAGAGGTTCAGTCTTAGATTTATAGGTAAATCTTCCAAAAGTTTAGGTAAAGTATTTTCCAAGAACTCGAGGTATGCAGGACCTGTTAAGCGTTGTGGCAAAACAATCGGTCCTAACAACCGTTCCCCTATCATGCCTAACCAGCTGTTTAGAGAGAAACGTTGCTGGTGCCGAGCTTCAACGGTAGCATGAGGATTCTCGTCACACCAAATGTGATTGTTGTGGAAATTAAATATTCCATTTTTAGTAAAACCAGCTTCATCGGTGAAAAGGATATTATCAGCGAAATCTGGCCGATCAGCAGCTGTTCGCAAAAGCCACTCACAGAAAGCCCTTCTCGCTTGATAATCCGGAGCAGTAAGGGCTTGTACCCGTTGGGCGTGGTAGGGGTATAGGAGTTGCTCATGAAGAGTTCTCCAAACAAGATTGCTGCTTACACCCACTTGAGTCGAAATTCTTCTAACACTAGTTTCGGCATTTTCATCAATAATATTCAAAATTCGATCTTCTATCTGTGGAGTACATGCTACTCTCTGCCGTCCACTATCAGAAGACCCCTTCTCAAACGAACCAGTTTCTCTTAGTCGTTGAAACACCGTCTGAAACATCACATGCGAAGGCAGTTGGCGATCAGGAAACGTTTCAGCATAGAAGCGACGTGCTTGTAAAGAATTCCCATTAGCACGACCGTACATGAACACCATATCGCTCATTTCATACTTTTCATTGGTAAAAATCACACTCGCATTGAGTAAAAAGGTTGACTAATCACGAAGATGACAATAATATACACATCAATGAATTATTAGCACGATAGCAAGTACTTTAATGACACGTTAAAGTAGGAGTAACATTGGCACCACGTCTCGAGGTTGACTAATAATAAGTAAAAAGATACGCAGAAATCTTAAATGGGGGAGACGCACTGTTTTGGGCACATTGTCGCATTTCAGTTCCATCTATTAATGCTATTTGCTTATAATTTGATAAATCTAAAGGAAATGACTTTGAGATATTCAAGCGCATAGCATTTATTAGAAGGTTTGTTTATTGATGAAAGGAAGGGTATACCTCCCGATTAAAGTAATGACGTTCTGTAAAGCGCTGCGTCGTCGACTTTTCCAGGTAAAAGGTTTAATGGGGTAGAGAGTTTTAAAACGCTTCACAATTATGCAAATCAGGTAGAAAAATCCAAATTCTTTAATATCAAAAGGAAACGTTGTATATTGCGGTTTGAGCACGCTTTAAATTGAAAAATCTGTTTCACAGCTTGTGCCCAATTTGCTCTTAAATCTTGAACTGTTAATTTTTACGTTTAAACATAATGAAGCGGATGATAGGTACATGAAAAATTGAGTTGCATTAATTAGTTACTTTGCATAGTAAACTATACCAAAAGAAATAAAATAAGTAGTTATACGCTTACCAAGTTTGGTATTTATATTCAAGGTTGTTTTAAAAATGTAGTCAGTAGAAAAGAACAAAATAATGCTTCATACATTTACTATAGCTTTAACAAACATTAGCTATTGTAATAGTTCATTACGATTATTAATCATTAAGACTAAGACGTCAATAATGCTTAATTATTAGAATTTGCCATTGCTTTACTTACCTACAGATAAGTAACGCGTAAAATTGGTGTTCGTAAGGAAATAAAAATAAACGTGTTTATTTTAAAACAACAATAATATAAAACTTAATAAGCAAAAAAAAACAGTATTAATGATTCTAGTAATTTAACTACCCAAGTTCTTCTGCGGAATAATGAACTCACATACCTACATACATGGTAGTGCTTAGTTATGTAATAAACTTTTCTAAATCTTTTTAATTACTTATTAAATTGAGTGTATACAAAACTACAGATATAAATAATATCGGTTGTAAGCAAAAAGATTTTGTTTTCTTTTTGATATATATTGACATTCAGCTTCACTTTTGTTAGTCTCGTGTTCAAAGTAGTAAGTATTATCAAGATAGTAACTTTAACTTGAATTTTATAGCGAATTCAACTGGTTGCACTGAATGCTGTTGTTGGATTCCACTGGCGGAGTCAGTGCTCACTCGCCGAGTGTTTTGCATTACAGTGGCGTCCTGACACTAAAAAAAAAAAATAAACACTGACAATGAGTGCTAAACAGTTATCTATTTAGTATATATTCCAATGGGAGTGCATCTTTGTAGCACCCAGTGAGTGTTGACGTGTCCGAGAGCTAAAAACTGAAAACCTCAGTGCAACCAGTGGAATTCACTATTATTATTACAACATATTGTAATTGTTTATTTTATGGATTCTGCTAGGGCAGAATTGAATAATAATGTTTTTGATCTTCAAAAAAAAACAACAATTTTTTTATGTACAACTAAAACGATTACTGACTTGGATATGATGAATAATGTTTGTTGTTTGACCTTACGTTGCCAAATGGATTGTATCATAGTTATTCTATGTATTTATGATCAGTAAACATAATAAAAATATCATAGTTATTAATTCAGCAACAATGTTTCATACTATTCAGAAAACTAACGATATCTGTGGTGATAAAATGGTATATATAAACATCAGATTAAATTTTGCAATACGTTTGCATAACGAAGCAACCGAAAGTTTTTAAGTAGATTCAACTTCAGGTATACGTTTTCTTTTGAATTTTAAAACTTTCGAAACTTAAGAACCGAATCAATACAATGACTTCTGTAAACTTCTACTGAGGAAAGCCTGAGTTTACATTTTTATTTATTTCTTTATTTCTCCAGAGCATTCTTTTTGTTTTGTTACATCTTACCTCATTGTTTGTTTATACTTTTATTTGTATAATAACAATTATATAACTACAAATTGTAATTTCTGCTGACAACATCAAAATGAGATTAGCTACCTAAAAAAAGTTTGTTTCAAAGTGAGCATAAAAATAATATAACCATACCATATGTTTCTATTTTCATACGAACCCAAATTTTACCACTGTGTTACTTTTACTTTACTCTGCTCAGAGTGGTAAACATTATATTTCATTTATAATATAAAACAACAGCAGCCCTCGCGAAAATATTCCGCGAAGAGCAAACCATTGTGGCCTTCGTACAGGAACCATGGTTATCCAACTCATTGTGATTTTCTCCGATAGCCAAGCAGCCATAATGGCACTGAGCTCTAATACCATCAGTTCGAAATTAGTCTGGGAATGTCTTGGCAGACTAAACAATCTAGGCAAAGAAAACAAAGTTGCGCTATGCTGGGTACCAGGACACACTGGAATCAGCGGCAACGAGGTAGCTAATCTACTAGCGAGAAGGGCCGCCACAACTTCGTTTGTGGGACCAGAACCGTTCTGCGGCATAGGGATGAGCACTTACAAAAAAGAACTCAAAGACAGGGAGGAGACGCTCAGAGCTTCCCTCTGGGAAAATCTCCCTGGTCTGAGACACTCCAAGATATTCCTTGGAAATTACAGTAAGGAAAGAGCAAAGACCCTGCTAGAATTAAGCAGAAACAGACTACGCATCCTTGCAGGTTTTCTGAGAAGGGCATTGTCATCTGGGGGAACACATGACAAGGATAGGTCTGAAACAGAATAGTGATTGCAGGTTTTGTGGAGCGGAAGGTGAAAGTCCGGAACACCTAATATCCGACTGCACTGCCATCACAGAAACTCGTACCAACTATTTTGGCAAAGACGTCATAGACGAGGGAGAAATACCCTCCTTGAAATCATCACAGCTACTGCAATTTATTAAAGTTCTTGGACTGGATGGGGAGCTGTAAGTGCGGGCAAACCCTAGCAGCTTACAGCTGATGTAGGGGGGCACAATAGATCGATAGGTCGCGGTGTAATGTTACCCTAATTAGATCTAATCTAATCTATCCAACTCAGGCAGGGTAAGTGGTCTGAGTGAGCTTCTTGCAATGGGTGAAAAACCCAGAGCATGCTTGATTTCAAAACGGAGAAAGGAGAGCTGGAGGTAATCAGCTACTTCCCGGGCGATACGCCAGGAGAACATCCCTCTCCCGCTGTCGTGCGAGAATTAATCGCCTACAGCAAAAGGAAAAATACTCACCTAATCGTGGGCTGCTAACTCTCACCACACGGTTTGGGGCAGCACCAACACCAACCCAAGAGGTGAGTCACTTTATAATTTTATTTCAGGGGAAGGGCTAATTGTAAACAACATAAGCTCTGAACCAACGTTCTCCGCGCGTAGCAGGAAGGAGGTACTAGACATAACGTTCAGCTCCAATATAATGAGCACTAGACTTCAAAACTGGAGAGTATCGTCGGAGCCTTCTTGCTCCGACCATCGATACTTCCAATTTGAAATTTTGGTAGGAAGTGGGGAGATCGCTTCCTATCGCGACTAAAAGTGCACTGACTGGGAGGGATATCTCATTTCTCTACAGTCGAACCTAAACAGCACTATTAACTCATTTGAGAGTTGTCATCAAATAGAATTAGCGGCGGAGCAAATTCATAACGCCCTAACTGCATATCACAAGAACTATCCACTGAAGGTGAAAAGAGATAATAGAGGCACACCTTGGTGGAACCATAACCTCAGCCTCTGTAGGAAAGAAGCCCGAATTCTATTCAATCGGGCTAAAACATCTGGCAGCTGGGACCAATATTGTCAAGCACTAACGGAGTATAATAAGGAAATTAGAAGGGCCAAAAGAGAGTCATGAAGGAAGTTCTGTCAGAGATTGTCAAATACACCTTACACAGCAAAGATCCACAAAATACTCTCAAGAGATCCGGCGCCAACATTAGGTTCGGTAAGGCGAATCGGTAGCACATTTACGGACTCGGGAAAGGCAACGTTAGAGTTTCTAGCACAAAACCACTTCCCAGGATATCAGATGATGAATAACTTCTCAGAGGACACTACGACTCGCAGTATCTAACGTCCTCAACGGACTGATTGGCAGATTGCGAGGAAAGTAGTAACATTCAATGTGATTAGCTGGGCGATTAAATCGCTCAAAGCAGACAAAACGCCGGGTGAGGACGGTATATTTCCTGCACTCTTGCAAAAGGGAAGCACGATACTAGTCTCTCACCTGGTTAGACTTTTCAGAGCTAGTCTTCCTTGGAAATATATACCAACAAGGTGGACGGGGGTGACAGTGGTGTATATACCCAAAATGGGAAAATCTGAACCCTCTCCTAGTTCCTTTCGTCCTATTAGTATGATGTCATTTCTACTAAAGACATTAGAAAAGGTGTTAGAAGGTCTTATCAGAGAAGTAATTCTTCCAGATAGACCCTCTCACATATATCAATATGCGTATCAAGCAGGCAAATTCACGGATCTTGTCTCCCGGATTTCGGACTCGCTCGAATCCAAGGAAATAGAAATGGCAGCATTTGTAGACATAAAAGGACCATTTAATAATGCAATCCCTTCATCCCAATGCAAGGCGATTTTAGCGCGAGGCGCACAACCGATCATAGCAGGCTGGATTGCCGCTATGTTACGAATATGTTTGCTATAACGACACTAGGCGGGGAGATAGTCAGGTTCAGGCCGGGCAGGGGGTGTCCGCAGTGTGGGATTTTATCCCCACTACTGTGGTCATTACTTGTAGACGACCTACTGGCTATCATTCAAGCGCTTGGAGCCGAGGTGCAAGCCTATGCCGACGATATTGTGATACTTTTAAGAGGATCGGGAGAGAAGGAAATTTTCTCAGCCCTCCAAAAGGTAATTAACGCCATTTGTAGCTGGTGCGGTAGAGAAAATCTCAGCATCAACCCGAACAAAACTACGATAGTATCGTTCACCCGGAAGAGGAGAGTGGAGCATCTATTTCCACCCACTATCCAAGGTGTGAAACTTGAATTTTGCAGACAATGTAAAATATCTAGGCGTCCTATTGGATAAGACACTAACCTGGAATCCACATGTGGAAAAGATTACTGACAAGGCTAGGTTATCCTTACGGACTTGCCGAAGAGTATGTGGGAGATTTTGGGGGATATCTCCAAAACGAATCCATTGGCTTTATGTGATGGTAGTACGTCCAACCATAATCTATGGAGCGACAGCATGGTGGCAGAAAGCGCTGCAAGATAGAGCCACAGCAAAACTTGCATCCATACAGAGGATTGCAAGTGTAGCAATTACGGGAGCAATGTCTTCTTCCCTGTCATTTGCGTTGGAAATTCTTCTGGACCTTCCTCCCTTGCACATTGTTGTGGAAAGGGAGGCCAGATTAACTACATTCCGCATATGGCACATTGCGAATCAATCGCCACGTACTCATGTCTGTGTGGCCAACAAGCTTCTGGAATCAGTCACTTCCGATAGGATGCTGGGAATGCCATCGGACATGATGTGTACTTGACCAATGATCGATACATACTTCACTACCTCCTTTCCAAACAGAGAGGGAAGGAGATGTAACGAAAAAACCCTTACGCAGGCTGAGACCTGCTGGTTTACGGACGGTTTGAAAACAGAGCAGGGTGTTGGCGCAGGAATATTCTGTCGTAATCCAAGAGTTAGGAAATATTACAACCTTGGACAACACGCAACGATTTTTCAGGCTGAAATCTACGCCATTGAGATGTGTCCTAGAGAGATTTTGAATAAAAACCTCAGACATAAATCAATAAATATTTTCAGTGACAGTCAGGCGGTGCTGAAAGCACTAGAGGCGCATAAATGCAACTCGAGGCTGATCTGGAGCTGTAAACACACCTTAAACACAGTGGGGACGGCAAATAACCTATCCCTAGGTAATGAGGAAGCAGACATTCTTGCAAAAAAGGGTGCTGCGTAGCTTTTCCAGGGACCAGAACCTGCCATTGGCATAGCACCTACGGTTGCTAAACATCAAATCACCATTGGAACAATTGTCCTGGTATGGTACATGGAAAAAGTGCATTTGGTTTAATCATGTCAGAACCCAGGAACTACTAGAATTAGACCGTAAAAATGTCAAAGTAATAACTTCTGTCTTTACAGGTCACTGCAAACAAAGAAATCACCTGCACAGAATCGGACTCTCTGAAGAGACTGAATGCCGGCTCTGTTTGGTGGAGACGAGACAGTTGAGCATATCTTCTGCCACTGCTCCGCCACAACGAGAATCATGGATGACATCTTTGGGAAGGTTGACCTTTCCTTAGAAGACCTGAAAACAATCGCATTCAAAAAGATTCTGAACTACCTTAAGGGCCTGAACTTGATGGATGAACTTTAAAGATAATATCCGCTCTACAATAGGCCCTAGCGACCGCGGTGGACGGGACTGGTAATCGATCCATGCGGATGCTATCTTACGTCAATACTCAATATTCAATACTCAATATATTGAAAGTTGCCAATCGCCTCCAAGCTGTGAAAAGTGTATTTTCAAAACATATTTAAATCGCAAAATACATATATACGTTTTTTTTTGATACTACATAATTTAAATTCTCCTACCTGTTTTGCATAATTGCCAGGTATTTTACATATAGGTACCCTACACACTAAAAAATTTAGAGTATATATTTCACACTAGCCGGTGTTTATGCAGGTCCACTTGTTTTAGAGTAAAATAGGTACACGGACTAACAGTGTAAACTCTAGAGTAAAATGTTCTCTATATAGTGAAAACATATGTACACTACTTTTACACGTTTTGGATATCATATACATTTACACTAATTTTAAGAACTCTACCAAGTGTAGATATTTAAAATTATTAGTTTCCTTCTATATAAAGTATGTATACTTACGCTCTGTAGCAACCCATCTTTATAGTCACAAGCAAGTTTATTTCTCTGTAAACAAACTAGTATTGATGTATTGATGCCGTACTGATGTAAACATATGTAGCTAAAGAGTAGGACAAGAAAATAAATATAAGTAAACATTTTTGTTATGTACATGCTTGTGCCGCAATACATTTACCTTTAAAATTCTTTTATTCTAAAACACATTGAACATTGGGGTTGACCACTTCCTGGTGCGCAAAAAATGGTGAACACTAATTATTATGTATACTTGGGTGGGTTGAACCCCCATACCCCTGCTAGTATAAGATGGTAACTAATTTCTACAATACATATGCATTGAATGGGATCATATATGCACAAAATTAACTATTTTATAAATAATATTTATATAATGCACTTACTTGTATAAATTTCACGTACGCAACCTTCACACTAAAGACTAAACAATCTTCTATGAACATAGTCAATAATCACATGCGCAAAAGCCGAAATCTGTATGTGATATTTCCGAAATTAGTCGAATACGTAAAGTTTACTCTACCTTTTGAAGAACGTGTTTATACTATTGCGAGTAATCCTAACTGTCGTTATGTTTTTTTAGAGTAAAAACAGAGTAATGCAATAGTTAGTGTAAATGCTAGAGTAAAATCTACTCCAACCGATGCCATCCGAACGCGCATCTGTCCAAATGGTGAGCAGTTTTGATAATCACTGCGACTTAGACGACGACATTACTTTACTCGGGAGCTGTACATTTTATATAATATCTATAAAGTTTAATTTATCTATAGGTAACTGTAAAAGAACAAAAAAAAGAACAATTATTAGTACGGGCATTTATACAAGGGGCAGTATAGTAATATATAATAGAGTTAGGCCGGCCGCAAGTTGAACGCAGCACACCATACACCAGCGCAGCCGAGGATTTTGCGACATACGGGATTACATGTTAAATTACATGTTCAAATTGAACAGAGTTGCTGTGCCACAGAGTCAATGTAATTCCCTATACCGTATACTCCTCGGCTGCGCTGGGCTGTGCTATGCTGCGTGCAAGTTGCGGTCGGCTTAAGATTTGCAAACACGGCGTTTGCAGCGTATTAATAAAAAAAATAGTTCTACTTTGCAAGATCTTCGCCTTAAATTTAAATCAGCTGTAACTTTTTTCTACGGATACTACGATTTTCGTATTTCGAATTATAGCGTGCCTCTAAATATTGAACTGTATACAGGATGTTCATTCATTATCAGTTTTAAAAATACTGAATTTTGAAAGTTTATTGTACATATATTTTCAAATTACTTTTCTCCTATTGAAAGAAAGGACATGAAAACGTTAATTACAGAAAAAATGACATAAAAACAGGTTTTATAACACTTCATTACGAAACTCGTGGGTATGTTACTTGTTTTTTAAACTTGAATGAGTGCTTTAAGACGCAACTTATGAAACAATTTTTAGTTTCAAGTACTATAACATAGTTATTGGTTTAATTCCATAATTATTAAATTTATTTTATGCATAAGCCAACAGACAATATTCTTGATGAATTTTTAATAGGGCTGTTTGCTGCTGATTATTGGTTACCTTAAACACTTGTTTCTTCATCATATTGTCCATTTATTCTAGTTTACTCTATACTCTTAATGTTTCAAGAGCTCCTGAATTTAGAATTTAGTTTCCCTCATTGTAGTGTAGTTAGAATAGTGCCAATTAAACGCGGTAGTTGCCACCTTGTTGAAAATATAAGATGATTATTGAGGACCTGTTATAAAGACGGTTCATTCATTGGTTTTCATGAGAGTGCTACTAAAAGATGGCATGATATATTTTCTGAAACAAATATCAATTACGCAGCTGCTTTTCTGTTTCAAGGCATAAAGAGAACACTATTAGTTTGATAGATATATTTTGTATAACAGAAAAATCACTCACAATCAATGTAGTGACAATATTTCATATATAAAAGTGCAGTGTGTTCATGTACAGTGCGAATGAGTGAGTGCTTTAAAAGAAGTGAAGTGATTTAAGTGCTGATATTAGATGGCGTTGCAGATGCATGGATCGGCGGGACTTCATTCGGCCATGGCCATCAAGAGGCAGAGGCGTTTACGTGAACAGGCAAAGAAGCGGGCATTAGAACGCGAACGGCGCCTATCCTCGAGAACTAGTAGCATGGATAGCATCGACAAGGATGCCGACAACTATACCGAAAGGAAGCCAGCTAGGGAGACCACCTTTGCCACGTCCGTCGGCATGCTGCACCTAGGAGTGTGTTTCTTAGTTTTCGGTCTATTCCTTCTGGGATCGGGTCTCCTCCCAGATGACATGGTCACATGGCGGAGCAATGGCTGGTGGAACGAATTGATCGCCACCGGAATCTTCGTAGCAGCCTTAGGTATATTTTTAATAATATTAAATAGAGTACTGAGCAAGCATGAGGAAGAACACCTTAATGATTACGTTCAACGGCAACTCACGAGATCCAAAAGTGGACACCGCTTGGAGAGAGATGTCGAAACTGGTTGCCTGACTACGAAAAATCATCGCAGATTATTGGAAAGAAAACGCGAAGATCAGGAACGTGGACTAGGACCAAGTGACGACGATCAACCGACCGTTCACTCGACTAAAGTATCTCCGACTCATATGCAGAACGGAGACGCTTATCTAGAGAAAATTGTAGAGGAAGATGTATTCTTGTCGCAAGAGGAGATGCCCCCACCTCCAGACTACGAATCTTGTTTCTATAGAGAAACTATATCGACAACTACCACAGCGAGTCCTGGGACGCCGTCAGAAACCAAGGAATTGATAGGAAGTGAGAAACACATTCACAATAATAATAATAACAATAGACGTGTGTAATTGTAATCTTATGATCCCAGTAGAATTGTAGAACTAATACAGTTCTGCTAATACACATGCCCCGATGCAAGATCTTTTCTTCTCTAAGACGAAATAAATTTGCGATGATATTAAAAATTATTCTGACTGCCATAAACGAAATTATGGACGTACATATTTCGTGTATAGTAGATGGAAAGAACTACATGTAAAAACTAGTTTCTATTACCCGTATATAAAAAGATGGATGGCATATACGCTTCGTTCACTATAACTTACCAGGTACATTATAAATTTTTAGACATGTAATCAAAATAGTAACATTTGCCTCTCATATATATAAATATGAAATATCGCACACGTTTGTCATTTTGAGTTACGACATACCCTTCATAGTCAATGTGTATGAAAGAACGGAGTAACTGAAATGTGTTGCCCTGAATAACTTTATAATCTGATGGCACCACGAATGATCTATCTTCTATTTGTATGTACAACAAATAAACAACGTTAACATGCCAAATTACAATTATCATAACTACAAAAAAATTGTTTTAATTTTTGTATTCATGCAAGTTGCCGACGTAACTACTAAGTTATAACGAACGGAGTTGTATGTACGTTTTTTGTGCATGAAATAATACTTTACTGCATATTCCTGAGCATTTAAACACTTTGTTCTGGAAATCTAATTAACCATCTCACAGTACAGCCACGTTAATCATATTCGCAAATCGTATCAGTTTCATTTAATAGTTTATTATATATTATACATACATATTAACTATTTCGCTGTATTCTCAATCTAAAGTTCTTTATAAATTCAGCAAGAACAAACATACTCATGTATTTCTCTTCAAAGCCTGTATCCAGAAAAATATGAGTTGGTGCTGTTTGGATTATTACCAAATCATATTATTCTAATCCATCACCAAGAATTCACGTTAAGAGTTGCATCTAGAAAGCTGCAAAAATCGGGGACAACAAACACTGTTGCGGTTGTAGTAAAACACTCTCCAACTATTTTATTAATTTTATTAATTTGGGGTTAGTGTCTAAACATAACCACAATTCCACTAACAAGCAAAGGCACCCAAGTGTCCACCTCCGATTTTGCTAAAATTTGGTAGGGACACAGAACAGCGATAAATATTTGACACGTATTTTTTTAAGGCCCTAAAACCAAAAAAACGGGGCGCTAAAAAAAGAGTCAAATATTTTTCGGTATTCTGTGTCTCTACCAATTTTTTTCAAAATCGAAGGTGGACACTTGGGTGCCTTTGTTTGTAAGTTTAAACGAAGAACATAATTTGAACGTAACGTAACGTTGATTTATAATAACTTTAACTTTCCAAATATTACGATCACTGGAATTCAACATACGTTTTCTATATTATACTTTCACGGTTCAAGTATGTACTAAATGTTTATGTAGTTTATCCAAAGATGTTTGTTTATTCTGATCGATTAACTTATAATCCAATAAAAAGACAACTTGTTCCAAGCAGAATAAGTTATAAAATTAATTAATAGCGCAGTATTAGCTTGGAATGAAATAACTTTGCGTTGTTTAATTAATGTTAATAATTCTACTTTCACCATGTCGTCTTCGTATTTGATATTGTGTTAATTCATCCACTCTTGAATTTCAACTTTGCGATCAATTGCTGTAGGTGGCTTACGTAATTTTCGGCTATGGTAAGGAGCATTGTCAAGAACAATCACTGCATTTTCTTTTAAGATTGGAAGGATATGTCGCAACCACTCTTCAAATCTTCCTGCATTCATGTCGTCGTGCTAATCATCTGTTTTCTTTGATTCGAAGAGAAATACCCCATTTTTCGCAAATCCTTCGTCTGAGCCTATGTGTGTCAAATTTAACCTTTCCCCTGTGCCCGAAGGATTCTTAAAGCCTGCATGTTGATAAATCTTCCACAAATGCCTGCCTTGAGGCAAGAACGGTTGTGTCTGTCCATACTTCATTTACTATATGCCCATCATTTAACCATGTTTCATTTACATAGTAGATTGTGTTCTATTTTATGTGCATACCTGCTGCCTTCGCTGTAATTTCAACATTAGTTAGTTTTGAACTACCTGGCTGCTCCTGGCACAAGTATATTTATAACCTTATTTTTCACTGAAAAATGTTGTGCAACTCTCATTTTAAGAGGCGAATTTTCCATATTGACAAATGGAAGGTATCACGAAGGAAGAAACGATTTCTCTAAATATAACCTAAAACACCTACACACATTTTAAGATTTTTCAGCTTACCTACGTGTTTAACGAAAACAATGTGCTATAGAACCTTGATAAACACTGATTTATATAATATAGGAAGGTAATAATTTTAAAGATAATAAAATGAAATAGCAAGAACAATAGCCAAAACACAAGTTGACAGATACCAAATTAAGTGTCAATTGATGTTGGAATTGTCTTAAGGTAAGCGTACTCGTCGCCCGACCAATGATAACAGTTATTTTAAATCTGACGAGTTGATGATGCAATGTCCATCCATTGTTGCTACTGCATCTGTTCGCCGGTTCAAATACAGTGCTATTTCGCTCACTGCAACTTAAGCGGTCATTCCGAAATCCACGACTGTACATGTGTCACAATCACTACGTATATGAATGTGAATGATGTAAGTGCATGTTATAACTCCGAATGAAAAGTGATTTTATTTATTTTGTTACTAAAATTCGACAAATGCTGGACCTTTTAACTTTCCAATGAAATTTATTAAGAGAATTAATAGTTATAGATAAGAAATAAAAAATAACATAAATATAGTAGCACGGGAAATAATAGGACCAGTAAAAAAGAAAAATAAATGCTGGTTCAATGATGAGTGTCGAGAAATAATAAAAAAGAAAAAAAGATGCTAGACTAAAATGGATAAATAGTAGTAAAAGAGAAGATAAGGAAACATATGAAAAAACAAAAAAAGAAGCTAAAAAGAGCATAAGAAAAGTCAAGAGAGAATGGTTGGATAAAGAAAATAGAAGAAGAAAGCTGGAACCGAAATACAAAATCATTCTACAAAAAGATCAGCGAACAAAACAAGACGTATAAAGGGAAACCAATAGGCATTAAGGACACACACGGAAAAATGGTAGAAAATGACGAACAGTTTAAACAAGTATGGAAACAACACTTTAAAGAATTATTATATGACCACGACGATAATCTAGAAATTGAAAAAGACGACAAAATAAATCTTGCAATGGAATGTAAGGAGGACGAGACACCAACAAGAGAAGAAATAAATAAAATTATCAATAAAATCCGAAATGGTAAAGCCCCTGGAAAAGACAACATCAATATAGAATTTATTAAGTACGGAGGAGAAGCATTGCAAGAAAGAATATACCAATTGATTACAAAAATATGGCAAGAAGAGAAGATGCCGCGGGATTGGAACATGGGACAAATTATTACAATACATAAGAAGGGTGACCAACAAAATACCAATAATTATAGAGGACTGACATTACTAAGTGCTGCTTATAAAATATTGTCAACACTAATACAGAGACGACTAGCAATCAAAACAAAGGAACTAATAGGACAATATCAATGTGGTTTCACAAAAGGACGATCAAAAACAGACGCAATACATACGCTCAAACAAATAGTGGAAAAAATACACGAGTATAAAATAGGAATAGAAATGTTATTTGTCGACTTTCAACACGCTTTCGACTCCCTCAGAAGAAGTAACCTTATGGAAGCTTTAGAGAAAATGGGAATCAAACATAAATTAAGGAGATTAATACAAATGACAATGTCCAACACAAGAGTAAGTGTAAACGCGCAGAAGGGACAAACAGAGGAGTTTCAAATAAATAAAGGGGTAAGACAAGGAGATTCATTATCCTCAGAATTATTTAACTTAGCTTTGGAATATGTATTAAGAAAAATAAATAAAGGTACCATAAGAACAAAGTGAGCACAAATAATAGCGTATGCAGATGATATCGTAATTGTATAAAAGATCGACAGTTGACCAAAACAATACTGGATGAAATGGTGAGAGGAGGGAACCAAATGGGACTGAAGATAAACCAAGAAAAAACAAAATTAATGAGATTAGACACGAAACGAGAAAGTAAAAATAACTCAGCTAAAATAGGTACCTACACATTTGAAAAGGTGAACAGTTTTAACTACTTAGGAGTGACAATAACAAATGACGGGAGCAGGGACGCAGAAATAAAAGAAAGAGTAACTAATATGAACGAGGCCTATCAAGCAAATAGAAAACTCTTAAAAAGTAAAATATTGGGAAAGAAAACAAAAGTGAGAATTTCTAAGACTATAATACAACCGATTGTACTATACGCTGCAGAGATAATAAGGATGACTAAGAAACAAAAAGAGGAGCTTAGGATACAAGAAAGAAAAATACTAAGGCCCAATAAAAATGGACGAGGGTGAATATAGAAGAAGAACCTATTATGAATTAACAAAGGATTTAACGGAAGGTGACGTGGTTAAAAAAATTAAGAGGCAGAGAATAAAATGGTTGGGACACGTGTGGAGGGCCGGGAATGGTGCAGTAATCCGCAGTATCTTGGAATGGCAACCAGGAGGAAGAAGAGGAAGAGGCAAGCCTAGATCTACATGGCTACAAGAAGTTAAAGAAGACCTTAACAAAGCTGGTATTCATCGATGGCAGGAGAGGACGCTAGACAGGGACAGGTGGAGGGAGGTGTGTGAGAGGATATAGGAGAGGATAGGGATTGATCTACCCGTATTATGAAGATCTAGAAAGCTCTAGGAGCGGCGATACCCCGTTGGGGCGCTCAGCCATTATATATATATATAATAGTTACAGATCAAAACTTGATGACCTTGAAAAGTTGTTAAATACAAAACATACTTTGTATGTCTGTATACATTTTATACAAAAATATTTCCTCAATATCATACAACAGAACCTTGCCTTTGTAACTACTATGAAAGGCATTTGGATGGAAAACTAAGCGTTTGTAATTGGAATATTTGTGGGCAAGAACTTTCTGGTTTTATTACACCGTAATTAGTCATTATAATATGTATATAAAAAAATATAATAATTACTTTTCCACTGCACAATACAATTATTAAAATTTTGATGTGTGGGTGTGACGCAGTGTGGGTCCATTAAAATTTTCTTGTCAACCATGTCATCAATAATACAAATATTACTACTCTTTTCATGCATCCAACTTTATAATATAGCCCCATTTATTTCATATACGATTGTGATACATCCAAAGCGAATGTGTTAAACTCCTCTAATTAAAGAGTTTTGAACTCATTGTAACTTTAAGTTTCTTCTATGTCTGAATCTCCCATATACGCTTCTATTTATTATTTCTACTAGCGCTGTCGAAAACTATCTTTCTGAGAAACCGGGTATCCGTCTAGTGCAGTATCTGGTTAGGGGTTACTTCGATATACCGGATCCTAGAATCGGACACCCGGGTAGTCGAAATCGAGCATCCGAAACTCGGTTTTGAGCAACAGCCCAAAAACAAAAATGTAACAAAAATTTTAATGTTTGCTTCACAATACTAGTACCTATACTAGAATAACATATCCATAAATGATTATATAACTAATTATTACATGAACAAAGAACGAAAATATAGATTTCTAGTATTTCTTTATTAAACGAAACACTCCAAAAATGATGCTGTGATTTTGAGATACTTTATGTAAATTCATTGATATAGATTGTTATATGTTAGTTGTATATGTTGCTTGATATCGCATTTTTTTGTGTATAAGCATAGAGAATCGACAAGTTTGCATTATTAGAAAAGATCCTTTATTTATTATATTAAAGAATATATTATTTACATTTATTATTAGATAGTAGTTTATTAAGTTAGCACTAGAGAGTTATTGCTTGAAGTTAATGTACGGGTAATTCAAAATTTGATAAGCCTTTTGGGATACAACTGTTGAAATTCCCACCAATCGTAGTAACTATTAATTATTTAAGCATTCCTATTGCGAATGTATATCGAACTTTTACACTTTCAAATCTAGACGTATATTTTATTAAATTGTCTCTCTATGTATAAGAGTGAAAATTGAGAGTTATATTTTGTGACTGTTCTTTTACTTACTGCACTATTATTAGCTAACTTGTAATTCCTTATTCTATCAACAATTAGTGTAAAATTTTGTAAATGTAACACGATACATCAATCATAATAAGACACCACGGCACTTATAAACTTATATAGTTAAATAATTTAAAGTATTTAAAAAAAAATATATATATATACATATATAAACGCATGCAGTGAACAAAATAACTGTAAAGGCACGTACGCGAGTGTAAATACTTTTTGGCTTCTACCGATTTGAAGATACAGCAGTAAAGATATGTTCAGTATGTACAACATTAAGAAAGAAGTGGAACTTTACATGTTTGTGCTGAGAATGCCTAGAACGTATTTTGAATTTACTGTACCTAGTTAATTACTTTAAGAGCCGGTTATTCAATCTCCTAATAAAAGTTATTTGCTGAATAGCTGAAATAACCTTACATTTTTTCTATATATTAGCTAAATTGTTATTAAACCCTCTTATTAGGAGATTGAAATAGAATTTATATTTAAAAACATTATTGTCTGTATTTAAATTCAGCACAGCAATTATACAAGAATTCATGTTTTTATAATGCTTTAATACCTTTGTTTTCTCTCTAGTACACACAATTTTACATTACTGCATTTAATAAATATAATTTACACTGGAAAAACGAAAAAGAACGATGCCATTGGACGATCATTTAAAATTTTATTCTAATCATAATAAAATTCTATTGAAAGGAATGATAAATTATTTGATATTTTAATGATAATTTTATTTGTAATACAATTTTGTCATATATTGTCAGCCCTATAAGCTAATTATTTCTGTAGCGGGTTTCCTTTGTATTTTTCGATATTGGTAAGAAGCAGTGCGTGTTCTATTCAATTAGTTATAATTATTTTAACAATGTAGTGTCTTGTAATAACCACAAAGCCTACACATCATAAATTGTAATTTATTCGTAACAACCCAGAAACTCTACTATTAAAATATTTACCATGTTTAAAAAGTCATTATATGCATATTATTCATATATGTAATGTGTTACATATGTAGTTTTATTACGTTGGAGCATGAAATCCGTTATTTCATTTATTTATTTTCTGTGATAAGTCATGACGGAATTCAGTAACAGAATAGTGGTGCCCAAGTACTTTCTGAAAATGGTAACGAGGTTCAGTTATTTAATACAGGTAACAACCTATCAGTAACGGAGTTTGGGGCACCGAAGTTTACACAAAGTTTAGAAGTACAGGCCAACAAATTGTGCTGAAAATATTTTAAGAGAAAATACTGTTATACATTAATACGCATATTTTTTTATCAGCTTACGTAATATAGGTACTACGAGAGATAATAGTTAGCTGATATGCTGATAGGCAAAATTTTGATAGCATAAATGCCAAGCAGTATGCAGAAAGCGTTCATTTCAGCAAAGGTACCGAATGTTTAAATAATCTGGCAGGGCACAGATAAGAACGTCCCTTGACATTCACGAATCGTCCGCTTTATACAGAATTAATTTTAAAGTTTCTCAATTTCTTCTTCAATATTCTCGATTTCGGAAGTCATTCAATGAATACATTTTACTTTGTTTAGCTGTTTACATTAAAAACTGCATATAGTAATTGTGCTACTGAAAAGGTAGTGGTAACGGTATTAATTTCATATAAATCATTTGCATGACATTAATAACGTTACATACACACTGGGTCAAAAAAATCTTCATACAGCCCTCAGCATTTTCAAGTAACACTTCTAATTTTCTTAATATATCATTTATCACAAAAAAGACTATTGCAGCAAATATTGTAATAAGTAAGGAAATAGATGAGTATCACCAAAATTAAATTTTATTCTACAAGAAGTAATAAACGAACAGTATATTATACAGGTACAAAAATGTAGTAAAAAGAGTTTCCATACAGGATACAGAAGATTTATAATAAAATATATCGTAAATCTTCGGCTATGTTTAATCATAATTACTTGTGCTACTGCCTTTGGCACGTAAAACACTCAGTAATCATTTTGGCATCTCGTGTACCAATTTTCTGATCACTTCCTTACGAATTGCATACCATTCTTGCAATATTGCAATCTTAAGCTGCTCTTTGTTTTAAATTTCGTGTTTGCACACCCTGCTTCCAATCTTATCTCACGTATGATCGATATGGTTCATATGGGGCGATTATGGAGGTGTACGAAGTTACTTTCCGATCTTAAATATTAGTTTTGGGTCATTATCTTGTTGAAAGATAAATGACCCGCCTAGCTTACGTTTCTAGGAACTTGCATGCAAATTTTTCTCTAATACTTTCAAATAGATATTTTGATCGATAATACCATCTATAAACACCAAGTTTCCAACTCCTGCAGAGCTCAGACACCCCCACACGAGAATACTTCCGCCTCTATATTTTACAGTAGCACACAAATGCTTTTTATTTTGCTTCAAGTGCTCATTCTTCTTCCGCCAAACCATAGTTCTCTTATCTGACCCAAACACATTAAATTTAGACTCGTCACTAAAAATTACGGACCATTTTCAGTAAAGCTACAGAATGAAGCTCACTGCTTTGATTGCATTTTATTCTGATATTCTTATGTTTTTGGTATTATACAGAACTTTGAATGTCAAGGAAGAAAATTTATGGCTTGATTACAAACCTACTGGAGAAAGTTACAAACATTCAATATTAGAAGTGCCTAATAAAACGTTCGGCTACATCATATTTATGTCGTCTGCTATAACAAACAATGAACTTGAATGCCCAGTTATTTTATTATCCTATGAAATACCGGAATATACTCTAACGTGAGACAACTTCTATATAACATGTAGGTATGTATATATAGTAGTGCTCACGTCTCTTCGTAAATAGGCCATCCATTGGGCATGCATTGGTAGCTGTTTTCCAATGCATATATTTACATAGTAGCGTGAGCAGTGCTGTTATGCTCAGATAATGAACTGGTAAAAAAGTATCTACATAGTATGTCAGTGATGATGCTTATGCAAAATCGAAATAACCAAAATCGAATATTTTTGTGATGTATATTTCTGCTGTCCATATGCTTTTGAAAACGATAGAGTGATATTGTGTGTGAAACGAAATATTTCTACTTTTGGATGTTTAAGGTGACGACTTTTACTGTTGATACTTGAAGAAATCCAGCTAGTTCAAGAAAGAAAAACGCAATATAAGATTAAAACAATTTAAAACTTGAAAAAAAAGTTATTTTTATTTGATTAACGAGAACCACAATCTCTTTTTATTGAAAATTAAAATTATTTCAATGTATTTTGGAATCTGGATTGTCCGTTGTGGAATATAATTATATTAATATATATAATATAATATATTATAAAAAATTTTGCACTTAAGAAATTGATAAAATTTTATCGCGTTAGCTAAAGTAAAATGCTTTATTACAAACATTCACAACAAATTATTATCAATAGGCATTAACATTTAGAGCTTCGATGTAGGTCTGGCAAAATTTACGTCCGACGTTTCACTGTCTATACTGCTAACCTCATCAGGATAATAGAAATGATTCTCGATTGTATGGCATTTTATATCAGTAATTTGTTGTGAATTGCTTGTTCTTGTTGGCCGTTGCTGGTTTGTGTGGTAGGACCTTTCGTAAGCTGCTGAAATGATGCCTGTCCTCTTGGTTCCTGTGTGGATGGTATTTATTCTTTGACTGACGTGGGTTTTCGAAGGGCATTCATATTTTCATTTTGTCAGAATCCTTTCTAATGTCTTGGCGTCTGCCGCTATGTATCGTAAACAAAGTATATCTTTCCGTAGTTCTGTAATCGTTTTTTGATTAGTTTTTTCTCTAATGGCTTTACTGTTTCCTCTCGGTGTATCTTCTCACTTGCACGTTGATGCCCATACTAATGATCCCGACTTTTGATTGTAAGAAGTTTATTTGTGTGCTCTTTCAGATGAATGAAATGCTTGCGACAAATTGGGAGTTATTCTTTTTATGCTTAAAACTGAAGAATGAAGGAACTAAGGATGTTTAGGAAGTTTTTACGCAGTGTGAGTAATTAGAACGTTTCTATAAAATACTAGATATTTGCGGGACCTGAAGAAAGATGAGGAAATCCAAGATGAAGAAACAAAAGAAACCACAGATGAAGATGTTGAAAGTGAGGAGGTATCAACGACAAGACGACCAAAAAGAGACAAAAAGATGCCTAAGAAATTTTATGATCATGTTGTTTATGTAAATTTTTCAAATGCTGCAGCTCCAGAAAATTATGACGAGGCTATTAATTGTATTGATTCTGGTAAATGGAAGAACGCCATGATACAAGAACTTAGAAGTTTGGAAGCAAATAAGACCTGGACATTAGTATATGAACCTACAGACAAAAATGTAATCGAAGTTAAATGGATATATCGTGTAAAGTCGGACGGTAAATATAAAGCGCGCGTGGTAGCTAAAGGCTTTCAACAGGCATATCAGGAGAATGAAGAAACATATTCACCAGTAGCAAAAATAATCACGTTGAAAATTTTTTTATCAGTAGCTTGTAAGAAAAGTTGGAAAATAGAACAAATGGACGTAGAGACCGCTTTCTTAAACGGAACGATTAAAACAGAAGTTTACATTTACCCACCTGATGGTTATGAGGTTGAAGGAAACAAGGTATGTCTATTAAGAAAATCTCTATATGGATTGCGCGAAAGTCCACGTGATTGGTATGAATGTTTTCACAAATTCATGCTGAGCACAAACTTTGAAAGATCACAATTTGATTACTGTTTATATAAAAGCAACGTTAATGGAAACCCAATATACATCATCTTATATGTAGATGATCTTTTGATATTCGGAGCTGATGAAAGAGATATAGAAGAAATGAAACAAAAACTAAGCAAGAAATTTAAAATGGAGGACTTGGGGCAAGTAAGGAATTATTTAGGAATCGAAATTGAATATTATCCAGAAAAGAGAAAAATGTTTTTAAGCCAACAAAAATACATTACCAGTCTTGCGGAAAAATATGATGTTATACAGTCAAGAAATTTTAATACACCAATGGAAACAAATTTGAAGTTACTACCTGCGGATAAAATAGATGAACATGTGAAATATAGAAATCTAATTGGTGCATTATTATACATTTCAAATGGAACTCGTCCAGATGTGTCATATTCTGTAAACTACTTAAGCAGATTTAAAAGTAGCTACAATAATACTCACTTTAAATATGCCTTACGAGTTTTAAAATACTTATATTCTACACGCTTTATGAAGATGATTTATGATGCAAATTCCGACATTACTATGGAAGCATATGTAGACGCTGATTGGGCTGCCGACACAACAGATCGAAAGTCGACCACTGGAATTCTGATTCGTATATTTGGAAATACTGTACTGTGGAAATCACAGAAACAGAAAATCGTATCTAGGGCATCTACTCATGCGGAGTATTACGCTCTCGCGGAGTGTGTTTCTGAATTGTTGCCTATTATAGGATGTATCCGTTGCAATACTATTAAATCGGCAAGCGAACATTTATCCACGACTTATGTACATGCGTCCTACCGAAGACTGGGTCTTTGATTACAGCTCTATTTATCATTTTAGAAAGAAACCTTTCCTAAAAGAATGTTATAAAATTCAATACTGCATCACCTAAAAATATTTTAGCTATACAGAGTGTCCTAGAAGGCAAACGCATGCTTATTTCGTTATTTTAAATGGAACACCGTATATATTATTTCATTTTTCATTTCTACGCCGAAAAATTACATGACTTCCTATAAACTACTATATATCTATCTTTAATAACAACTTTGTTATTTACTCTTTTGACAAAAGTGGTCCCGCTGCGGTTAAGGCGGTGTAGTTTATATTTACATTTATTTTGGGCATTCATATTTTTAATATCGTAATATTGAAATTAAAATACATGTAATTGTATACAGGTGTCCACTATAGTCCTAAACAGGTGCCTAACTTTAATCCAAGGTAACTTGATTTTTTTAAATAGCACTCTATATTTCTACTTGTGCTAAATTAACCCTAACCCAAAGCCCTTCAAATCCATACTAAACAATTTATGATTCCTCATGCAGGATTTCATAGTTAATTAATTTTAATAAAAATGCCTCCCTTATTCTATTTTTCATATCTTCTTTTGTGGTTGGCTCTCTATAATAAATAGATTCCTTTACGTAGCCCAAAAAAAAAAGAACTCGCAGCTAGTTAAATCTGGTGATCTTGTAGACCACTCCACTGCACCACTACTTCCAACCCACCTGTTTGGAAAAATCGTATTCAAAATTTGAACTTACCTCTCTTGTTGTATGTGCATGTGCTTCATCATGTTGGAGCCACATATTACGCTGTAAATCTAGTAGTAAGTTCTCCAACATTTGATAGAATTGCGTTTGCAAAAAATAGTTGTATCGCTCTCCGTTTAAATTATTCTCGAACTAAAAGGTGCCGACAACGTCAGATTCAACAATTCCTCTTCATACATTTATTTTCCATCTTGTACTGCACCTGTTGCTACAGTTCTAGGTTTGTCTTGTGCATAAACGTGAGCATTCTTTCTGTTCGGTACACTATTACTCTGGAAACTAAATTTTATCCATCACCCACAAAATCTTATTCTCCTTCCGTCATCATCATTTGTGAGCCGCTGATGGATGGATGCGTGATAAGGGTGATATTTATGTTTCCATAAAATCGCTTGAGCAGTACTTCTTATACTCACTTCAGCGTTTCTACTGATATGTCTCGTGCTCACACTTGGCTGTTCAACCATAGAAGCAAAAACATAGGACTCATTATCTTCATTAATATAATGATAACGTTTATTAATGGCATTAATAAAAAGCTGTTTAACATTAAAAAATTCCATTCCTGGACACCGCCTGTTTGGATACCGTTGTCTATATATTTTTGAAGCCAAAAGACAATTTCGTCCACATTCACCTAAAAGTAAAATTTGAAAAATTGTAGAAAAACGGGAATATAAATAGATATAAATATATGTAATTAGGAAAATCACATAAATGGTTGCCTACCAATCAAGTAAATCATATCAACAAATTCATCTTTAGAATATTGCACATTTTTAAGTATATAACAAATTGGATTAGAAAATAAATAAACAAACAATGAGGATTAAGAAGGAAAAGGTATTACGTATACAAAATTATTTTTTGACAGTTTTGACGTTGAATTATGGTGAAACAATTACCTTGGCCTACCAAAAATATATTCTATAATTTCTGATCATACATAAATCACATAAAATTTTTCTTTTTTAAAACTTGTTATTAGTTTTATACTATGACCCGATACTGACATATATTTACTAATTCGCAGCTTTATTCAATTGTTTAACTTTTATATACCAAGGTGACTTTAAAATTAACGGACAATTTATTGGATTTATTTAAAATCATTAATTGACTATGATATCTTACATAAATGTTTAGTATGGATTGAAAGGGCTTTGGGGAAGGGTTAATTTAGCAGAAGCAAAAATATAGGGTGCTATTTAAAAAAATCAAGTTATCTTGGATGAAAGTTACTGTTCAGGACTATAGTGGAGTCTCTATACAATTACAATGATTTTAATTTCAATGTTGAATCAGACTAATTGTAAGTATGCATGTATGGTATTTAAAATAGAATGTATAAAAAAAGTGCAAATATAAACCACGCCGCCTTAACCGATGCTTTGCTTCGGTACCACTTTTGACAAAAGAGTAAATGACAACGTTGTTATCAAAGATAGACACATAGTAGTTTATATGAAGTCATGTTATTTTTCTTCGTAAAATTGAAAAATGAAGTAATATATAGAGTATCCATTTAAAATAACGAAGTAAGTATGCGTTTGCCTACATCTGGGACGCTCTGTATAGTCCAAAATATTTTTAGGTGATACGGCATTGGATTCTATAAAGTTTCTTTTTAAAATGACAAATAGAGAAATTTTGTGGTAAGGGATTTTTTCACCTTTCTTTTGGGATTTTTGTTATAAATAGAGCGGTAATCGAAGATCCAGTCTTCGGTGGGCCACGCTGTACAATGGAAAATAAAATTCTCAGTGCATAAATTTCTAATTTCTAGTTTATAATAATTCTTTGAAATAGGACATATATTTTCTTAAATACATACCCAGTAGTTATGAACTGGAACTATATGTACGAATAATGCGTATGCCATTCGTTGACCATGCTTGTGCTGCGCATACGGTATACGAATACAAATACTATTCTAGCAGCATCAAGTCCCACCTGAACAGTCTATAGAATACTGAATAATTGAAATATGAAAAGTATTATACAAATTTGCTTACAAGTACAATACATAAAAAAGAAACTAGTGAAGAAATTGTTCATCCTGAAAATATTCGCAGAATATTACGAAGGGTCAGTTACGATAGACGAATTTCGAGAAAATAACGATTGACTAATGAGCAGAAACTCAAGAAAGCATTGAATATAGCAAACTTTGAGGCAGTAATGTTTAGTGCTGAAATATAATATATTTGCTTCGGATGGGAAAGAAAAGGCATAAATTAAATCCAATGATGCGATGAGATTAAAAAAATTGGTTCATATTGCAAAACACAATGGTGGATGCAATACGGTTTAGAGGTGCATGTCAGTGGTTAGGATTGTTACTTTAATGTTTATCAAGAAAGTATGGATTGCTAGGTTAGTGTGTGTTTAATTAATAAAAAGTAAGCATAGAAAAATTACAGTTAGGATATCTCCGGATGTTTTAACACGATCAAGATCTCAAATATACTTCTATCCCATCTGTGTCATGGGAAATAAATTCTACAAGCACCTCTGAGACTATTTAGAGACGCAATAACAAATAAGGAATTACTACAAAACATCCTATTGGATTAATAGACACCAAAATCGGGCATAATCTTCGATGTCACGATATTTGCAGGCAGGTTCCGAAATACGAATGGATCTAACTAAGTGTTAAAATACTTATCGTTTCTGTCAACATTTTTATGTGAAGTAGAATTAGTTTCGTGGTATTACTAACTATTTACTTAAGTTTACAAGAGTTACAGCAAAGATGTTTTGTGGGTGCAATTTGAGTTTATAAACCATGTAAGTTGAAATAAATAAAATTAAAAAAAAATGTGATATTCGCATAAAATAGCACTATTGTTTCAATATATGTCTATCTCCTACTATTAGTTATATAAACAATGAGCTGTGGACAACAGGAATATCTTTCAAAGGAAATAATATCTATTTAGTGGTGGTGTCCCGACAAACATTATTATTCAAAATTTACATGTATATTTTACATATTCACTGGAGTATTTATTATAATAATTGTGCATAAACGATATTCTTCCACAATATGTAATATTCTTCCCTAATATGTGAAGAGTTTTTCAAATGCAATTGTTGTTTTTTGTTGGAAGATGGTTTATATCAACTGTCGAGTGATTTGCAGAAATCTTCATTCATAATAATAAGTTTTTTTCTTGTTTTAATATTTAAATGTTGTGACAGAAATGTAAAGATTTATAAAAGATTAATTAAGAGAAAAGTTAATACATATAGAAAAGATACTTCTGGTACACTATATTAGTTTATGAAAACATTGATATTTATTACTGAATGTGAAATACAATGAAACAAAGTGGTTTATTTCCAAATTTTGCCTATCTTCAAAAATATCTCATCTGGTTTCTTCAATATTTAACCTACCACGATACATATATGCACACACAATATATTAACGTGTCTATGTTTTACAAGTAAATTGTGAGTGTATCTTCCGTGATATCAGAAAAAACTATGTGATCTATATTCAAGGCTGATTCTTTTCTAGAATACTCTATTTAGGTGTTGCTTCAGTTTGAAAACTGAACTTATTTCTCTTAATTATCATTATTGCTTTACTATATATTTACTTAATACGTGTTATATGTTGTGTAAATGTATATTTGCCTTTATTTTAATAACCCAAAGGTGTTTATCTATTAAAATCAGTATAGCTTTATTAAAAACATCATTCCAATACGAAAGAATATAAAATATATTTAATAGTACGTTAAACTTAAAATTAATTCTGGTTATTAATTATAGATTACGATTATACTATATTATGTTATATTGTAGACGTTAGAATAAAAAATATAATTATTATATCTATGTATACATATATATGTAGCTTTATTGCAATTGCATGTTTTCTTACTTTTGTATATACAACTGCATTACACTTCAATATACAAAATATATATGTTTAACCAAATATTATAGTCTTTCTTTTAAATAGCAAATATTTCCAACCTTATCAACTCCCATCTGCTTTCAGTAGCCTTACTGAGGGCGAATTTGTTAATATTATGTCCTCCTTTCCCCAAAATTCTACTTCTGGCAGTGAAGTACCAAGTATGGTTATACATGACAGAAGATTTGCTTTAGCCAATGCCGACTAGATTACAGGCCAAATACATGGAGAGGGGGGGGGACTCCGATAGTTAGAAGTTGGCGGGGACATACCGTTAGACCAGCCGCCCACAAAGGTGATTTGCCGGTGTTTGCTTGGGAAATGCGTTTAATAAAATAAAAATTTTATTTTATTAAACAATAAATAAATGAAAATAATTAACGAGACTTAAGCTTTTGAAGCTTTCTTTCGCTTTTATTAGAAGCTACTTTGGCATTAATACTTTTGACATAATTATTTAGAAATATATTGCACAGGTATGAAGAGACGTATGTTTCAATTAAATATCGTAAATTGCTTGTAACTGTAACAATCATTTTCTTGTAATTGTTGCTGAAAAATGTCTTTTTTGGTTGACCTTGACCTTTAAGTCACCTCGACTTGCATTGACCTTGAAGCGACTTTGACCTTGTATGGCTCTTGAAACAACTTTGACCTTGAAGTGACATTGACCACTGGAACCAAGCCGATTCTAGAACCCCCTCAGAGACCCTGACTACAAGGTCATAGGGTCAAAGTCACTGAGGTTGTTCTAGAATCGGCTACGGGTTTCCACTACTGAAACCTTTTTGTAGTATTCTTCAAATTCAAGAGATACATACAATAGTTTTAAATAAACAATAAAATATGTTAAATATCAGAAAATCGAAATTATAATTTTCACCTTGTTTTCTTGTCAATGTACAGGGTGGGCCAAATTCGACACTTTTAATAGGAAACTTATATTTCTAAAGGAATTAGAAAAAATCTGATCTATGCTTCTGGAGCTCAATTTTAAAAAGAAATCGATTGGTGAAGTCCGTATTTTTATATCTTCGGTAATATAAGAGATACAGAGCGTTTTCGGAAAATATGCAATTTTTAAAAACCCTTGTAACTTTTTAATTTGTGAAAATGCTTGATTTATATAAGAACTTTATTAGGGCACTTCTTGACGTAGAATTCAATGCTCTAATTTGTTTTTTTTTTTGAGATATTATCAAGACTTGTGTTTTTGTATATGGAACACCCTATATATTTTTACAGTATTCAAAAGCACATAAAATTGCCTTTAATATGATATAACACACTTGATATTTTATTTAAAGGATTTTCAAGATATTTGATTTTTTGTTTGCAATTTAACAGTATTTCAAGATGGCTCTGGCTGTAACTAAGCAATGCGCGTATTTGTTTTTTTATTTCTTTATTTTTTGTTTGGCCGTGGATGCTCGTAAATAAGCAAATAAAAGATTTCTACAAAGCAGAAAAAAAGTGGTTTTAATATTAAATGTTAGAAATAACAAGTCCAACAAAAACTAAGGAAACCATTAATAGTATTATTGATACTATAGTTGTAAGTTCTTATAGACATATTTGAACGAAATATTTACAGAATATACCCCTCTATACAAAAAAAAAATACGTAACCATTATGAATTATAGTAAGTGTTCGAATTGTCCGCCATTCTGTTGTAAACATAATCGACACCGTTTCCTTACATTCTGAACTGAGTTCACCAACTCAAGCGGAGATAGAGAGTCGAACGCTTGCAAAACTGCAGCCTCTAATTCCTGTCTTGAATTGGGAGAATGCTTAAGAGCAAGATTTTTAATTTTTCCCCAAAGGAAAAAATCCAATGGGGTTAGATCTGGTGACCTTGCCGGCCAATGTATCGGTCCCCGATTTCCAATCCAATTGTTACCGAATTGTTGGTTTAAAAACTCATTAATCCGAGCAGCATTGTGAGGGGGTGTTCCGTCATGCTGGAAGTAAACGAATTCCAATTGGTTTAAAGGTATTTCATATATGAGAGGTTCAATGAATTGTTGTTAAATATGGAAATAGCTTTCGGAGTTAAGAATTCCGTTATATATGTAGGGTCCAATTATCCTGGCATGGAAAATTCCTACCCACACATTGAAACTATATCGTCTTGGTTTCTCATTTCAATAGTAACATGGGGATTTTCACGCGACCAAGTATAAGAATTATATCTGTTAAAAATTCCCGCACTGCTTACGTTACATTCATCCGTCCATACACAGTTTAGAGCAAAATTATGATTTTCTTCACATTTTCCCAAAAACCATTGACAAAATGCCATACGACGCTCCAAATCCGCGGCAAAAAGGTAATGCACTTTCCTTGTCCGATAGGGTTTCATTCTATGCTTTTTTAAAATGCGCCTTGCCGATGTTCTTGCTAAACCTGTTGTTTGTGCGATCTCGCGAGTGGAATGTGTTGGGTTATTTACAGTTTCCCCCAAAACGGCAATTTCCTCTAATTCTTTGTCTCTATTTTGAGCCACATAATTTTTAGGTCTCGGTGTTTGAAAGGATCCAAAATTTATTAAATTTCTCTTTAACGTAGTGAACATGTCTCTGAATGGTTGTTGTTTTTCAGGATATCGTTCATAGTAAATATTACATGCAGCTTCCGCATTTTCACCTGCTTCTATAAAACACTTTAACATGTCGTATTTTTCATACTTTTCATACATTTTTGAAATCTTGAATAATAAAACCACCAGTAATATTCATTCAAACTGACATTTCAAAATATTTTGACAATATAAAACAAATACGCGCATTGCTTAGTTACAGCCAGAGCCACCTTGAAATACTGTTAAATTGCAAACAAAAAATCAAATATCTTGAAAATCCTTTAAATAAAATATCAAGTGTGTTACATCATATTAAAGGCAATTTTATATGCTTTTGAATAGTGTAAAAATATATAGGGTGTTCCATATAAGAAAAAACCCAAGTGTTGATAATATCTCAAAAAAAAAACGAATTAAAAAAAACCAATTAGAGCATTGAATTCTACGTCAACAAGTGTCCTAATAAAGTTCTTATATAAATCAATCATTTTCACAAGTTAAAAAGTTACAAGGGCTTTTGAAAATTGCATATTTTACGAAAACGCTCTGTATCTCTTATATTACGGAAGATATAAAAATGCGGACTTCACCAATCGATATCTTTTTAAAATCGAGCTCCAGAAGCATAGGTCAGATTTTGTCTAATTCCTTCAGAAATATAAGTTTCCTATTAAAAGTATCGAATTTGGCCCACCCTGTACACATAAATATTTTCGATTTCAACGTTCTCTAAATCTAATTAGGATCAGCAATTATAAGCGAACTCTTACAGTTACCACGTGGAAGTTTTGGAAATAATTTGAAGCATATGTATCCGGAAGTATGTGTTAAAACTGAAATCAGCAAATATTACTATTTTTGAACATTTTTTATTAAACTCGTTTAGATGAGAAATTATATTGTAAAAGAGAATCAATTATGTAATATTGTACCTATAAATGTAATTAATTTCAAAAGAAAACGGTTTGGAACTCTAAATAAAATAAAATACCTTCAAGTACTATAAAAAAACCCAACAACCAAACTAAAACAATACTAGGCATTAGATAGCCACCAAAGTTATATTAAAGAGAGCTAAGCGCATCAACGATGTTCTCGCTACGGCACACAGTACGACGAATGCGGACAAAAATCGTAAAAAAATTTTTTCATTATTCAAGTTAAAACTTATTGTAGATTAGAGAACGAACCTCCCTGGTAAAGAAAATAACAATTGCATGAACTATAGTGTCGAATAATGAAACGGAGAATCAATCAAATTTGGAGATAAAACAACGAAAAAGCCCAGTGTCACATTACACGCGCTTTGCTACTAAATAAATCTATACTGTCAGATGACTGTCAGTGTTGGCAGTTCTGCAAATGTGTGAAACGTGTTCATTAGAGTATTATTATTACTTTTATTATTATTATGGACTGCTGTACAGTAGGTATGTAGTCTTTTTTTTTCAAAATCTCGATCACTAGAAAAAAGCAATATTTATCTGCATTTTCCTTTTTGAAGTGATTTTTCTAAAATACCCCAAAAAACCCCTCTGAGGTATTTCTTTCCCTGTCTACAACCACTGTTATACAACACATATTCATAAAAGGCTGGTCCCATACGGTCCCACCCTATACAGAAAATTGATTTTTTCAGGAACCCATCGTATTGTAAAACACAGGGACATCTTTACCGAATGGATTTCCGTCTCCCCAAATAAGAAAACGGCACATATTAAATTATTTATTCACTCCGTATTTAAAGTAGACGCTGAATTGATCGATGAGACGGATCAGAAAATAAATTATTTGTGTCTAAAATTGGCCGAAAAGTGGAAAATTTGTAATTACTCCAGAAAATATTTCGAGAAGAGATTGCATCATGGCTCGAGACTCCGTTCACGGTCCCAGCCACAAATTCTGCATCTACCGTTCATCAGACTGCTTCTAGCAATAAAAGTGGTCGACCACAAAAGCAGTTTGAGGAATGTTCATTGAAAAACCAAGAAAAGGCGTGTCGACAGTCTAGTCCATGAGAGATCAGCGGCGGAATTAGCGTTCGCGGCACAAAGGTCGATGCAGTTATCAATTCCTGAAAGAACCGATTTGATCGTGAGACATATGCCGGTTACTAATGCTTTAGCTTTGTACTTAAGTCTAGATCTTTCTGACAATAAATACCGAATACTTAGGGAATCGGTTAATGCGTTTTGTGCAGATTTATTTCCGAGTCTGTACGAACTGAAAAAAGCAAAAACAAAATTTTTGTCTAAAGCTATTACTGTGACCGAAACATCGGCTGAAGTTAGTGTGCAGCAGTTGCTGAATACTACTGTTGAGAGCATACTTGAGAGTATTGAGATTTCAGAGAGTGCAGAGGTAACGTTGACGTGCAAGTGGGGATTTGATGGGAGTAGCAACCATAGTATGTATAAACAGAAGTTTGCTGATGAGGAGAAAACTGATGAGTTTATATTTTTCATAGCGTTAGTCCCATTATGTGTAAAATAGCGTGGGACTGAAACAAATTTGTGGGTGAATAAACGACCTTCATCGCCTCATCTCTGTAGACCAATTAAATTTAGTTTTATGAAAAAAAGTGCAGATTTGATTAAGAAGGAAGAGGCTTCAATGAAAGAGATTTTGGACAACCTCTCTGAACATGTAGTATCGATTGCAGGTTACGATGTTCGCATTAATTTTAAAATGTACTTCACATGGTTGATGGGAGCGTCACTAACATTTTAAGTGGAACTAATTCAGCAGCGCGATGCAATATCTGCGGTGCCACTCCCTCTGAAATGAACAGGGAGAAGATTAATGAAAAACGTGCTAAAGTAGAGAACTATAGATTTGGAATATCTGTACTGCACTGCTGGATTCGATTGAAACGCTACTTCACATTTCTTACAGACTTCCTTTTAAAAAGTGGCAAGTGCGAGATTCAGATCATAAAATAATATTTAAGAAAGAAAAACTTAGAATTCAATCTGAGTTCAAAAAACAAATGGGCTTAAACGTCGATAAAGTAAGACATGGATACGGATGCTCCAACGATGGAAATACGGCTAGAAGGTATTTTGGTAACCCTCAGCTCGCTGCTAAAGTTACTGGCATCGATGAAACTTTAATTGAAAATTTTAGTAAAATTTCACGAGTGTTGTCAAGTGGACGGGATATCAATTTGGAAAAATTTAGGAGTTTGTTAACTGAAACAAAGGATCTTTATTTATCTTTATATAGCTGGTATCCAATGCCTAGCTCAACCCACAAAATTTTATTGCATGGGTGTGACATAGTTCAATCTTTTGATTTGGCGGTTGGTCTCCTATCAGAAGAAGCTCTTGAGGCAAGACATAAAGACATCAGAAACATACGTCTCAGTCACACAAGAAAAAGCTCGCGCGTCAACAGCAATGCCGATTTAATGAACTACCTTTTGCTTAGTCCTGATCCGTTATTATCGAACAAACGAAAGACTTTTTCTGAAAAGTCTAAGCAAAAAATAGATCGGCAATCGTCAGTGGATGAGTATTTGGTAGCAAGATGTAGTGAACCTGATAGTCTTTTGGATTTGGAGCCTCTTCTGCAATTAAGTTTAACTGAAGGTGAAGAGGACGGTTAATAAAATATAGTTTTTTTTAGTGTTATATACATGCTGTCCCACGGAATTGGCTCATTAGAATTTTTCGAATGTTTAGTGGGGATTTTTTTTTTAAATTTGCAAGGTGGTCATATATTTAAAGAAAACATTTATAACTCAACAGCAGTTTTGTAATACAGGGTGTTAATGTTAACTATTTTATTTTAAATAGTGTTTATCGATTTAGTGAATTTCTGACATTATTTAGACATTAAAGTTTTAACATAAATACAAACATAAGGCAGGTATTAATTCTGGTATAACCATCACTAAATTCGTTACAGGGCATTCGAAAACTCATTTTCAATATGAATAGCTTTAAACAACCAAAACTTATAATTATCTAGATTTAACATGTTTTCTTTCGAATATCAATATTAATATAGATTAATGCAAAAATATATCGTGAATTCCTTTAAAAAATAATATACAGAGAATTTCTGTATAAAACTTTAGTTTTACTTGCTTGAAAATAAAAGTTTTGACATATTTTATGTAATTTAATGCAACAAATGCTATTTTTTCCGAAATTGTTGGAAGAAGTACCTACCTATACCAATCTCCAGTAATAATCAACGCAGAATTTTTCGCTGTTTAATACTCTAATCAAAAGCACCATGTTTCATTTAAGAAAAACAGTTTTTGTGGCTTAAAGATATCCATGTTGGCTATTAACACCCTGTATATCGAAAGCACTGTTAAGCTAAAATATTCTCCTTAAAAGATTATAATTAACTATGACTACTCTCCAAGTTACGAATTCAAATTCCCACTAAACGTTTGGAATTTCTAAAGGGACACCTGTATACAGCCTACTTATTTCTATTGCTTCTATTGTTTTTACTTATTTTAATGTTACTTTGGGGTGGTTTTTAATAAAAAATGTTTTTTTTTTCACTGTTTTCACTGTTCTCCAATTTTTGTCCATATACTCTTTACATTTCAATGCACTGTGCGGCAGGCAATTCAATACTGAATGTGCTTCAGAATCGCGTGGAGGATTCCGACAGGATACCTACCCCATTCCATGTCATAGACCTGTATCTCTAGTCGGCGTTGACTTAGCCATTAAAACGTGTGTTTTTCCGTCTGCGTGGCGATGGGCTAGAATCAGCCATATCTTTAAGAAGGATGAGAAGAATAAGGTGGCAAAACAATAGACCGATTTCAATCCTTTCTAATTTTGCGAAAGTTTTCGAAAATGTTATATACTCGTGCATTTATCATAATGTGAAGTATTTGGTGTCATCGTACCAACATGGATTCGTTCGTGGTAGTTCGACTATTACCAACCTAGTATTTATTACTCAATACATTTGCACTGAGCTTGACCGAGAGGGGCAAGTTGATGTCATTTACACAGACCTAAGTTCTGCTTTTGACACTATCGACCACGGGATATTGTTTCATAAACTGTCTGCTTACGGTTTTAGCCCATCGCTTCTTCCTTTACTCAAATCTTACTTGAACCACAGATTCAATTATGTTTACTGCTGTAGTATTACTTTTTCACCTTTATCCGGGGTCCCTCAAGGCTTGAACTTTGACCCGTTGTTATTTATTTTGTACGTTAATGATTTGCTTTCATCTTTAACTGGTCCTGTGCTCGCTTACGCAGATGACAAAATGATCTATTATTCAGTTAAATCTTGGGTTGATATTTCGCATTTACAACAAAATTTGGATTTCATCAATGAATGGTTGTCCGCCAATACATTAAAATTAAATTTCAGAAAATGCTTCTACATGTCCTACACTAGAAAGTAAAATTATATTAGATCCTTCTACTTGATTGGTGACCGAAATTTAAGTAAGGTAGATACAATGAAAGATCTTGGCGTTTACTTTGACCAGCGCATGAGCTTTTCATTGAACATAAACCAACTTTGTACTTCTGCCTCCAGAGCATTAGGTTTTGTTATGCGCTCTTGCAAGTATTTCCACAACTACGCACTGTTGAAATTACTTTACATTACTTTTGTTGTCAGTAAACTCGAATACGCCTCGCAAGTCTGGTCTCCTCAGTATTTTTACTTACAATTGTCCATAAAAAAGTGCAACGTCGATTCCTGAAGTTATTATCATTCAAAACAACAGGTGTTTACCCAGAGCGCGGTTTCGACTACAGTACCTTGCTGCGGAACCATAACTTCTCTTCGTCAAATCATCGGCGCGAAGTGCATGGAGCTAAATTTGTGTGGAAGCTAACTAATGGTTGGATTAATTGCCCTCACCTTCTCTCATTTTTATCTTTTCTTGTTCCTAGGTCCTCCTCGCGGACCTGACCCACCATCTTTTTACCATTTTGTATGACCCATATACTACAGGGTTTTCCAATGGTGTACCGATGTGGTATACTTGTGCTTATTGTATATTGCCCTACATTTCTGGACTGCCTTTAGTTTTGCTGAACACAATGCGTAAAATTAAGTTAATGGATTTGAAAGAGTTAAGGCTTTCTACTAGATCTTGTTAGAATTGCATATGCAATGCATAATTATTTCATTAATAGAGAAACAGTCGGTTGGTTATGGTTGAAATGATTAAAGGCGTTTTTTGATTCGATGTGTATTTATCGAGATATGTGACCGTCCTCGAACTTTTGGGACACCCGGTATATTTACTTTGAAAGCTCGTAAACTTTAAGATAAAACAGTTTCTGTAACTGTCTATGATAATTACCAGTCATAAGTTACACATAGCGATACAGATAGTAATACACTCACGTATTTTTTTCTTTTCAAGGTACCGCGAAGGTCCATAATGAAGTATTTCCAAAAAGATATATTTAAATTAGAAGCCGTTTCATTAATCTGTATTGACTCGGATTATTAAGAAAGCTTTATGCGAAATTTTTGTATCATTGTCTCTGGGTATTCTGTTGTTGAGTGCTCTCATGTTGGTTAACTAAAAGCTACAGGGTAGCTATTCCCACACTTACAGGAAATCATTACTTATATTTTCATATTCTTTGCAAAGAGTTTTTGTGTCGGTCTGCTGACCATTCATTTCGATGTTTTCTGTTAGTGTAATATAAGATAGAGGAGATCGGATATGATTTGGACACGTGAAGACAATGGACAATAGGAATTACAATCAAACTTTACTGTTTTATGTTGGTAATACTGTAATAAACCAATCTGTGAAAACATAGCTTTTCCTCTAAAACTGACAATTACCTGAAATTTTCGTATTTCAAACAAAAATAATGACATAAGCTTTT
The DNA here is from genome assembly GCA_949128085.1 of Cetonia aurata. Taxonomy (NCBI): domain Eukaryota; kingdom Metazoa; phylum Arthropoda; class Insecta; order Coleoptera; family Scarabaeidae; genus Cetonia; species Cetonia aurata. Next base: position 35,164,689 of record OX421888.1, read on the forward strand.
CTCTATACCTTAATTTTTTATTTTTTGTTTCTACTACATTTAAGGGAAAGTATAAAAAGAAAATATAAATGCTTAAAATAAATCTAATATATTGTTGCAATTTTATGATAAAGAATGACGTAATGGCAGTAATCGGAGTACAATAGACATATTATTCTAATCTTTCTGTTTCTGCGCTTTGTGAGCTAGGCTGCAGAGCTTGGGATTTAGCGGAAGCGCATGAAAACATAAAGTTAGGATTTTGGAAACGTAGTATAACGCCGGTTGATATTGTTTTAATAATCAAGATATTCTGATTTTGTATTAATTGCGTTTAATAAACCACACAAGATATCCGATCACTCCACACTACAACGATTTCATTAATTCGGGACAATTGTTTCGGAAATTCGTGGATTTCCATTTTCAACCGAAGACCGAATGAACTAAGAACCGACAAAATATCTAAACGAGGTTAGTTATCCTTACCCTAAATTAAATTTACAAGTGTCTTTTACCGCTTGCGTTGGCCTGCTCGAATTCCGAACGTAAACAAAATGTAACATCGAAAGAAATGTGTTTTTGCCCTAATAAATCCATCCATAAATCGAACGGTGGGGTGGCATAGGTTTCCGATTTAATAAATTATTATTTTTAGATTCTCTTTTAATACATGCTTTCAAAAACGGATAATTCTCTCGAGGATGTTAAATTTTTTAGTAGTTCGAGGTTTTCAATGTTGATCTTGTGACTCACATCATTAATATGATGTGCCACACTGGACGCGTCAATTCTGACGGACCGATAATGTGCAATGTGTTCCTTAAATCTAGTTCCTATTGCTCTCTTCGTTTGTGCGACATAAATTCCTGACCCTTCCTTGACGCTCCGTTTATCCTTCGCAGTGCGTAACAAATCACAACTGTACAACTGTATCTCCGTTAAAAATAAAATATGATTAATTTTAGTTTTCGTGAGAAAAAAAATCAAAGCTGTGTACTTCCTCGTGTTAAAAGCATATCACTCTTTTGTGTTTATTATTGTTTTAATTTCGGTTATTGCTTTCATAAAATACAATACATAAAAGCATGTATATAGGTAATACATGCCTGAGTAACAACTGACGACTCTCCTTAAAGCTAGAAAACATGATATCGGCTAAGCTTCGCCGATATTGCTGAGCGATGTCGTAATTATAGCGGCCGCTGATATCATACCGATACAAAATGTGAACATTTTGCAATATTCGATATCGAAATTCCAATACTTATCCGATATCGAAATTCCAACATCTATCCGATATCGAAACTCCAATACCTATCCGATATGAATACAATTAAAATTAGATACAATATCATCAGTAGACCGATACATGATTGATACTTACCCAACGTTTTCTATGCTCCGCCGATAAAGTTTTAGTCGTCCTGGGATATCGCACCGATATTGGTGTGATGACTAATTTCTACATATAAGTATGTAGTTTGTCTATCCACGATAGTGGATATTTATACAGGCTGTCCCAAAAGTAGTTCCCGAAACGGAAAAGGGTTATAAAGAGTATAATTTCGAGTAAAATTAGCCCCATATGTGATTATTCAATTCTAATAAGGTTCTTGCGAGTTTTATAAAGATCTCCCACAAAAAACGTTCATAAAATTATAGGCAAAAACAGTATTTTTTTGTAATGTTAGAATTTAGAAACCATCAACGTCTTCTGAAATATCAAAGCCGTTAAACAAAAGGATGTACCTTTGATAATATCACAATGTTTAATTTCAATTTAACTTCATTAAAACAATAACTTCATTCTTATTGTCGTACTCTTTTGTTTGTTGATAATTTAATGAACGTTTATATGAAGAAAGATTTTTAGAAAAAATAAATGATTCGTAAACTATGTATCGAATAATAATCACACCTAGGATTAGTTCGACTGGAAATGACACCCACTATAACACCTTTGTGTTTGAACATTTAATTTCGGGGCAGTCTCTATAGTCATATTCATATTGAACAATGCGGAAAAAATACATCAGACTCATAATCACTTTGCACATGTAATGTTTTTAAAATTGTTTGCCACCATTTTCTGTGTATAATAATTCATGACAAAATAGAATATTATGCGCATAAAATAATATACATAATGAAGGAAAGACTTTATGTAATAGAAAGTAAATAAAGCAATAAATTTCAAGAAAAAGTACTAATATAAAAATACTTAATATGTTTATTTATGAATATTTGACACAAATATTTAACGACATAATTAATAAAAACAAAAACTGAAAATAACTAGGAAAACATGAAACCGAAAACAAACTCAATATGTGCATATTTTAAACGAAAAGTATTTTAACATTTGTTACAGTTTAATTTTTAACAAATCAATAACAACAAAAATTCTAAGTAATACCTAAAAAAATCCAGTCGTTTAAATTATTCGTTCGCTAAAGACGTTATATTCTTCTTCCTTTCTTTTCTGCCCCCATCTCATCTATTGATATTCATCTCTGTCCCATCCGGCTGTTTGACTCTAATTGCTTCTGTAAATAAAAATAACAGTTTTGATATAGAGTTACAAATAAAATAATAATGCATGTAACATTACCTAGAAATACTATGTATATTTCCAATTTATCAAAAGCTTCTTTAGATTGTCTCTATTTTCATAAATAATTTACATTAATACTTTTCGAGAGGATTTATTTTAATATTAGATATATGCTTCCTTTAACGTACTTCCCCCAATTAAGCACCACATACGTATCTAAAAAAAAAAGTGTTTTTCTTTAGTGTATATATTCAGCATCGTATAAAAGCTTTTATTTGTCTGAAGTACGCTTGTCATTTATTTTATTCTATTAATGCGAAACGTTTTCTACGCTACACATATTGTAGAAACAATGCTTTCACATAAAATAAGAAATTTACAAGCGTCTTCCATTTTGTTAACGCTGCCTATTTACACAATAAATGAGTACTAACCATTAAATTAAATTATATACTTGATACATACATAAAACATTATTCATAAAAATTTCCTTACCTTTATAAGCTTCTTTCACCCATTTTGTAATGTGCACAACGATTACTATAATGCAGCGACAAAATAAATAATGGCAACCACTTCACCTGGTCGTCATGCTCACACTGCAATAAGGAACGCTATGATGGATTGTGGTAGGTGGTGGTGGTAAGATATTGCGCGTAGATCTAACTCCCATAAACATTGCGTTTAGATGCCAATTTTTATAATCACGGCGGAGTTAGAAAATTGCATTTGCATATTCTTAAGTTATCAATCGCTTCACCTTCTAAAACTGTTTTATAGTCGATATTAATTTTAATTTCACAATTGATGTCTCAAACGTTGAAGTTTTATATCTGAACGCTCTTGTAATGCGGTTATATTTCAATCAACCAGTCCGTATAGATTTAGGATATTAGCCGACTTCCTATCGTCAAAAAAATGACAATAGTCAAATCCATATACCTCATTTCTATCAATATCGCAGCGGCGTTTATTAATGATATCGCCCTGATATACGTCTTGAGTTTCCAGCCGATGTTCAGCCGAAACATCAAACGATCAACCGATATTTTACCGATAATGGATCTTTTGTATCACAGTGATATCGTATACTGGTAGAAAGCCGATATCGGCACAATATCTTTGATATCAACCCGACATCAGGATATCGGCGCTATATAAAGCCGATCATTAGCCGATGATTTGTGCTGCTAGGGTATTTCCCGCATGTTACCAAACTAGTTGTGGTGCATAATTTAAAACTTGAGTATTGTACGCGTGAAAGAAATTGTTTTTGGATAACATTATAATTTATACCTGCTTTTAAAAGCAGGAGATGCAGCAAGAGATGTAGTTTTCGTGGACACTTTGATCTGGTAAATATAGCCAATGCTTAATGAATTGATAAAAAATTTATAAAAAGTATAAAAAGGATCAGGATCAAGTCGAATTAATCGCATTGCAAGAAAATATATAACCCGGCGCCTCCGCCATAACATAATATAATCTCGAGGTTTTAATAATCACGCAGCAGTACGTATATTTGCATAAACGAGTTCGGTATTTGCATGTTTCTAATGGAATTACACAGCGTTGCTTAATAGAGTGGATGGTCTCACGGAATTTTCCGAACACACAATGTCAAGCCATAAAAGTGTTATTAAACTTTACGATTATGGCACTCTCCACGGTCACGCTCGATTAAATTTTGTTGTTGAGTACGTCTGAACGATCTAAAGAATGAGATAATCGCGTTGGGCCCACTCTCTCCAAGAGCGATTAGCCCAGCATTAACATAGCAGCATAAATCAGTAAATAAGCTAGAGTTAAATGTAATTGAAGTCACACGTTATTATAATTAGAATAGTAAATAAGTGGAAATCATGACATTTATTTTTAGAAGGAAACTAATCAACGTTATATTATAAATACATGTCCAGCTTATTAACGATTTAGGTTAAGATTACTTTCCAAAGGCATCTTTTGATGAAACCTAACACAGATTAAGACAAGACGGAATAATTACGTTTTCATTTCAAAATTATTTTTAAGGTCTTTTTCAATACAGTATTAGATTAGTTAGGATCATCTCATTTAGTTTAGTTACCAAAATTTGCTAGAAAGTTCATTTCCCCCATATTAAACTTTGCTGTTTCTAAAATAACCTGGAAGTTTGTTTTTTCATCCTTGTTATATAATCTACATATAGAGGCTGTCTGTAAAAGGTCTTCAAGGTCAATTCAAAACGGCTTATGCGAGTTTAATAAGATTTGGCATGGTCAGTTAGTATTATTGGAGGAATGTTTTGAGTAAATTTCAAGAAAATACTAATACCGGAAGTGAATGAAACATGCCTGACCATTATGAAAATTAACATAATTTTTCTTGCTGTCTATAGTAGAGACACGAAATAATTTTTATTCGATAGAGTATTCAAAAGCGATCAAATTATGTCTCTTGTAAAATTTTCTTATTTTTATTCGTTTTCGAGAAAAGCGAAAAAAAGTGTTTATGGTCGTGCGTTCGAAAAAAGCAAAAAGTAAAGTTAGAGAAGAAGGCAGTAGAAATAAATGTGGTAGATGTCAGGGTCAGAGGGCTTGTGGATCAAGGCTGTCCCCAAAGAGGCGTTTTCTCACCACTTCTGTAAAACCTTGTGGTAGATGACCTTGTCCGTAGGCTCAATGGGTCTGGCAACTACACAATTTCATATGCGGACGATATCACCGTCTTGGTTGATGGAAGATTCGAGGGTGTGCTCTGTAATGTGATGCAGACTACCCTGATATCTATCGAAAACTGGTGTTACAAACAATAGAAAAGTGGAACAACTCCAAACACCACAATTGTTTGGCACTGCTCTCAATTTTTTGAACGTGGTCAAATATCTGGGTCTTGTTTTTGACAAGGAGCTGAGCTGGGGCAAGCGCGTCAAAACAAAAATCCATATAAGCATATAGCTTCATTAACGAATTAGAAAATTCACTTATCTCAGTTTTTCCCATTTCTAAAAATATTTTTTCCCTTGGAAATTTTAATATAGATTATTTGAAGCCTGATCATCCGGCTGCTAATGCTTTAATACAGTTTATTGATTCTGTTAGTGATGATTCCATTGTTAGTAATAGTGGCGTAATAAATTTCGCCTTTTTTTATCATGATCTTGTTTATTGCACTGTTAGAGTAACACTTCCAGCCAAAGAACCTACTTATCGGTGTTATTGCGATTTTAGAAATGTAGACTGGGATTTATTTAACTTTGATTTGAGTTGTATTTGTTTTCATCATATTTTTTATATGGCTTCAATAAATGAAAAAGTGCATTACTTCAATTCATGCTTGCTGAATCTTTTTGATAAGCACACGCCTGTTATCACTCGTCGATTTACTAGGCCTTGTACTTCGTGGATCACGAATAACTTGAAGCTCATGATGCCTTGCGGTATAAGTCAAAATATCGTAAATCGCGCTTGTTGACGGATTGGAATTATTATAAATCATTAAGAAATCTTACCACTAAGACAGTTGCACTTGAGAAAAAAAACTCTTTTTGATTATATAGTTCGTTCAAGCGATAGCGGACTTGTATGGAAAAATCTTGAACGCCTTGGGGTTTTTGGAAGACAGAATGTTGATTTGCCTGCAGGTTTAAATGATGTTGATAAAATTAATAATTACTTTGTGAATCAACTACCGCCGATTACCGGTAATATTACTAAATTAAAAACTCTATATGAAAGAAATTGCGCTGCTAACCTTTTCTAATTTAAGCCTGCAGATGTAGCAACAATTTTCAATATCATTAAGAATTTTAAATCTGGATCACCTGGTCGTGATGGCATTACTATCGATATGGTTAGGTTGTATTGCCCAACTATGTTGCCGTATTTAACCCACCTTATTGATTATTGCATAAGTGAATCTGTTTTTCCGGATTTTTTTAAGGTTGCGGTTGTGCGTCCTTTGCCGAAGATTACCAATCCGGCACGGATGGAAGATCTTAGACCGATTAGTCTTCTCGCTTTCGTTTCAAAGGTTTTTGAGAAGGTACTAGCTTCTCAGATTTCGGATTATCTTTTAGTCTGGCTTTCGAGCTGGCCACAGTTGTGAGACTGCCTTATTGGCGATCACAGATGATTTGATATCGGCTGGGGATAGTGGACTTGTTTCTCGTCTCATATTGTTAAATTACAACAAGGCCTTTGACACAGTTGATCACACCGTTATTTCGTTTATATTGATAGATATAGGTTTCAGTAATGATGCGGTATCTCTGAGGATGGGTACCTTCTCAATCATAACCAGATGGTATAGCATAATGTCAATATATCTAATTGTTTGTCACTTTCGCGTGGTGTGCTGCAGGGGTCTATTTTAGGTCCCATTTTGTTTACTATTTATAACTCTAAGTTGTTGACGTGCATTAGGCACTGTAAGTATCACATGTACGCTGACGATACTCACAAGGAGTAGGCAAGAACTGCGAAACACAAAATTAAATGAGTCATATACTAATTGAAAGAGGAAATTAAGTGTAAAAAAGCTGTAAATTGGTTTGAGTGCATGGGCCTTAATTTTTGAGATATAAAGAATGTTATTTAAAAACTTTAACGCTTGTAGCTTAAGATGAATTATATGTGTACCACTGATTAGTGTATGTGTAGCCCGATTAGTTGAGGGCACGAATTACGAATTTTACCAAGAAGGGGAATAGGTTCGAGCCCTTCTTAGGGGGGACATTATTTTTCTTATTATCTATCAGTATTCATTTATTTTATTTTTATTCATAATATATATGATTACTAATAATCACTAATAACATATACAACTTTCACACACAACAATTATAATACAATGCAATAATTATTTATTAATAAATAAAAGAAAGAAAATGAGGTACTAAATCGTCGCACACGTGAACTTTTGTAGATATTTTGTATATTAATAGTTCCTTGGTTTTCTAGCTCTTTTTTTTGTAAATAATAGTAATGGAAATAATATGTATGCACGAAACGCGTCTGCTAATAATGACTGTTGCTTATCAGATTTTATAATAAAGATATATGTGAAACTTTTCGGTTTTAACAAACCGAATACTAATCAGGTTATAAATCCATCAATATGCTATATACACGCTTTCTTTCTTAAGTTACAAGCATTAATAGTTTTTTAACATTGTTTAAAATTAAAAAATAAAAGCACAGAAAAGTGCTTAAAACTTGTTAAATATTAATCGCATATAAGTTCCTCGGTATTTATTCTCTAACCAACTCATTTTTTTTTATTGCATTCTCAGAGTTTTTACTTTTCTATGCTGTTCCATATTTTTTTTAATGTCATAATATTTACAACTACATAATTACATTATACATATATACTTAACAAAGTTTTCTAAGGAAATCAATTTTGTAACTGTAAATTGTAGAATAGTAGTAATGAGTTACATTATAATAAAGTACCTATAAGAGAAAATCCGTTAGAGTTACTTCTTTCTTTTTATATGTTAAGAAATACTGATGATTGTGAAGCAAAACTCTTACTTTATCACAAATAGTTACTAAAATGAGAATAGAATTATCGGTTAGTATATGATACGAAAAGCCAAGAGGCTGCAATGTTTCCGGAGAATTTATATCAGACGGCCCTCATAAAAAAAACCCGCACGGCGGAATTTATAATTTCATCAGTGATGCAATTTCTTTTTCGGATAGATATCGCACTACACGACGATTTGAAATTTTATATTCTTTCATAAATCTGACACCCACCTGGAAGATGCAACAAATCGAAAAATGCAATTATTTTCTGTATCCTCATAAAATTCGGCAGCGGCAGCCCATAACCCACATCTGCAATTGCCATCTTGTAACAAGCTGTTTTGTTCTGCGTGTTTCAACAAATTTATTATAAACATTCTTTTTAGTCCGAAATACTTTGTCACTATATGTGCCACCTGCCAAAGCATCTTTCTTAAATCGTACATAATCACTATTATGACGTAAATGTTGCTTAAAACAGCTTTGTAAATATATTATATAACTGCAAGTACTTTGTCCTGTTTAACCATTTTTACCGGTGGTATATATTCCTCATCAACTGTTGAAGTGCTGATTCATTTACTATAATATTTATATCCATTTCTTCATTGTCAGACAAATAACATTCAACCTCTTTAACAACCGTGCCTTTATTAAATAACTTTACTAAATTTTCATTCTTAACAAATTGCCTGGAGAAATCAATGTAAATCAAATCAAGTTTGTCCATTATATATACGAAAATATTTAAAATAGTGATATATTTGTAATCACCGCAACAAAGTATTCCTTTTACAATACATAATACTATCGGTTAAGTCTTTTTTCATTTCAAAATATATATATAAAAATACGCTTTCTTTTTCTAAACCACAAATTAAGAACTACTGAAAGTCAAAAAAAAAATGCGATCTGCGGGGTTTGAACCCGCATTCACTTTGCTAACTATAGTGTTAACTTGCGTTAACTTGTCGCTTTACTAATCGATCCATTTAGACATAACGCATTGCGCATGTAATTTTGTACTTAAGCTACATGGTTTAATGTTTTTAGAAAATATCTTCATATCCCAAAAATTAAGGCCCATGCACTCAAACGCGTTTACAGTTTTTCTACTCTTAACTCCCTCTTTCAAATGATATACGATTCATTTAATTTTGTGTTTCGCAGTTCTTGTCTACTCCTTGTCAGTTGTATTACTCCTTGCATCCGTCGCGTCGGCGCTTGCATGGCGTAAAGCTAATGAGGTTATTAATGCTGACCTTGAATCTTTGTTTGACTAGTCACGTGATCACTGTTTACTATTAAATTCTAAATTCTAGGCTACTATATTTGGGCTTAAGAAAGCCTGCCAGAATTTTAGTAATGTAATGAGGTTGCAAATTATAACAAAAATCCAAAAGAAAAAGTGAAAAAATCCCTTACCACAAAACTCACTTTTTCTTTTGGATTTTTGTTATAGTTTTCAAGCCACAGTCTCCACCCATCACAGGTTGCAAATTAACAATTCAAATTTAACCTTTGTCAATAAAGTTAAAAGCCTTGGTGTTATATTAGATCAATTAGATCTGCTATATTATTGTACATTTGATTTACACTCCGCCAAAAAAGTATCGCATAATTTAGTTTTGAATCATAAAAGTATCGCATAATCTTTGTTTGTAGCATAAAGTTGTAAATATACTTTAATGCGCTCTAAGATATAATTTCTATGATTGTTTAAATAAAATACAGGCCAAATAAAAACAAGAACTCATACTTGAGATTTTTATTAAAACAAGAAATTATAATTTTGGAAAGAAAAATGTCATAACAGTAGCTTTTAATACTGAGTATTGCCACCTCTGGCTCTTATGACCGCTCGCATACGGTTTGGCAGAGATTCGATTAACCTCCGTATATAAGCCTGATCCAAATTCTCCCACTCGTCACGGAGAGCATTTTCTAGTCCATGCAGGCCCGCTGGGGCAACATTTTGGGTTCGTATCCGTCTGTGAAGGAGGTCCCACACGTGCTCGATAGGGTTCATGTCCGGACTTACCGCAGGCCAATCTAAAACTGGAATACCAACATCGCTAAGGTATTCCTGGACGATTATTGCAACATGCGGTCGTGCATTATCGTGCATTAACATGAATTCGTTTCCTATAATTGGCGCATATGGTACTACATGTTCTTCTAAAATTTCCGTTATATACCTGTGGGCAGTCAGTGTACCTCTGTCTACTGGTACTAACTCTGTACGACCTGTTAAACAGATGCCTCCCCAAACCATAATAGAGCCACCAGCGAAATTAGGTCTAGGTCTGATATTACACTGCGAATAGCGCTCACCGTCTCGTCTGTACACTGAGATACGCCTATCTGAGATGTAAAGACCAAATCTTGACTCATCTGTGAAGAGTATATTGGCCCAGTCATTAATGTTCCAATTTACATGTTCTCTGGCAAACCTTAAGCGAGCCACTCGGTGGTTCCTAGTGAGACGAGGGGCTGTTACAGCTACTCTAGCTCTTAATCCACTCTGTCGTAACCTATTCCGAATAGTTTGAGTACTCACACGAGTATTTCTGACTCTAGCCAAGTCGTTCTGCAATTGTCTCGCAGTTACATGTCTTCGACGTAATGCTTGTAGTAGTAAATAGCGGTCATCTTGGCGAGTAGAACATCTTGGACGACCTGGTACAGGTCTTCTACTGTAAATGCCTGTTTCCCTATATCTGGCTACGGCTCTAGAAACACTTGACTGATTGATGTTCATCAAATTAGCAACGTATGCTTGAGATCGTCCATCTTCGATTAAAGCAACTATAGCAGCCACTTGTTCTGAAGTTAAATTGCTCATTTTAGTTTTAAAAGCGTTGGTACAGAACTCTGACTTCGCACTTTAAAATTTGTCCGTATAGGAAGACTTTCAATAAACAACTGAACAAACCTTACACATATGCATTTTTCTAAATGTGTTCTTTTAGAAAAAAAAAAAAGTAAAAACGCTAAGTTCCATTATTTTGTTAATGTTTTTATAGTTCACATACACGAGGCAAACTTTTTGTGGACGTATAAAAATATCTTGGTTCATAAATGCCCTTTTTTAGTTTATGCGATACTTTTTTGGCGGAGTGTATTTTATAGACAGAATTATCTGTATATCATCGAGTTGAATTTTTAGGCATTGCATTTATTGTGATTTCATATTTGTTTGTGAAATTAAATAACAGTTTTTAACTGAAATTCACCTTCAGATTGCCTGTGTTTGTTATTATTATTGTTGTTTTATGTTTATTATTCCGTTTCCCGAAAATTAGCTTGGGGCTGTATACTGCCATAGTTAGGCCCATGCTAACCTATGGCGCTCCCTTTTGGTAGCCAAGGGTAAGACGAGTGGTTGCCAGGAACATCGCATGTTTCAGTGTGACAGGAGTAATGCTCACAACGCTCACGGCGATAATGGAAGCCTTCCTATGTGAAGATTACGATCACGGGCTCTTCTGGACGTGGCGGGTGGAGGTCGCAGCCACGCGATCATCACTTATGAGGGCGACGCCAAGGCGCCTCTCCTTGATACTGCGATGGATGCTGTGCCTCCCGTGTTTGCCTTCAACAGACACTACCGCGTTCTTATGGACCCCGAGATCGAACTACAATCTTCGATCGCCATCTATACAGATGGATAAAAAAAGAAAATGGGAACTGGGAACGCGTACAGGAGTTGTCTTCCCGGTTCTTAAACTCAATTTATTAGAACTGGCACTGGGCAGGTTTACCACGATTTTCAAGCTATGTGCTTGCGATCTTGCACGGTGCCGGGGAAATTTTGGGAAGGAGCACTAGGGAACGGCGTATTGTCCTTTATAGTGACAGCCAGGTTGCTCTTGAAGCTCTTAATAATCACTAACTCAGTCAGAATGCCTTAGAAGCGGTCGCTATCGATAATGCTTTGACACTCAAGTGGGTTAAAGATCATAAAGCAAATCTAGGTAACGAGGCTGCCGATGAAGTGGCGGGGCAGATTTTTTAATAATCCTTAGCTTATAAACAAATAGCACTTTGCTGTTTGTAAAAACTATTTTTCATTTAATTAATGTTTTATTATTATAAAAGGTCTCTTAAAACATATTGGGCACCTACTATAGTCACTTAATTTAGAATCATGAAGTCATTGATAATAGTTTTAAAGGCTGCAGTCGCTCCGGATACGACGTAACCTTTATATTTAAACACTACCTCTATGTTTTACCGTTAGATGGTTATATAAAAAAATAGAAATTAGTTAATAGACGTTTCACCCATTTGAGGTGAATTTCCGGAGATAAAAAAACAATTTCTTGCATGTTGAACATATTCTACATTCCTGTACCAAGTTTCATCGAAATTTTTTCTTTTTCGTTCGAGCTAAGTGCTTATTGTTGATTATAATTTTATTGTTGTAAGTGATAATCATTTCATTTACATACACGTTTAGAAACGACTCATAGGCTGCCTCGAAGCTCGCTTACAACATCAGAAAAATGCAAATAATTTGTTCGGAACTGGAACTACATCATATAACTACAGTGAAGTAATAAAAATTTCTGTTTTGTAGATGATTGGTGCAATGCCAGCTGTGGCTGTGCGCCATGAAAGAAGAAAAGGTCAGGACAGAAAACAAAAAAGACCAAGCCAACTGTATATAGCAGGACACTGTATACCTACTAGTCCTAGTCCAACTCCAAGCCCAAATGGTCCAACATGTGATACAGATGATAGTTTACCAGAATATTATGTCTGCGGAAAAGTAAGTAGTAATTGAGCTTGCATTTTCTTTTTCTAGTATTTGTGTCCAAACTATGTATGTTACTTTTTGGCAGATTGTATTGTTTATAGGTACACTCCGCCAAAAAAGTATCGCATAAACTAAAAAAGGGCATTTATGAACCAAGATATTTTTATACGTTCACAAAAAGTTTGCCTCGTGTATGTGAACTATAAAAACACTAACAAAATAATGGAACTTAGCGTGTTTACTTTTTTTTTAACTAAAAGAACACATTCAGAAAAATGCATATGTGTAAGGTTTGTTCAGTTGTTTATTGAAAGTCTTCCTATACGGACAAATTTTAAAGTGCGAAGTCAGAGTTCTGTACCAACGCTTTTAAAACTAAAATGAGCAATTTAACTTCAGAACAAGTGGCTGCTATAGTTGCTTTAATCGAAGATGGACGATCTCAAGCATGCGTTGCTAATTTGATGAACATCAATCAGTCAAGTGTTTCTAGAGCCGTAGCCAGATATAGGGAAACAGGCATTTACAGTAGAAGACCTGTACCAGGTCGTCCAAGATGTTCTACTCGCCAAGATGACCACTATTTACTACTACAAGCATTACGTCGAAGACATGTAACTGCGAGACAATTGCAGGACGACTTGGCTAGAGTCAGAAATACTCGTGTGAGTACTCAAACTATTCGGAATAGGTTACGACAGAGTGGATTAAGAGCTAGAGTAGCTGTAACAGCCCCTCGTCTCACTAGGAACCACCGAGTGGCTCGCTTAAGGTTTGCCAGAGAACATGTAAATTGGAACATTAATGACTGGGCCAATATACTCTTCACAGATGAGTCAAGATTTGGTCTTTACACCTCAGATAGGCGTATCTCAGTGTACAGACGAGACGGTGAGCGCTATTCGCAGTGTAATATCAGACCTAGACCTAATTTCGCTGGTGGCTCTATTATGGTTTGGGGAGGCATCTGTTTAACAGGTCGTACAGAGTTAGTACCAGTAGACAGAGGTACACTGACTGCCCACAGGTATATAACGGACATTTTAGAAGAACATGTAGTACCATATGCGCCAATTATAGGAAACGAATTCATGTTAATGCACGATAATGCACGACCGCATGTTGCAATAATCGTCCAGGAATACCTTAACGATGTTGGTATTCCAGTTTTAGATTGGCCTGCGGTAAGTCCGGACATGAACCCTATCGAGCACGTGTGGGACCTCCTTCACAGACGGATACGAACCCAAAATGTTGCCCCAGCGGACCTGCATGGACTAGCAAATGCTCTCCGTGACGAGTGGGAGAATTTGGATCAGGCTTATATACGGAGGTTAATCGAATCTCTGCCAAACCGTATGAGAGCGGTCATAAGAGCCAGAGGTGGCAATACTCAGTACTAAAAGCTACTGTTATGTCATTTTTCTTTCCAAAATTATAATTTCTTGTTTTAATAAAAATCTCAAGTATGAGTTCTTGTTTTTATTTGGCCTGTATTTTATTTAAACAATCATAGAAATTATATCTTAGAGCGCATTAAAGTATATTTACAACTTTATGCTACAAACAAAGATTATGCGATACTTTTATGATTCAAAACTAAATTATGCGATACTTTTTTGGCGGAGTGTATTTCCGTAGCGTAAGATCGTACCTGCGAAAGTTTAAGATATTTATGTAGTTCTTCGTATTTCCTACACACGCGTTGTGGTTGAAAAGTCAATATTTCCACGTACTAACAACGCTTTCATATGCCTACATATTTTTTTCTATTAATTAGAGCTTCCAGAATAACCCATTATACCGTTTAATTGCATACAAACCCCTATCGATGTCAGATTATTTCCTGTTGCAAGCGACCCTGTGGAAATAAATTGATCTGATGGTGAAGTAAATTGGATGTAGATTATATGGTAATCTCTTCCTTTCATAACAGCTCATTAATCTGTAGTCAGAAGATAATTAATTTATAAATATTGGAGGGAGTTATTTCCGGGGTCAATGCTCAAATACTGAAGTTGACAAGCTGTTAACTAAGATGAATTTATTATAAGTTAATGAATAATCAATGTAATCATGTGTGCGTCGAAGGAAAATATGACTCATACAAGTCATGCTTTATAAAATGTGGTGCTTGTGCATTTAGTTAGAGAGATTTTAAATGGTTGTCTTTCCACCTTGGTGATTCTAATATTTAAATCTGATGACATTGATATACAAATTTATTGACGTTTATTATCTTAGATTAGGAACGCCCCTTTCTCTAAAGGTCCCAACGCAAAACCTCTCTTTCTCCCTTAATATTAACTTTACCGTAATCCTCCCTAAGGTGTCCCAGCCGGCTATAGTGGAGTTAGGGTTAACCGAAAGATGGTGATGAGGCGCCACTATGGTTTACACCCACCTGCAAGACTGTACACCCAAACCAAGAAATTGCGAGTTGTTCAATAGGGTAGAAAAAGGGAGGAAAATGCGTAACGAAACTCAGAAATTCTAATATATAGATATATTATAATAGAAAAAGAATTAGAAAGACAAAGACACGGCATACAATTACAATACATAACATAATGCATTACAATAACGGTCAACAGTCGGTACACAAGCTACGGCGAAAGGCGAGAACCCAATACAAAATTGTGGTTCACCCTGTATATATATTGAAATAATACGAAGAAGAGTATAATTAATTTGGTGTTTAATAAATTGCAAAATTCTGTATCATAAAGTTATCTAAATCTCTAATAAAATGTAAATAATTCCAAGGTTTTCAAAAGTTTATATAAAAAAGATGTACTACTGATACAACAAATCGCGTTAGGTCTTAGTTCCTATGCGACACTCGATCTGGTTTACAAATTAAAACAAATAAAACAGCCTAGCACTAGTAATAGACATAAAATGATCCATAAGATATTTGGGTCCCAAATTCCTTTAACAAAAATTCTACAGAGCTAAAGAATATAATGCTTAATAGATAATCCGCAACTTAGTGATAAATAACTCCAGAAATTTGGTTCGCAAGACAGTAACGCATTGAGCCGTTGTCACAACTGTGCGGCTACTCAAGATTTTATGCGACAAGTTGAGATACACAAAAAGAAGTAAAATATAGAAACTAAAAGAACAATGATATCTCCCTTCACGAGGTATCAATACAATGGAGCAGTTACTTAAAAAGAATTACTGAAGACTCTACGATACAATTATAAGTTTACGGTTAACTTATTGATACAAGAATTATCCGGTGACGTAGAGTCACAATTGAAACATTAAACTATTATGCAAATTACAACCAAAGAATGACTATTTATAATGAAGTTTAAAGAAAATGACGTAATATTCATGGCATTATTATTTAATCGGTACATAAATAACAAAAAAGGATTAGCGTTGGTTCAATCAATTAATTAACGAAATAAGGAAAATTAAGATACGCCTACTTGTATCCTCGACGATTGCTATCAATCCTGCAGGCACAAACTAACTCTTCACTCCCAGGATTACTGATGAAATTCCAGCTAACAATTCTACGGTCCTAAGACATAAAATTCCTCTTACGGACTCTTAACGTATGTCGAATTCGAATGCTATCGCCGCTCTTAGATGAGTTCGCATTCAAAATGCATCCTGGAACCAAGAAATTGCCCACGGCTAAAAGAAAAAGGAAACCTACGAAATCGCAGACACGAGGCATTAAAGTTGGGAACAGAAAAAATGGCTGATGGCGATGCTCACAACTGATTTTTCCACCCTTAAATCCTAAAGAAGGATAATCAGTAGATAAAGGTTAAATTGTGATGAATTGCTAACAGATAAGCTAAAATAACTCCAAAAACAAAACCATGTAAAACTAACGATACATTCTTGATCGAAAAATTGATCGGTGATTTCCCACGCGTCTGTTCAATCGTACAGTCGGACACAAAATCCTCCACTAGTGGTGGGTACCTCTTCTAATAACTAGCCAAATGGCGGCTATCGAGGAAATAGCTCTGGCTATGATACCTGTCAACGCGATAACCAGCTATTCCGGCTAGCCGGCTACCTTCAGCTGTGGTCGCTACGGTAACTGAAGGGGCGATCGGTGGCATTGGAAACTATGGTTACTGGCTACTACGGCTAGACAACAACGAATATCCGTTCAAGTTACGTTTTATTTGCCTTGCGGATCACTTGCGACCATATAAATAAATCTATAAAGAGTTACACACTTACAAACCTCTTAAAATATCTAAACAAGGTTAGTTATCCCTACCCTAAATTGATATTTACAAGTGCCTTTTACCGCCTGCGTTGGCCTGCTCGAATTCTGAGAATTCCGAACTCACACAAAATGTAACTGGGCAAGAAATGTGTTTTTGCCCTAATAGATCCATCATCACCGAATGGTGGAACGGGGCAAATTGTTATTTTTACATTCTCTTTTAATATATGCTTTCAAAAACGAATAATTCTCGGGAATGTTAAATTTTTTAGTAGTTCGAGGTTTTCAATGTTGATCTTGTGACCCGTATCATTAATATGATGTACCACACTGGACGCGTCAATTCTGACGGACCGATAATCTGCAATGTGTTCCTTAAATCTAGTTCCTATTGCTCTCTTCGTTTGTCCGACATACATTTTATTGCAACCCTGCACCCAATTTTATAAATGCCTGACCTTTCCTTGACGGTCCGTTTATCCTTGGCAGTGCCTAACAAATCACAACTGTACAACTGTATCTCCGTTAAAAATAAAATATTATTAATTTTAGTTTTCCTGAGAAGAAGAAAAAAATCAAAGTTGTGTACTTCCTCGTATCAAGGGCATATCACTCTTTTGTGCTTATTATTGTTTTAATTTCGGTTATTGCTTTCATAAAATACAATAATAAAAGCATACATATTGCTGTGATAATTATGAAAATGTGAATTATTTAAAATTAAATTAATGCTTGTGACCAAATGTCTGAAATTAATTATTAAGTTGAGCGCCAACTCTAAAATAGAGTAAAAATTGCTTGAAGAGCATGGGATTCAAAATCCCAGTGGTCACCTTCTGAAGGTAAACCTTAAGAAACTGAAAGTGGGTGTAAATTGACCACGATGTGGGGAAACAAATTAAAACAACAAAATTTTAATTTTTAAATTAATTAGAACTTTAATAAATAAAAAAAAACAAATAGGAAGAAATTTAAAACCTTAGATTAATTAAAATCCAGGCTTAAAAGAAAACTCCCTATATTTAACGTGAAAAAAAACAAGATTAAGAAAATTTAGAAATATAAAATTTTTATACACCACGTGTAAATCGCAAAATGGCGTTCTCAGGTGAACGTCTTTACCTTTAAATACTTAAAACTGCTCAAATGTAGTCAGCAATTACAAAGCAAGGTAAAAATACCTTCAAAACAGTGAACTACAATCAAATCTAATTGAAAAGGAAAAAGAATGAATCAAAAATTTAATAAATACCAAATAAAAAAAAATGAACTCTCAAAAAGTAAAATTAAATCAGCTATAACAAACTATTTGGAATTCCAAATATTACACAAAGAAAATTAAGTGAATTGAGTGTAAGATGCCTCTACTAAGGTTAGATTTGTAAAAATCAAATGACACGCGGAAACAAAATGTCTTCAAACGACATACATTTACAGCGCTCAGGAAAATGATCTTACCTTCGCAGAGTCTAATTGTACACTGCTTTCTCTCTCCCGCAACCGAGCAATCGCCGGCCCAAGAGAAGCGCACGCAACAGCGGCGATCTTACACGGTAACATGACTTAAACCAAGGAAACCAACATATAAAACAAGAAACTGAGCTAAATGAAAATTACATTGCTGTAAGACAAAACTAAAAATGATATTAATAAGAATTTTTCAACATGTTTCAAAGTAACTTAATACTAACTTAACTTTTACGAAAAATTTAGTGTCTTTTAAAAATCTTCTTGAAACAGCTGACTTGGACGAAGGGGTCAACGCACTCACGCACAGTTTTTCATCCCCTTTTTCCACAGCACATCTCCCGATTATAAAAGAAAAAAATTGCACTTGAAAAGTGTCATTGTTTTGCTTTTGAAATCGCACGCACACAAAAGAAAAGAAAAAAAAATTGACAGTCCGGACAACGGAAAATAAAAAAAAAATTAAAATCCTGTCTCCGCACACAGGGGTGAAAACGTCACTTCCGGGCGGCGAGCTACCCGGGGTCGTGGTGAAAGTTCTGGAGGGCAGAGATGTGGTACCGACCTTTGTTCTGGGTACCGTCCAAAGTGTGCAGTTCGTAGGTGACCCCATCAAACACACGGGCCACTCTGTACGGTCCAACAAACGGAAGTTCCAGCTTTTGGCAGGTTTGCTGGTCACGTCTTCCCAAACGATATCGACGCACCAGGACTTGGTCGCCGACATTGAACCGGGTACGCTTGGTGATCTTGGCATTTTCTTGGCGGACATAACGTTGTCCCCTGAGTTGAAGCTTCCTTCTGGCTTCCTCTGTACGTGCCTCCACGTATACATCCTCCTCGAGAAGGTTCCACGGGCGACTAGGCAACCTTCCATACATTAAAGTGTATGGGCACTCCTCCGTGGTGGTGTTGGGAGTGTTGTTTATCCAATTTTCGATGTTTTGGACGTGGCGGACCCAATCAGGATGGCGTTGATGGGTTTGCATCCTGAGAAACTTGACGATTTCCTGGATGTATCTCTCGCAAGGATTCCCACAAGGATGACGTATAGAACAGAAAGAAACATTAATATCACGCTCATTCATGGCGTCAACAAAACGATGCGTGTTAAAATAAGTGGCATTGTCAGCAAGAATGCGGCGCATTTTCCCTTGATTTCGTAAAAAATTGTCAATACAACGGATTGCTGTATCAGTGTTGTAATATCTGGTGGGAAAGAGTCTTACGTATTTGGTGAAAACATCTACCATGACGAAAATGTTGCGGTAGCCAAAATGTCCAGGTATGAGATTTCCAAGAAAGTCGACGGCGACGAGGTCGAGTTTGTTCTCTACAACGATGCTCTTGATGACATTCTGGCAGGTGCGGTTCTTTGATTTTCCCAGTTGACATTGAAGACATGTGCGGACGATGGATTTGGCAATGGTCTTGTCTCTTGTTGCGAAGAAAGCTTCTCGGAAGGTGAGCCAAAGTTTGTGACCTCCAATGTGTCCAAGAGATTGATGTAGCTCCTGCATTGCTTGACGTGCGAATGACTCGGTGAGTACGACATTGAACTGGTCTCGTATCCTTTTCATAAGAATACCATCTCTGATGACAAAATCCTTGTACTCATCCTGGTGGACTAATGCCTCTCGTATTCGATCGAAACAATCATCTTGTTGCACCTCGTTGATCCTGACAAAGTCAAACAACCCCTCGGCTTCATACATGTTGTATGTGTTTACCTCAACATGGTTGAAATGGCTTTTCAGATTGTGCATACGAGACAAAGCATCAGCTGTTACATTCAAATCTCCTCTTATGTGTCTTATCTCAAAAACATATTCTGATAATAATAAAGACCATCGATAAATTCGGTTGTTTGAGAACCGAGTTGACATTAAAGATGTTAATGCAGCATGATCTGACTCAATTATGAATTTCTTGCCTAGTAAATAAAATCTTAACTTGCTCACTGCATGGACTACAGCTAGCATTTCTTTTTCTGACACAGTGTATTTTAACTCATAATTTTTCAAAATCCTGGAGACAAAACAAATTGGTTCCTCTCCATTCCTGCCAATTTGAATCAAGACACCACTGATGGCTGTGTCACTGGCATCGACACGTAACAAAAATTCTTTACTAAAATCTGGCAATAATAAACATAATGATTTGTGAAATTCAGACTTTACATTTTCAAATGCTTCTAATCTTTCATTTGTCCATTTAAATTTTTCATTCTTTCTCAACAATTCAAATAAAGGTGCACTGATGTGCGCTAATCTTGGAACAAACCTTTTGTAGTAGTTGACTACACCAAGAAAACCTCTTACTAACTTTATGTTGCTAGGTCTAGGGTACTTTTTGATGACGTCTAGCCTAGATTCATCTACTCTGACATAATTCTCTGTTAAATCATATCCTAAAAACTTTACTTCATGCTTTACAAACTCACATTTTCTTAAATTCACTTTTAAACCATTCCTTGCTAAAACTTCAATAACTTTGCGCAAATGCACTAAATGTTCATCTAAACTCTGACTAAAAATTAAAATATCATCGATGTAATGAGCTACAAACGAATTGTATGGTTCTAAAATCTGTTGCATTGCCCGTATCAACGCGGCAGCCGAACTACTTAAACCATAAGGAACAACCTTAAACTGATAAACGTTTCCATCAACCATAAATCCACAAAACTTTCTAGATTCTTTGTTCAACGGTACCAACCAAAAAGAGCTCTTTAAATCTAGCTTTGTAAAATAATTCGCATTTGTACACCTTGCCAACAATGTTTCAACCGTGACTGGAGTTTCGAACTGCGGTCGTGTGCGTTCATTCAGACGTCGGGCATCAAGACACAAACGGATGTCTCCATTCTTCTTTTGGACGACGACTAAAGGATTGACGTACCTTGTTCTTCCACGTTCAATTATCCCATCTTGAAGCATTTGGGATACCTCAACTCTGACTTTTTCTTGCATGTTTTTGGGAATTGGATAGTTCTTGATTTTGAAAGGTTTCGATTCATCTACTTCTAAAGAATGTTCATAACCAACTGCTAAACTTGGGAATTTGTCTACTAAGGATATGTACTGCTTTAAAATTTCTTTGACTTTAAATTCAAACTTTTCATCACAATCAATCTTAAATTCATTTAAATCATCTGGGAATTCAATCTGGGAATTGTTTGCTTCTAACTCTACTACTTCATCAACAACTTCTTCTTCTTTAACCTCATCAACTAATTCACTACCCTGTATATCATTTTCCAAACAATCACTTTTCAATAACTCTAAATTCACATTTTCTTTCTCTTTTCTTAAACAATTAACAATTTTCTCCTCATTAGGAGTCTCATCACACCAATTAACTCTCTCCTCTCCTATCTGAATTAGTCTCTTATCAACATCTACAACCGCTCTCATCTTGTCTAACAAATCAATCCCAATAATTCCATCTCTTTTTAAACCTTTTAATGAAATAAACTCTCCCAGAAAAGTTGAATTTTGTAATTTGAATTCTACGACAAAAACTCTGTTGATGGCAGCAATTATCTTTTTTGTAGCAGTAATAATTGTAATTTTTCGAGTTGGAATGAATTTCCCTACTTTTTCTTTCTCTAGCATTTTTACTTTCTCTTCGTCTAAAATTGAAACCTCACTTCCCGTATCTACTAAACATCTTAAAACATTCTTTCCAAACATTGCATTTACATGTGGCAAATCTGAATTGATCGATCTTAAATCATTTTGTAAAATGGTGTACAATTCTTTCTTTTTGGTTGGATTTTCTAAAAATCCTGCCCACGAGCTTCATCGAGTAGTTCTTTCGGCTTTGTTTGAACCTTTTGCTCATTTAAATTAGACCTAGTGTCTTTGTGAATTGCGCCAGTGCTGTTTGATATCTGATTTGTTTGAATTTGATTAACGTAGCGATTTGAATTCCACTGCACAGAATCTCTAGGCAAAACTTTGTCAGCTGACTTAATTGAATTCTGATTTTGTGGGGAAGCCACTTGATTGACGTTTGACCTTGTCTGGACATCGTGACGGTCATTTTGGTGCGTTGTGGATACCTGAGGCACATTCTGATTGTTTGAATTTGGACTCTGACGTCCACCATTTCTAGGAGTGAAAGACTGTCTCCTGTTGAAATAGGGAGCTGGTCTCGGATTTACATTAGCTCGCGAATACTGTTGACGGTTGAAACCATCATTACTCGAACTGCCAGTTGCCTGATTGTGGTTGACATGGCCTTCAGGACTTCGCGATTTGCTAGGATTTACCTTGCATTGTTCCGCTTGATCTAATCTCTTCATTAGTTCCAACAATTGACTAACAGAGGTTATATTTTGCATCGCAATGGCTTGAGTGACCTCAGGCTCAAAATGCCTGGATAATTGCGTGATCAAATCAGATTCCAAAACGGGTGGTGTTAAAAATTTGAGAATATTGATTTTCTTTATGACATAGGCTTCTCTACTATCTAATCCGCACTTATTATAAGAACCTAAGAATAAATTTGTTCTCACCCTTTGTTGAATCGCTTGACTCCAGTATTGTCGTTGAAATACATCTTGGAAGTGGTCCCAGGAATTGATCGTATCTGCGACGAAGTCAAACCAGGATCTCGCTTCATCCTTCATGGCGTTGCGGGCGATCCGCAGCTTGTTTCTTTCTCCCGGTACGGATTCTAAAAATTCGTTCAAATTTCTTAGAAACGCCATTGGATTGGGCGTTACCGAACCAAAAAATTTCGGTAACTGTTCCATTTGAACAGGCATTGACAAAATACTGTTGCCAAACTGATTGACATTGGGAATTTCTTGAATTGATGAAATTTTTCTATTTATTTGTTCTTCTGCTCTTTCCACACTCTCAGCAATCTTTTCCTTCACTTCGCATTCTATTTTTCTGACTCTTTCTTCAACCACATATTCTCTCTCATCCCATTTATTTTTCATTCCTTTTATCTCTTTCTGACAATGTTTAATTGATATTTCATTAGCTGTTGATCTTATTGTATTATCTAATACTTTATTCTCTACTTTCTTAACGTTTTCATCTACTCTTATGATCTCTGATCTAAAATCACTCCTTATCTCATCAATCTGTCTCTGTATCCCTTTTGTTACATTCATAATCTCATTAAACATCATCATCACATCTTTCATTCCTATACTTTCCTCAGAGTTTTCCGTCTCACCCCGTTCCAACGTCTCGATGTGGGACTCCCTCACATCCGTCAAAGGTGCTTGTGGAAGCTCCATCCGTTTGCTCTCCTTTTCCTCAGGAAATGAATCCTCCGAATACGTCTTGTCTAGCACGGTTGCCACAGATTCCTCGCTCCTGTACCTGGATTGCTCCCTCCAGGTTCCTTCTGGGACGAACAATTTGTCCTGTGCTTGGTTCTCTCCGGACATTTCGACGAGTTTCAAAAATTTTTTAAACACAACAGGTATTAGTTTCCCCGAAACAGTTGAAAAATTCACGAAACCTCGTGCAGGGAAAATTACAAAGTAAATCGTGGCCAAAAATGAATCAAAACAACAATGAATCGTGAGCCCCACGTTGGCAAAGCCAAATAATTATGCTGTGATAATTATGAAAATGTGAATTATTTAAAATTAAATTAATGCTTGTGACCAAATGTCTGAAATTAATTATTAAGTTGAGCGCCAACTCTAAAATAGAGTAAAAATTGCTTGAAGAGCATGGGATTCAAAATCCCAGTGGTCACCTTCTGAAGGTAAACCTTAAGAAACTGAAAGTGGGTGTAAATTGACCACGATGTGGGGAAACAAATTAAAACAACAAAATTTTAATTTTTAAATTAATTAGAACTTTAATAAATAAAAAAAAACAAATAGGAAGAAATTTAAAACCTTAGATTAATTAAAATCCAGGCTTAAAAGAAAACTCCCTATATTTAACGTGAAAAAAAACAAGATTAAGAAAATTTAGAAATATAAAATTTTTATACACCACGTGTAAATCGCAAAATGGCGTTCTCAGGTGAACGTCTTTACCTTTAAATACTTAAAACTGCTCAAATGTAGTCAGCAATTACAAAGCAAGGTAAAAATACCTTCAAAACAGTGAACTACAATCAAATCTAATTGAAAAGGAAAAAGAATGAATCAAAAATTTAATAAATACCAAATAAAAAAAAATGAACTCTCAAAAAGTAAAATTAAATCAGCTATAACAAACTATTTGGAATTCCAAATATTACACAAAGAAAATTAAGTGAATTGAGTGTAAGATGCCTCTACTAAGGTTAGATTTGTAAAAATCAAATGACACGCGGAAACAAAATGTCTTCAAACGACATACATTTACAGCGCTCAGGAAAATGATCTTACCTTCGCAGAGTCTAATTGTACACTGCTTTCTCTCTCCCGCAACCGAGCAATCGCCGGCCCAAGAGAAGCGCACGCAACAGCGGCGATCTTACACGGTAACATGACTTAAACCAAGGAAACCAACATATAAAACAAGAAACTGAGCTAAATGAAAATTACATTGCTGTAAGACAAAACTAAAAATGATATTAATAAGAATTTTTCAACATGTTTCAAAGTAACTTAATACTAACTTAACTTTTACGAAAAATTTAGTGTCTTTTAAAAATCTTCTTGAAACAGCTGACTTGGACGAAGGGGTCAACGCACTCACGCACAGTTTTTCATCCCCTTTTTCCACAGCAATATATAGGTAAACTTTTCTATACCAACTATCTTTCGCATATTACCAAACTAGTTATGGCGCATAATTTAAAACTTGGGTATTGTGCGGGCGAAAGAAATTTTCTTTGGATAATATTATAATTTGTACCTGCTTTTAAAAGCAATAGGAGATGTAGCTTTCGTGGACACTTTCAGCTGGTAAATATAGCCAATGCTTAATGAAATGATAAAAAATGTATAAAAAGTATAAAAGGATCAGGATCAGGTCGAATTAATCGCATTGCAAGAAAATATATAACGCGGCGCCTCCGCCATAACGTAATATAGCCGCGAGGTTTTAATAATCACGCAGCAGTACGTAACTAAACGGGCGACCGGTGGCATTGGAAACTATGGCTACTGACTACGGCTAGACAACAACGAATATCCGTCCAAGTTACATAGTATAAGTTACGTTTTATTTGCCTCGCGCATCATTTGCGATCAGATAAATAAATCTATAAAGAGTTACACATTTCAAACCTCGTAACTCGTAACATAAACGAATTTCGTACTTGACTGTATGGAATACCCAACTACGTTATTGGCTAGCCGTTAAAGCGAATACCGAGTAATAACCAACAGCTGAAATAGCTGGTTATTTAGCGGTTATTAAAGTACCAGTAGCCGGCAAGTTAGGTTATTAAAATATCCGGTAGTTACCCACCACTATCCTCCACGTACCAAGCGATACGCGCAGTATCCGTGCACACTACTACGCACTAGCTGTTCACAGATGGCGCTGCAGGGACCGTAAGAATCAAAAATACCCCAAAATAAAATAAAATATGTGCTAAATGAAATCTGCATGTAGCAAAGTGCATTATTCTTTACTACGACTTCAACAAATCAACCACAATATCTGCTAACTTAAAAATGTCTAAAGCAGAAGTGTTAAGCAAGAAGACAACATGTCTTATAAGGGAACACTGGCAAGTGATAAATTCCGATTTCGATGAAACCTCACAGACTGAAAGAGTACCTTGAAATAATAAGTACGTATTTTATTTTTAGCGGCTTAATCGCCCCCCAAAGTTTGATTCTTTTCACATAATTTGCAGCATATTACATGATCCCAAGGATGACGCCATCTATCTTCGCAAAAAGTTAATTACGGGGGACCAAGCACCTGGTACCGCCGATTTTTTTATGATTGATCTTTCCTTATTCAGCAAAAATAGTTCGTATTTGTGCAGAAAACGATGGTGCATAATGAATTAAAAAAAGTAATAATAAATGATTAATAATAATAGACATTCAATTTATTTTTGTGTTCCTACCTACGTGACTAACAGCATGAAGTGTTCACTATCAGTCACTTACGTAATAGATAAAATCGCAGCAGAATTATAGAACAATTATAGTATATATACATATATAATACTGCTTATAAATGTTGAAATACTTGACATATGGTAATGTGATTATTAAATACGTATTGCTGTGGTCTGGCACCCCGGGTTTTTGTAAATTCAGTTTTTTTGTTCATAAGTGTTTGTCAATGTTGCGAGAAATTTCGAATTGTTTTATTTTCAAATAAGATTTAGTTAATGTTTTGGATTGTTTAATTTGTTTATTTTATTGTTCAGTTGTTTATATTAATTTCAGTCAGGTGTACATTTTGCGTTCACTGGTATTGTATATATATTGTTTTGTTTTGCGAGTTCGTCCGTTTGCGGACAGATCTGTGTGCGTTGCATCGCACGCATCTGAGATTTTTATACTTATACGATTGTTTAACTTTGTGAGGTCAGTTCCTTGATCGATACGAAAGTAAGTAGATACATAAAGTTGTATTTCATTGCTGACATTTTGTGATTATTGATTTCAAGTTTTGAATTCACGTTTCTGATTTTATTTCGTTCATCACGGAACTCATTTAATAATAATTGATATTGTATTTTTGTGTACACAATTTAGATATAAGATCTGTTATTATTTTTACGTGCAGGAAGATATTTTAAGTTTAAAGAGTTAATTTTTTTGTTCGTTGTTAATTTTTATGATTTGTAATTATTTATTAATCACCTCGGGTTGGGTGAATAAAAGCATTGTGCTTGCTTTTATTTTTCATTTATATAAATTACTTGAATTTTCCACGTTTAATTTAGTTGTTGTAATATTGAGACCACGTGAATTGAATTGAAAAAAAAATTATTATCTTCCTGAACTTTTTGTTTTCTGTTGCTTTGTAAAAGGATTTTGAATTGTCCTTTTGTAATTTAAGGTCAAATGCAGTTTTGATTTAGACCAGGACCTTTTTGTCCAAGGTTTTTTTTTCTGCAAAGTTTGTAATTAATTTTTTTTTTTTAAATAATAAAATTATTGAATTTTTATGTCATTCAAAATACTGTTCTTTTATTTTTAATTAAACCTTCTAAAATTTTTTTTTTTGAGTATAAAAGAAAGTCAGATTTCTTTCACCCACATTTTACTTTTCATTATAGTAACCCTGACTTAATTTTTCAATTTTAAATTTCATTTTACATTTTTGTTGGTACATTCAGTACACAGCAGTATGTATTACAATAACGAACAGGATTAATCTACATACAGTAATTCAGCTATGTAATTATTACAGTGGTGGTAGTCTTTGGATTTAACACTTTCCAGAACTCTACAGCTCGTTTTGTGTAATCTAGGTTGATAATACTGCCGCCTTCTTCAGGAACACATGCTATATTGTCATAACTGTCTTCTTAATTTTTTTCTGTTTCTTCCACAAATTGGTCTTCGTGAGATTCTGCGGGTTAAAAAAATCGACTTTATACTGCAGACCAAAAACGAGTGCATAAAACAACAATCTGATTTAACTAGTCGATTCTACTCACGAAAGTGCTTTAAACATGTTAAAACGGTGTTTTCGACAAGCGAGTTATTGGGTATTCTCGAAAACTCGAAAAACTCAATTTTTTGCAATAACTGAAAAAACAAAAGAATATAACTAATTTTCGTTTTCGCCATTGAGAATATCTGGAAAAAAGATATCGAGACTTGCCCACTCTTTTTTCCCCATCTCTTAGGGTTACTGAGATCCCCTATTCTGACAAGCAATTTGGATCACCCCGTACATTATTTAGTTATGTATTTATTTTCAAGATATGTCTGTTGTTCTCTTTACAGTTCCTCTTGTTGAACTGGTACATTTTTGAACTGCTGTTTGGCGGTAACATGTTCACCGATCAAATACGATCCTTTTCAGCTTCTAGGCAAAGAAAGATATACATTGTTGTTAAGACGTGTCTATGCCAAACAAAGTGAACCGATTTGCAATCAGTCTAGGATTACTTCATACATGTTAACTCACAGTTGATGCTACATCGCTTTATCTAGTTACAAATATCTCTGGGTATTCAGATGAAATAATGGTAAACAGATATACAAGAACGTTCTTATTTCTATTACTACATAAAGTACTTATAGACACTGATTCGTTTAATAAATTTTCTTATTCTTTATTCCTGTTTCAGGTTTCTGCTTTACAATTAATAGTTGGTTCTATATTACTAGGAGCCATAGTTCTAATAGTGGGATTAGTACAATTGGTGCCAAATGCCGCGGATGCGGATCATCGTTACATCTTCCTAGGATCTGGTGGCATCCTCTTATTTATAGGGTTCCTCCTGACAGGTATAAGATGTTATTGCATACACTGTAGAACGAACCACATAGCAGCTATAGAACCACCTCCAACATTAAATACCGTCAACAGCATAGAAGTCCTTGTGCAAAGAAGAGACACCCAGGTCAGTATAAGATGATTTCATTTAGTAAACGATTTTTTAATTTTATTTCTAATATTACCACCTTTTGAATAATATATAATTTTATTAATAAAGCCAACGGAATTACATTTAACATGTTACTGTTGCTGATAGATAATGTGGTAAATAATTTGAATATTCCGTTTCGTTTACTGCATTTATTATTATGAATTTCTCGTCGTAATTATTAAATTATATACTTTATCAGTGCATATGTCCGTGATAGCAAACCGTAATCATAACCTGTAAAAATTTTATACACACACTTGGATTTATTGCGCAAAGATTGAAATATTTTTAAAAAGAAAAAGAGCGAATTTTGAACGATGTCCGGCTTTTTCTTGTAGATTTATGTGGATTATACAGAAAATCACATACATCGATATAGATGAGGGCCCAAAATGTTCAGCGTGAGTGGAAGATATGTTATGATTTAAAGCAATACATTCAATATAGTATTGGTCCGCCTACAATTGTAGTGAAAAGACAAAATTTAACTACCTATTTCATATATTTGTCAACGTCTCGGAAACTCGTGCTAGTCGTAAGATCAAAATCTTCAACAATATGTTGATTTAAAAGACTACAATTAGGGTATTGTTTCTGCTATAATAATAGAAACTCACTCTATAATCAAGCAAGATGGAAGAACTCTAATGCTCAAAAAACTATAAGTATAAAAAAATTATGCATGCAATGTCAAACGAGTCATAATGAAGAAAGGAATTGGACTTAACTTATGATAAGTTCACAAAACTTATCATAAGCTTCTTCTTCAATCATCTTCTCCAATCTTGTGGATTGACAGTCTCCTCTCCCGGCGTTTTATCTGATTTGAGTGATTTAAGCGGCAAGCTAACGGCATTGAATGTTACTACTTTCCTCGTTGTTTGTCAATCAGTCGATCTAGGACGTTGCATAACTGCGGGTTGTAGTGTCATCTGAAAGGTTATTCATCATCTGACATTCTTTGTGCGTGGTTTTGTGTGAGGAGCTCCTAACACTGCCTTTCTAGAGTCTATAGATATGCCATCCGCTCGCTTTAGCGAACCTAGTACTTATACCGGATCTCTTGAGTGTACTTGCTGGCTCCTTGCATTGCCAGGTGTATTTAACAATGTCTTGACAGAATTTCCAGCATGACTCTCTTTTGGCTCTTCAAATCTACTCATTATGCTTTGTTAGAGCTTGAAGATATTGATCCCAGCTGCCAGATATTTTAGTCCGATTGAATAAGGTTCGGACTTTTCTTACGGAGGCTGAGGTTATGGTTCTATATTTAGTGGACAATTCGAGTGAAATGTATATCTAAGAGTGTTATGTATCTAATATATTTGGTCACAACTTTGAAATGAGTTAGTAGTGCTATTTGTAGACTTGTAGTCACGGTAAAACACTCTCTCCGCTTCTCGCTAAAATTTCAAACTGGATGTAGCGATAATCGATGCACGAAAGTTCTGAGGATACTCACTAATTTTGAATTCTCATGCCCATTAGGAGCCGAATGTTTTGACTAACACCTCTTTCCTGTTATAGGATGAAGAAAATTGATTCAGAGCCTTTATTGTTTACAATTAACCATTCCCTTCAAACATAATTACCTGTATAAAGTGACTCAACTCTTAAATTAAGATCGGTGCTCGGTACTGCCCCAAATCTTGTGGCGAGAGTTAGCGGGTAGCCCATGATCAGATGAGTATTGTTTCTTTTGCTGTAGGAGATTAATTTTCCCACAGCAGCAGAAGGTGGAAGTATTTTTGGCGTTTTATCCAGGAAGCAGGCTGAACAATCGATTATCTCCAGTTGTTCTTTTTCACCCCTGTTCAGTACTGCAGCCGTACCAGCGTAAGTGCAGAAACTTGCTAGCATAAACCCTTTAATGTTGTTTCTAATCAAACATGCTCTGGACTTTTCATCCAGTGCCCAGAACTCAGACCACTTATCCTGCCTGACTTGGATAACTATTGGTCCTGTACGAAGACCACAATAACTTGCTTCTCACAGATTCTTTTTTGTAAGAGCTGCTGGTGTAGCCTTTGTATATTGCAAATCGATTTGCAAATATTTGTGCATGAGTTTTACCTGCCCTATTACAAAAGCTTGGGTTGGCCGCCGGTTGGAGCCTCCGAGGAGTAGGGTTTGCGCCCCGGTTTTCTCTTAAAGTTTTTGGTTGTCGTACCACTAGAGTGTTATTTGCTTTTAGGGGCAAGTCTCCTACTGGACGATGCAGTGCGTGTCGTAGTCCTACTATCTGTGTCTCTAGTCTGGGTAACTGAAAGTTGTTTAAGCTTTCCCATAGAGGATGTTCAAGACTTGACCTCAGTGGCATAATCCGTTGCGCCCTTGGAATCAGGAAGATTAGCGTCTTCACTCCTGGTCTTCAGCCTGTAGTGAACCCGTCAGAAAAAGTGCGAAGTTTCCGCTTCTTGATCGTCAAATCTGGGATCGATTCAGATCTTGGACGTTTGCTTATTACCACCTTCAGTTCGACCGTGCTCTATTGCCTCCCAAGACTTGCTTCAAGGCGGTATCATAAGGCACGACGCTTGGAGGAGCCATTTCACAAACCAGTTTCCTTTTCGGTGGAGGGCGAATTCGTCAATGGAGGATTCAGTTCCGCCTGGATATCAGAGGATTGGCGTTTACATCTCCCACGTTAGGGTTTAACTTTAGCTTTCTGGTTCAGATATCCCACGGCAATGGAAGAAATAAATGCCCACCATGACAGTACTCGACACCCAAATAAGCCTTTTTGAAAGTGGAGCTCGACTGATATCTATTGTTCGCTTATTAACCACCAAGCTTCCTTTTAGCCACGCAGTCCTTGGCATAGGAAGTTCCACTATTAGTTAGTGTTTTTCTTTATAGATGTTTGTCTTGGTCCAGGTAATTAATGCGAAACCCCAAAAGCCCTTGGAAGGGATAGTATGACAGTTGCATGCCAAATAACTTCGCTCTACGACTAGCGCCGGATTGGTGCTGCAAACCATTAGGTATAACACGACAGATCGGCCAGGAGATTTTTTATGGATCTTTATTAATCTAGACCGTAGTATTCTGCTTAAACAGTGTAACCTTTAGTAGGATTGGATATTATATCCTGCACTGCGATCTACATCAACAACAATTACAATATTCTTCGTCTTGATTAAGGTCATCTAAGTAGAGTTTTTGAACCATGTAATACGCTATGAATAAAATGGAGGGAGTCATTTGCCGCTTCTCGCGGAACGTAAAATGCAGTGTGGAGTGGTGGTCTAGGTTCGGTGATACATCACTACTATCCAATACCAGATCTTCCTGATATCTGTGAATGTTAAAAATATCACAATTACTTAAGAATAATTAGCCGCAGCGCATCCATTGTCGCGATTTTATGTTCTTTAATCCACTTTTGCAACAATTTAGGTATCTAAGAATCCAAATGAATATAATTTTTTACAATTACGAAATCTAATTGTGTCTATAAAAAAAATTCACTATACTATTTAAGCATCAAACAATAACGGAAAACCCTTGATTATGGCAGGTTGCTGATGTTATTTTCTTCTCGATCTGTCTTGAACTAAAGCAAAATGGGAAAGATTCAATTTCATATGGAAATTCAGGCGACATCAATCTTTTAGACAAGCAAAGTTAGGATTAATGAAATTTGTTTGCTTAAATTTTGTGGACTTGCCAATTGTCTAATAACCGTTAATTGTCTTTTTGTGCCTTGATTTAATCGTCAGATTTTCTTTAAGATCTGAAACATGAATCCGTTTCTAAAGTATGTAAAAATATATGGAAAATTACTATTTTGTCGACTTTGTTCCGATACATTTTTCAGTTTTTTTTTATAGTTAGCTCCGTTGCCTTAATGCATCTTCGAGGCACTAAGAAGATTATTACAGTATAGCTCATTGTTTGCTACTTTTACCGTTTATTTTTCCTGTCCTTTATAATTTTATTATATTGGGAGCTCTGTCTGTTAACCCAGATATTCATAAAGGTGTATCCACATACATTGCATTGCCAGTTACTCACAGGGATTTTGTCTTTAGCTTTTTTTCTCTTATACTTATATATGCTACATACATTATCTGTGGCTTGCATTAATACTGTAACGTTTTTGGATAATTAAAACATTGTCGGGCTTCAAACAGGCGATATATTAAATGAATCTGATTTATTTACCCACTCA
Organism: Cetonia aurata; assembly: GCA_949128085.1. Classification (NCBI taxonomy): domain Eukaryota; kingdom Metazoa; phylum Arthropoda; class Insecta; order Coleoptera; family Scarabaeidae; genus Cetonia; species Cetonia aurata. The sequence goes on from OX421888.1 coordinate 35,197,839, forward strand.
CACTTAAACTAAATTACCAAATTAAACACTAATAAACACTTAATAACTAAACTCTTAATCATCCATTTATATTCACCATAACATTTACAAATTATTTCCACTATTTATTTTAATTTGGTTTTCATCGGTACAACTCTCCAATTTGACCGGCTCCTTTCGAAGTTCTCTCGTAGTAGTCGGGTATTTTCTGTTTCGTTTTTGCACACAGAGTACAACACCGCCTGGTATTTCTTACACGAACTTTGTTGTATACCGTCCGCGCCCTCTAATGACGCCCATCGAAAACATAATTTCAAACTGGTGCGCAAGCAGTAGACTTTCCATTACCGCAGATAATGGTATATATTACTTAATTTAAAAAAAAAGATGTGGCCAAAACATGTATTGATGACTAACTTTTAGCCTTCCATAGCTGAAGCTTTAGGATGTTGTGCAGGACTACCTATTTATTGCACTTATAGGTATATTTACGTACATCTACATACATATTCTAATAAATATAACATACATACATACGTAAATATGTATATATGTTGCGTAGAACGGTATTATGGAACATTTGATTTAATTCGAATTTATGCACTTCGCATGTATTTTATTTCAACTTTCTTTATTATTTAACTCCTTATTTGCTTTCTTTTCTGCTTTCTGAGGTACCGAACAGCGTGTATTTTATTTTGATTAATAATGTAGTTACCAAAAGATGCCTTTTATTTTGTTGCAAACTTGCTAATAAGATAACATCATCGGTGCCTCTAGTAATTTAGTTTTCAAATCTTTACATTTTCTTTCTTCTTTTTTAGGTTAAGACGAAGGGACTTGGATACATTTTATTGACTTATGAGGACAACTCTATTGATAAACCAAGATATATTAATTAACATGTTTCTAAACCAACAAAAACACACTTTCTTAAAACTAAATGAGCTGTGGGTGTGTACAGACACTAAATTAATATTTTTAGATTTTAAATTTTTAATAAAAAAATATAATATTTTTATATGAAATTATATATAAAGCACATACTAAGAAAACATTTATTATATGAACCTTGATATATATAGGCACCTTAATGTCATAATTGTTTGGGGAGCAAAACATTTATATAATTGTATGTAGTGTGTTTCTCTGACGAAGCAAATATGCGTATTTACAGTTGAAGTTTTTTTAACAACATTAAATTTCATAAGTACATAGCGATGATAATGCTGCTGATCAAAGGAAGTGTATGCGTTATGTCTTAACACGAAACAATGACAAAACTTTCATTTAGTGCGTATCAAAAGCAACATTTTTTTGGAAATACGCATGACATGAATAATATGGGTGTTTCCAAGTAAAAATGTTTTTTGGCCATGCATTACAGAAACATTGTTGTCGTTGTTTAGTATTTCCTGATATGACCTTTACCAAATTATCATGTGGAAATGAACATAGATAATAAATATATATACTGCTGTGTACTGAATGTACCAACAAAAATACCAAATGAAATTTAAAATGAAAAATTAAATTAGCTAGCTCAAATAACAATTTTTTTTACACTGCGCAAAAGAACAATTAAACTCAGGGTTACTATCATGAAAAGTAAAATGTGGGTGAAAGAAATCTGACTTTTTTTAATACTCCAAAAATTTTAAAAAGGTTTAATTACAAACTTTGCAGAAAAAAAAACCTCGGACAAAAAGGTCCTGGTCTAAATCAAAACTGCTTTTGACTTTAAATTACAAAAGGACAATTCAAAATCCTTTTACAAAGCAACAGAAAACAAAAAGTTCAGGAAGATAATAATTTTTTTTTTCAATTCAATCCACGTGGTCTCAATATTAAAACAACTAAATTAAACGTGGAAAATTCAAGTAATTTAAATAAATAAAAAATAAAAGCAAGCACAATGCTTTTATTCACCCAACCCGAGGTGATTAATAAATAATTACAAATCAGAAAAATTAACAACGAACAAAAAAATTTAACTCTTTAAACTTAAAATATCTTCCTGCACGTAAAAATAATAACAGATCCTATATCTAAATTGTGTACACAAATCACACTATCAGTTATTATTAAATGAGTTCCGTGATGAACGAAATAAAATCAGAAACGTGAATTCAAAACTTGAAATCAATAATCACAAAATGTCAGCAAAGAAATACAACTTTATATATCTACTTACTTTCGTATCGATCAAGGAACTGACCTTACACGGTTAAACAATTGTATAAGTATAAAAACCTCAGATGCGCGCGATGCAACGCACGCAGATCTGTCCGCAAACGGACGAACTCGCAAAACAAAGCAATATATATACAATACCAGTGAACGCAAAATGTACACCTGACTGAAATGAATGTAAACAACTGAACAATAAAATAAACAAATTAAACAATCCAAAACATTAACTAAATCTTATTTGAAAATAAAACAATTTGAAATTTCTCGCAACATTGACAAACGCTTAATGTAATGAACAAAAAAAACTGAATTTACAAAAACCCGGGTTGCCAGACCACAGCAATACGTATAATATATGTTATGTGTACCTTCCGCGTAATTTCACGCGGCAAGAGCAAAGTTTCAAACCTTTTGAGACTGATGGCGCGTAGCGTTAGTCAGCAAGAACTATTTCCTATACGCGAGAGATTTGATATTATTTGCAATTAAGAAATTTATTGTTTAAAATTTGTATGCATTTAAATGAATATGATTAGAAAATAAAATGAAAATAAGAACGAAATCGTTTATTGTGCGGACATAAATACATAACTATACAGTACAAATATTTGCAATACATAAAAAAGCAAATTAAAATAAATTGCTTACACTATCGCTTACTTAAATAAATATATAAGTAATAATAATGGATAATTATCATAATAATAAGTAGTAATCATTGTAATTCAATTAAATTAAGAAACCGGTGATGCAATTGGTAAATCACCTGCCACTTCTTGTATGGTGTGTCCGTAATTTACAAGCGATAAAATTTGATACATATTTACTCATGTTTTCTAACGCTTCATACTGCTTGGTCTTCAAAAAATTCTCTATGCGGAGAACCTTTTCTTCTAGTTTTTTACAAATTTTTCTCAAGTACGCTTCTCGTTCTCTCTTGCTACTTTATATAAGCTGATAGCTTCTGGTGCCAAGTGGCACTTCCACTGTGTGCAATATACGAATACAAGGAACTTTTCAAATTCGATTTTTCCAGAAAGTCTGAAATTCAGAAATAAAATATATAATACACCACATACATATTTTCTTCATTAGTAACAATTATTTCTATAGCCCAATCACACTGGCACCAAACAAATATTGTGTAGCATGAAGTGATCCGATATCTTTTATGTTAAAACATTGCAAATACATAATAAATAGCTGTTTCGCTTACTTGGAAGATAAACTTTGATATTTTAACCGCGGAGATGGTTCCAATCTACAGTGCAAGGAGAAATTTCTATCGCAGATGATCATCACCATCTTGTATAACGTCAACGGGTCCATCGACAACAACACCACTCTACCAATTTATTCCAAACATATTAATCACCTGTAATTTAAATAACAACACTTTTATTCTGCAAACTAAAAGCACATAAACACAGAGAAAAGCAGGTGATTGCAGTTATCAGAACTCTTTTTTTTTTAGCGGAGATCACGTCTTGCACGATATCTTTTTCAAAAAGAGATACGATTTTCAAGTTATGTTACTACACAAAATGTCGAAATGTTGATAAATTTTACATTAACATACATATAATTTGTTACACATAAAATAAGTATGCAATATTTTCGATAACAGGTGCCAAAGCTGTTTCGTTTGTAATTATTATGAACAATTCTCATCGCTTCATCGTAAATTGGAAATTTCCTTCGAACACTTTTTGTATCAAAACATCCTGGCGCGCAGCATTTTCTTAAGCCACCCATTATTACAAATACGAATATTCAAAATTATTTACAGCCTTTTCATTCACAAATCACAGAGAGATAAAAACAGTTTCAAACGATTGCAAACGGCACGAATTCAAAAATGGCGGATGTGAATAAAAATTTCAAAAAATGACTATTTGTTGTCGTTGACGACGCGTCTTCATACTGCAATCTGATTAGTAAAAAAATCGATACTAGCACCAAAGCGTTAGTAAGCAAGTACTAAACCGTGCCTATAAAATACAATACAAGGTAAATTGGCGTGAAAATGAATTACCTTTCTCACTTGTTTTTACTTTCGCTTGATAGCGAAAAAAATCGACTCAGCCTGCTCAGACTCGCAGTAAAATGTCCCTAATACAAAATGACTGCCTACTCTTTTAGTTTTACTCTTTCTGCACTTAGACTACCATACAATATGTTGTGATCGATAAACAGAAACTTGCATTAGTTGACATTAGGTAGATTAAGAGGCCCTCTACCTTATCAACCTTTACTAATTGGCTGTCAAACGTCAACCAGTAGACATTTCCGTCATCAATATTCCAGAGTATTACCAGAAAATGGACACAACATCCAAGAAAGCGGCTCAAGCGATTGCGTTATCGCAACAAGACCAGAGTCAACGTGAAGTCGCTCGTGTTCCGCATATGGGTCAATCTGCCGTGTCAAGAGTTCATCGAATATACAAAGAGAATGCTAACTTTCAACGGAGAAGATGTTCTGGCAGGCAGAAAACGGTGCACATTAGAGAGAGATGACCCATTTATTGTCCACACCTCTCTAAGAAATCGGGCTCTCACCGGCGTTCAAATTCAACGGGTGCTCAGAGAAACGCGAGGAGTGGCTGTTAGTTGCTGGACAGTCAGAAACGACTCCATGCATCTAAGGCCAGACCCGTAGTCTAAAACTGACCCCATCTGGTCTCTGTTTTGTAGGAGAACACGTTAATTGGACAATGGAGTAATACTGTTCTCAGATGAGAGGAGAGTGTGTCTGCACGGCAGCGACAGAAGAGGACATGTATACAGCATGCCGGGAGAAAGGTTTACACAATGCTGCATTGCAGAAAAGGTGGCTTTTGGAGGAGGTTCCTGTATGGTGTGGGCTAGCATTTCTATGGACGCAAAAACCGAGCTGGTTTTTTTTAAACTGGCGGCCGAGCAGGAGGTTTGATAACGGCCCGATACACTGGAGAAATTCTAGAGAACCATCCCTAGCAGCACAAGAATCGGCATGATGTCGGCTAAGCTTCGCCGATATTGCTGACCGATGTCGTAATTATAGCGGCCGCTGATATCATTCCGATACGGGATGTGAACATTTTGCAATATTGGTTCGATATCGAAACTCCAATACTTATCCGATATCGAAACTCCAACACCTATCCGATATCGAAACTCCGATACCTATCCGATATTAATACAATTAAAATTAGATACAATATCATCAGTAGACCGATACATGATTGATACTTACCCAACTATGCTCCGCCGATAAAGTTTTAGTCAGCGTGGGATATCGCACCGATATTGGTGTGATGACTAATTTCTACATATAATATGTAGTTTGTTTAATCACGATATTGGATATTTATACAGGCTCTCACAAAAGTAGTTCCCGAAACGCAAAAGGGTTACAAAGAGTATAATTTCAAGTAAAATTAATCCCATATGTGATTATTCAATTCTAATAATTTTTTTGCGATAAGAATCTTCTAACCAAAACGTTCATAAAATTATTTACAAAAACAGAATCTTTTTGCAAGGTTATCTAGGAAATCGTGTGGTTTTCTAATGAAGTTAATGTAAGCAATTTTTTGTGAACCTCGCTGCAGACAATAGTTAACAGAAAGTAAAAACCATGAAGGTCTTGTGAAATATTAAAAGGCGCTAAACGAAAGGATGTACCTTTGAAAATATCACAATATTTGATTTCACATCGCACATGGAAAGTTTTTCAAATTATTTGTCACCATTTTTGTGTATAATCGATATTAAAAACGAATATTCTGCATACAATAATATATGTAATAAAGGAAAGACTTTATGTAATAGGGCAATAAATTTCAAGAAAAAATACTGATATTCTTGCCTATTAAATCGCTTCTACAAAGTATCATTGTATATACATAATCAGGTACTATTTAGCTGATTAGCGCCCGTTATCGATAGAGATCTAAACTAAATTTGACTGTTAGTTAATACTATATTTATAATGTCTATAATAGTTAAATACCTATATGAATACAGCTTAATTATTGGTAAAATATATACTATGCTTTTAAGGTAGGTATTTTTGTTCCAAAGTGTTTTCATTACAATACCAATAAAAGAAAAATGTAATATGTTTATTTATGAGAAATTGACACATAAATATTTAAGGACATAATTAATAAAAACAAAAACTGAAAATAACAAGGGAAACATGAAACAGAAAACAAACTCAATATGTGCATATTTTAAACGAAAAGTAATTTAACATTTGTTACAGTTTAATTTTTAACAAATCAATAACAACAAAAATTCTAAGTAATACCTAAAAAATCCACACGTCTAAATTATTCGTTCGCTAAAGACGTTGTATTCTTCTTCCTTTCTTTTCTTCTCCCATCTCATCTATTGATATCCGTCTCTGTCGCATCCGGCTGTTTGACTCTAATTGCTTCTGTAAATAAAAATAACAGTTTTGATATAGAGTTACAAATAAAATAATAATGCATGTAACATTACCTAGAAATAGTACCTATATTTCCAATTTATCAAAAGCTTCTTTAGATTGTCTCTATTTTAATGAATAACTTACATTAATACTTTTCGAGAGGATTTGTTTTAACATTAAATATATGCTTCCTTTAACGTACTCCCCCAATTAAGCACAACATACGTATCTAAAAAAAAGTGTTTTTCTTTAGTGTATATATTCAGCATCGTATAAAAACTCACTGCTCATACTGCAATAAGGAACGTTATGATGGGTTGTAGTAGGTGGTGGTGGTAAGATATCGTGCGTTGATATAACTCCCATAAACATTGCGTTTAGATGCCAATTTTCATAATCACGGCGGAGTTAAAAAATTGCATTTGCATATTCTTAAGTTATCAATCGCTGTTTTATAGTCGATATTAATTTTAATTTCACAATTGATGTCTCAAACGTTGAAATTTTATATCTGAACAATCTTGTAATGCGGTTATATTTCAATCAACCAGTCCGTATAGATTTAGGATACTTAGCCGACTTCCTATCGTCAAACAAATGACAATAGTCAAATCCATATACTATTGTAGTATCAGGTATTCTATCAATATCGCAGTGGCGTTTATTAATGATATCGCCCTGATCTATGTCTTGAGATTCCAGTCGATATTCAGCCGAAACAACAAACGATCAACCGATAGTTTACCGATAATGGATCTTTCGTATCGCAGTAATATCGTATACTGGTAGAAAGCCGATATCAGCACAATATATTTGATATCGGCCCGATATCAGGATATCGGCGCTGTATAAAGCCGATCATTAGCCGATGATTTGTGCTGCTAGGGATGTCGTACCTTACGCCGGTTTTATTAGGGAAACCTTCATCCTGATGCAAGATAATGCCCGTCCACACAGTGCAACTTCCGTAGGGCAGTTTTTGCAAGAAGTTGGAATAAGGGATATCGATTGGCCAGCATGTAGCCCGTGTAATGCTATTGAACACTAGTGGGATGAACTGAAAAGGAAAGTTTGGGCTAGAAATCCTTCCCCAGTTACGAGAGCTGACCTTCTAGAAGCACTTACCGCAGAATGGGATGTTATACTGCAATACACTGTGATTAAATTTATTCAATCCATGAATGACCATTTACAAGCGATAATTAAGGCTAACACTAAATATTGATAAGGTTTTTCACAAATTAAATTAAAAATGTCTTATTTATTTTTTCCTGGTAATTCTTGAGTTTTAGCACCCTAAAACTTAACGCTATTTTTTGTGTAATTTAAAAATTTTAAAGCTAAGATCTTAACTTTAAAGTTATTGACAGCAAAAATTGAGTTTTAATTTTTGTGCCAGAGACGTTTTACTGTGAGTCTGCAGTCTGAGTCGATTTTTTTGCTCTCAAGTGTATACTCCCAGTGGGAAGTTTTATTTTACTGGGTTCGGCAGGTAGAACACTTGTCTATTATTTAGACAACTGATTCTGAACTTATTAACATGTTTTTGATATTTATATGTGTATACTATTTTCTTGTAATGTAGGTTGTTAATAAGCCGCTCTTATTATTATTATTAAGTAACAGCTGTGGTTCTCAATTATCATAGCTACAAACAATTTCTTTATAAGTAAAATACGGTTTCTACTTTTAAGAGAATCAACTCACCACACTTCTTCAGTCTTCTAGTTCAGTTTGAACGTTCTTTGCGATTACTCAGTGCTTGGCAATAGATGTTGTTAAGTTATCTATTTCTTGGTAGAATTTGAATCCTAGTTCACATGTGTCGCTAATTTTTAGCTGGATACAGAAATCTATATTGTAAAATATACAAGTCTCACATGTAAATTCGTTGTTGTTATGAACACAGATTACAATAATCATCTCGATTATAAAAGCTAATTGTTGCAATTAGTGTAGGCGTTATAAAGAAGCGACATCCGTGGAAGTTGCAGTAGGCTGTTAAAAAAAGTTTATACTGTAAATACTTACAATATGTTTGTCCATTCTCAGAGAATATTCACAATTTTACATAGGTACTTTTCAGTCATATAGTGTCTGTTCACAACGAAGTATTTTTATATTTAAAAATACTCTGCTCGAAGATTTAACTAAATAAATACGAGAAGGATTATGAAAGGAGATCACGCAGAAAAAATCTTTTGACAAATAAATTTGGTGTAATTAAACTTTGCTCGGATGATTACCATTCATAATTTTATTCAGTCCTACCCTAATTAAATCTACGGCAGTTGTTTATGTATGAGTACTTTTGAAGGTGCGAAAACGTACATTAAACCTGTGAAAATATACAGGTTAACGGAAAATACATACCTTTATATAGACTACTATTAGGTGTATATTTTCCGAATTGCGAATACGATGTACTATGTAAAAAAAAAACACCCCGACCAAGTTAATGAAGTAACCCTTGCATATCATGTATCGACCCGTATTTGATGTTTTACAAATATTTTAGTAACGATATTACTTACAAATATTAAGTTTTATAAATGCGTACATACATATTATAAGTGGAGTAAATGATAATATTTACTAATACGATTAGATGACACATGTGCCTAAACATAAATGTTTTTGCTACAAGAAAAGAAATAAAAGGGCAATTCATGTTTTCTATAAGTACCCGTATACGAATCATCATTACGGTTTATTCTTAATAAAAGAGTATTTATGGCAGAAACGATTTAACGCACTTACATTCCAAAAGGGTCAGATCTTCCCGCATTAATATTTTCTACACAACTTTACAATACTGTTACATTATGCCCTCTATGTTTATGCACCTGTAACATATACATCATTTTGAATATATACATACATACATGTTATTATAAATTTCGTAATTATTACTATTTTTATATAATTATCTTGAATTTGTATACATATTATATATGCAGCAATAAAAAATTATATAATACGTTAAGTAAAAAAGAAATGATTTTATAATACATTGATTATTACTGAAATTTGGCCTCAAAATCTAATAAAGCTTCTATAAAAGTCAAACCTATTTCAATCTTTTTTTGTTTTAATACTTTTTATTTTATTAGTGATATTGATGATCATGTGATAAAGTAAAATATAATATTTTTAACAAAATTATTTGTTATTACATGAAATAAATAAAGATGAAGTATATATCACATTTTTGTCAACTATCTCCAATCTGACCTTACACTTAAATTTCACAGAAATTATTAACATTTGCACAAAATACTTCCTTACTTAAACTAGGTAGAAACTACTTACAAAATACTCTAAAAATAATCTATCTAGTCTATCATAGAAGAAACTTCGCTCTTTCTCTGTCATTAGGTAAGTCCTGTTTGCAAGCAGTAGTTTCTTACACGCACAATAACAACTTAGATATACATATATAAGTAGACTAATCCCTAAATCTGCATCATGTTTTTATTTTATTTTACAACCTGCTATAATAGAACCTCATGGTCTAGTCAAAAAACAAACGCAGACTTCAATAGGTAGAACATAGACGTAGAATCATTTAAGGTGTTTAGTGTATATGAATTTATTTATATTAAAAATAGTGTCTTAATTTTTCAGGTTTCTCCGCCATCAGAACTCGACGCTTTGATTGAAGGCAAAAATGATGAAGCTACCGAAAAAGATATAACTGACACGGATACATAGGAATGTATTTAAGGAAGCCTACAAAAAAAAGATGTGCTTGAAGAATATTGTGGATCTGTGATTAACTTAGGTGAATTTAGGAAAAAAGACGCACGAAAGCATTGCATGCCGGAAATGATCAAAATTGCTTTAGAATGTATATTGGTAATCAACACAAAATGTACTACTATTTATAAAGTATTTTTTAAAGTATTAAAAGTGAGCGAATGTTACACTACAAAGCAGTTTTACATAACAATCATTAGCTTGTAATAGCTGTTTACAGATTAACTCTATACAAAAATAAACAGCCTTCAATGTTTCAAATATACCAAGACGATGAGCTTTGTATGATAGGCATTTAAAGTTCCCTAATGAACACGTTAATTTGAAAAAAGAATAAAATAGATAAAAGATGCAAAAGAAACCACTCAATAATCCACACCAGGAGATCTTGCATAAATACAATTACATTGTAACCAATACTAACATGGTACTACCTTATATAAGCAGTACTAGTATAACAAACCTATGATCTATGGAGTCTTGAGTTTTTTTTTGTTTTTTGAAGGTACCTTAGATCTTATCTTATTGTTAGTAAGTGGTGCTAGACATCAAGTATAAGTAATTGATAAAAGTCCCATAAATTTTAAATTAAATAAATTGGTTGTCTTCTTAGAACTGCTGCTGCGTATTAAAGGGCATACAGACGGTGCAGTTCATCGTATTATTCAGTCATTTAAGTACTACAGTACTTGTAATACCTGTAATACGAAAAATTAAATCTCTGTTCTAGAGAGATCGTTTTATAGATTCTGTGGATCCTTTCAATTTAACGAGATTTACCCATTAATTTTTAAAGTTCTAAGCAAGGTTTATATCTATTGCATATAATAATAATGTGATAATTACTACCTGTTTATACTAAGTACCATTAAATCAATGAAAGACACAATCAGATACAAATAAAACTATATGATTGCCATCGCTCAAATTCTTAGTGTTGATGTATGGCAAATTATTATTAATATAATTATGGCTTCCTTCCCGAATATTGCATTTTAAATCTATTTTATTGCGGCTAAAAATAAAAATTATACGCTTAAAGGTTGAGGCCAACAAAAGAATAAAGACGCATTTATTCTAAATTGTGTTTAAAGCATGATGCCCACTTATTGGAGTCATATAAATTTTAATCAAGCTTACTTTAGTTAAACTTTATAGTTCCGAAATAACAAACCATGACGACAACATTTAACGTTGGACAATCTAACCTTAATAAAAAGTGTCGTACCAGTATGGAAATGTGCAAGCACGTTCAATTGCTTAAATGCAGTTAAAAATGTGCCTGAAACCAAATATACAAATCAATTCATTCAGTTTGTGTTTAGCGTTCGTTTTAACATGTTTGTTTTGTTCGTATCATACGATAAATTTAATTACCATTTCTTAAGTAACTTCTTGCGTTTCATAATTAGTATCTTTCACAATTTAAGCTGTTTAATTCTGGTTTTGACATTTTCTTCAGTTATTTAATTGAACTTGATCGTAGATCTCGAAACTAATTTTCATTCAAATAGTTGGTAAGACACTTTCAATTTTTCAACCCACTAGCTTTTTAGTCGGTAAGTCACAAACACTCAATTTCCTCGAATGCTTTACTTTCTTATTATGTGATAAAGCCAGAGTATAACCAATAGAAATTATATTTCATAGTGAAGAAAGCTGCAAAGAAAAGGAATCACATTTAGCACCATTATTTATCTACTATATTGTAATGCCTGTTCTTTCTCCTGCAAATGCAATCGGGCTCAAAACGCCAACCCTGAGTTTCCCCCTTCAAGTATAACTTACCGTGAACTTCGCTTATGGTGACCCTGCCAGTTCCGGTGAAGATGAGTGGTTCGATGAGACTCAAATAAGGCGCCAACCTGGTTTGAAAACACCTACGAGGCAGTTCGTATAAATTCCAAAATTGCTGGATATTAAAGGAAAAGACAGGAGAAGAGCAGGAAATTGAAACATGTTTAGTTCCGTATAATGATAAACAAATAAACAAAAACCATAAAAACATACAACTCTATGAATATGATAAGTCAGCGGCGAACAATAATAAATTCTAAAGTTAAAAAAAAATGGCTAAATGTAAATAAATTAAGTATTTAAACTGCTATTACGAAACTATTTATTGATAAAATATGCCAAGCACTATTACATTTATAAAATAAGCCTATCACTATTAATATAAATATAAATATGTGGTACTGCCACAAAAAATTGACGTGATGATGTTTATTATATAATGCTGAGTATTGCAGCAGTACGTTAAGACAGTCAAACATAAATCATCTGGTAAAACTTCTGATTATAGTACCATAGTTATCTGGGTCCTAAATACTTGTACGAAAGATCGGGACAGTTATGCTGTATACTAAATATGTAATCAGACACTAAAATATAAACTGTTTATTATGTGGAAAATATTAGAAATTATTAAAATTGATGTCCGGAAGCAACCCGAACTGCCAGGAATTGAAGTTGCCAAGATAGCAAGCAACACTACACAAATTATACAACGTAACCTCACTGGAGGCTCTAAACATTAAATACGCCGTAGGAAAAATATTCAAAGTCAACATAGTAACCGAAAGATGCCACCAGGCGGGGCTCATGGTTTATTATTGGAATCACCACACCAGCAAAAGCAATGAAAGTAGAATGGCACTAGAGATGGACTCGAGTTTCTGCCTATCAGGCGTCTGGATTCTGGATTCTGGATTTTAGGTCGGGGAAGGTGGTGAACACATGCACTTAGGCCACTCTTATCGGACCCATTGTGCTACCTCCCCTAGGTGGCATCCCTCGCCCACAGCCTACTCGAGCCAGCCCAAACTGAGCGTGAGCTCGAGCAGAGCAGCAGGCAAGGCGCCACCAAAATCGGCCATACTGGGTCAGTACTCCCCCAGTATGGAAGCTCTAAGTTGGGCGTCTCGTCTTCTTGGTAGCATGCCCGACACAGTGAGCTGGTAGCCAAACCCATGCGGTGCATGTGTTTGCTTAGCTTGCAGTGGCCGGTCAAAAGCCCCACAAGTTGATGTAAGTTACTGCGCGAAAGCTGCAGGCAGTATTTTGGTGTCTTCGGTGACGGCCTGGGGATGACCTCACGCGCTTGACGGCAGGTGGTTATGGATTTCCATCTATTCTCATGAAGAGTGGCAGTCCATTTCGTTATCATGGTGTTGAGTGTAGCCGACGAAATAGGGAGATCTGGTTCCGGCCCCACAAAGTGGGAGCGCGAGCCCCGTCCCGCCAGCCTATCAGCAGCCTCATTACCTAGGTTTCCTTTATGGCATTTAACCCACTTGAGTGTCAGGGCATTATTGATAGCGACCGCTTCTAGGGCATTGTGACACTGAAGTACTAAGCCCGAAGTGATCCTATGATTATTAAGAGTCTTAAGGGCAGCCTGACTGTCGCTATAAAGGACAATACGCCATCCCCTAATGCCCTTTGCTAAAATTTCTTCGGCGCCGTGCAGGATCGCTAACACCTCGGCTTGAAAAACCGTGGCAAACCTGCCCAGCGTCAGTTCTAGATTGAGGTCAAGGTCCGAGGAGAAAACTCCGGCCCCTGTCCCGATTTTCGTTTTCGATCCATCTGTAAAGATGGCGATCGAAGATTGCAGTTCGATATCAGGGTCAATGAGAACATGGTATTCCCTGTTAAAGGCAAACACAGGAGGCACAGTATTCTTTGCGGCACCAAGGAGAGGCACCTTGGCGGCGGTCTCATAAATGATGCTCGCGTGGCCGCGTCCTCCACCCGCCACGTCCAGAAGACCCCGGGATCTCAATCTTATAGCCGCCCTAAGCACCGCCTCCTCCACAAACAAGTCCAGAGGGGGAACACATAGGAGCGCTTCCATTGCCGCCGTTGGCGTTGTGCGCATTGCTCCTGTTACACTGAGACATGCGATGCGCTGCACATGTGACAGTTCGTTCCTGGCGACCACTCGTCTCACCCTTGGCTACCAGAGAGCGAGAGCGCCATAGGTTAGCATGGGCCTTATTATGGCAGTGTACAGCCACAAGGTAATTCTCGGGGAAAGTCCCCAAGTCCTATCCAAAATACGGCGACACTGCCAAAAGGCCATACATGCTTTTTCAGTTTTTGTTTTGACGTGCTTGCCCCAGCTCAGCCTCTTCTCAAACACAACGCCCAGATATTTGACATCCTCTGAAAAACTGAGAGCAATACCAAACAATTGTGGTGGTTGTAATTATTCAACTTTCCTTTTGTTGGTAAAGAGTACCATCTCTGTTTTATCTGGGTTTACAGAGAGGCCACCTTCCCTACAGCAATTTTCGATTGATCTTAAGGCGGTCCGCATTACGCTACAGAGTACACCCTCGAATCTTCCATCAATTAGGACGGTGATATCGTCCGCATATGCGATTGTGTAGTAGCCAGACACATTGAGCAAACGGACAAGGTCATCTACCACAAGGTTCCACAGAAGTGGTGAAAAAACGCCTCCTTGGGGACAGCCTCGATCTACAAGCCCCCTGACCCTGACATCCCCCACATTTATTTCTACTGCCCTCTGCTCTAACATACGGCGCAGCCATCCCACAAGAGTCGGCTCAACGCCATGCCGAGTGAGGGCACTAACAATACTGTTGAGGGACGCTTTATCAAAAGCTCCCTCTATGTCTAAGAATACACCCAGGGTAGACATTTTGTTGTCCAATGATCTTTCTATCCGCCGCACCACTGAGTGGAGGGCAGACTCAGTGGATCTCCCCGGGATGTATGCATGTTGATTTGTGTGAAGTGGATACATCGGTAAGGCCACTTCTCGGAGGTAACGGTCACACAGCCGTTTCAGTGTTTTCAACAGAAAACTAGTCAAGCTTATTGGCCGAAAAGATTTGGCTAGGGTATAGTCAGACCGCCCTGGCTTTGGTATAAAGACTACTTTTGTTTCTCTCCATACTTCAGGTACGTACTTCCAAGCGATGCACCCCGTGAATAAAGACATCAACAGGCCTAGCAGGGCATCCATGCCCCAGTGAAGCAGAGCAGGGAACACACCATCCGGGCCAGGTGACTTGAACGGTTGGAAACTTTTAATTGCCCAACAAATTCGGGATTCTTCTACTACCTTTTCCGCCACAGCCCAGTCCTCCTTGGTAGGAGGCGAGCTGTAAGGATCTTGCCATGCCAGTGTGTTGCAAACTACTATCAGGCGTCATCAGCGTCCCTCCGAGTGCAAACCCACTTTCATCGCTAGCGCATGTCGAGCTATATCTGCGATTCTCTACCATGGAAATAACGCTTCGGATTGTCTCCCTCTACGGGACACAAGCAAAACTCTCAATCCAGGGGAGGGTCGCAGCGTAAGCCGGTAATGCAATCACAGGTAGCCGGTACTAATTGTGCTTGGCATTTTTTCTTTGACATTTTATTTCGTCATGGCAAGCCCCTTCGGGGATTACTACATACACAGTCGCCATATAGCGGGAATGACAATCCATGAATTGTCCGAGCTAGATCCGTATCTGCATTACCGGCTTACGCTGCGGTCCTTTCCTGGATCGAAAGTTTCACTTGTGTCCCGTAGAGGGAGACAATCCAAACGCTTATTTCCATGGTAGAGAATTGCAGATATAGCTTTGAGATGCGCTAGCGATGAAAATGGGTTTGCACTCGTAATGACGCTGATGACGCCTGGTAGGCAGAAACTCGAGTCCGTCTCTACTGCTATTCCCCTTTCATTGCTTTTGCTAGTATGGTGATTATAACAATAGGCCATGAGCCAGGTGGCATTTTTCGGTTCTAATTGGGTTTGGCATTTTTTCTTTGACATTTGTAGAATAAATCCAATAATAAAACATACATTTTAAGAACAATGATACCTACTTGAGTTATCGTAGAGTCCGGTGGGGTACATTGATATCAAATGGCTCAAAGGAGCAAATTCTCCAAAGTAGAAGATGTTTGAGGGTAAGGGCTGATTGTTTAGCGGTCTACGTTCAGTCCTAAGATGTAACGGGTGACAGAGACTTACGGTGGCCTCAATAGAGTGGATGTCTCCGCAACGAAAGGGGATGTTTTCTTGTAAATTAGTGCCCCGAAGTTCGCAAGAAGTGCATAGATACCTGAGATGGGTGAAGCTCGTGGGTACGGTAACAGCCAATTGAAGGGTCCATAATATTCGTCATTGCTTATCATTGCGGTCTCCGACGAAAACTCCCTTGGAGGAAGACAAAAAATACGTCGAAGTCTTGCTTACTGCAGATATACAAAAGTAAGTTTAAAAGCAAACGCTTCATATAAAACATTACAATACTAATCGGAGGATCGACACGGTTATGCGCAGTTCTTTATCAAGATTGAACCGGCAGTGATAACTCGAACGCTAGAGAGACAGATACGATAATGAAGTAAATGAAAGTAACTCACAGATGACGCTAGTAGCTAGCGAAATTAATTCAATAAATATCCTCGTAGAAAATACAACGTAACAATATGCACATCAAGTAAAGGCTGAATATTCCTTTAGTTATA
The DNA here is from genome assembly GCA_949128085.1 of Cetonia aurata. NCBI lineage: Eukaryota > Metazoa > Arthropoda > Insecta > Coleoptera > Scarabaeidae > Cetonia > Cetonia aurata. The sequence continues at coordinate 35,214,693 of OX421888.1, forward strand.
TTTTTACATTATTCAATCAAATCAGTATTTTTTTTTTCGAAACTAGAATTGAACTGCCAATCTCCATTACAAACACACAAAGTTTAGATTAGAGGCGCTGTCGGCTACAATCAATTATGGCTTTCGCGACTTTTGCATTGTGTATCTGCATCATGGAGGAAATGTTATTTTGATAAGTTATTGTTTGATTTTAGATCACTATAAACAAATATTAATTAGTCTATTAATGTAATTTGTAAAATAAAAATATCTATCATCTCGGCAGACAGAACTGTTGTAATCTTACTTGTGAAATTGACATAAATAGGTACTCACTTTATTCAGGAATGTTTTCCATTGAGCTGTGCTGATATTATAAATAACGAAATTCCTTTACTTACCTACACATTCTAATTTATGCTTTCAAATAAATTGTAATATAAAACATGCTGATAAAATACTAAGCATTTTAGAATAATATACACACATGGTAATTATTTTGTTCTTCGAATAAACTAACCTCTTCAAGTGATACACTCATGCAGCATAATCTTTTATTTTCGAAAATTCATTATATCAGTTGTCACGACCGCATGTTGCTGAGCTTCTCCGTTGACTCTTAGAAATTCTTAAAAGCAAACAGTTTATTCAGTCAACTAACTCAATACTGCGAAAATTTCTAAGAAATACGTGACTCTATATTCACTTGTTTGAGCTGTTTTGCCTTGTTTGTCAGTTTTTGATATTAAACTCTCTTTTATATTTCAAGAAACTCTGTATCTGCCAATCTATATATTTATGGTTAAGTGGCCACTGTGTCAGCGGAATGGCACTTTTCTGTAGCTTGATACAAGAGGCTATGCTTCTCAAGCTAAGTTAATTAATAGTATCAAAACTTGAGAAATTACGAAAAAGACATTATTCTGCGCTTCATTTGGTGTGTTGAACTTCCATATGTATAATTTAGACGGTTTGACTTGCTTTCTATATGTGCTTTATTTTGGATTTGGCTCTTCCCGATATCACGATATTATGTGGTTTTTAACAGTAGAATCAGTAATTAAGAGTAATATTCAAAACCAAAATTTTTTGGAAGAAACTATATATCTAGGTATGAAATGTTAATGGATTGGGTTACAGTTTAAACATACATAAAAGGATAAACCAATAACAAAACAATGATAAAACCCAACATGAAAACGAAAAAAATTGACAAGTGACTACGTGGTAAAAAGTCGTTTTAGAAAAATGATTTGAGCTTAAACTGAGAATACTATGTTATTAAAAGTACTCAGATGAACCAGCTCTTGGGTTTATGTTAACAGAACACACATGCTGTTTGATAACACATTCAAGACGACAGCATATTGCGAAATTATCTGCTAGGACATGACCAGGACCCTGTTTCCTATTTTCTTTATATTCATATCGGTCGGTTAAAAATGACGCTGAGTTAAGCGGTTCATTCAATTCGTCGGTTTTCAAGGACGGCTGATCTGAAATATTTTTTGCCAATACATTTTAGATCGGAAGTGACAGATTTTTTTTATTTCGTAAATATTTAATTATATAGTATATATGTGAGAATTACTGGTTCTCCTATGTTGCTGAAATATGCTCTACATATTAACAATAATAATAATATAATACACATACCAGGTGTCCGAAAGTGTATAGCTTATTACGAGTAAATGGAGAACTAATCATCAAAGTAATTCAAATTTTGTATATGCAAGTTATTCGAGGCGAACTACGTTTCTAAAATAGTTTCATACATGCAGTGTTGCCGCTTCTACCTAAAGCTGGTAACAATTTTCTTAATTCAACTGGAACACTTGTATTCCTTATCATGGTTGGATTCCTTATTAAATTACCTATATATACCTATCTTAAAGCGTTTTTAACATATAAATTACTTAATTTCAATTAATTTTCAATTTTTTTTTTAAATTTGAGCCTTACAATAGTACGCATATCGTCGCCTTTTGGAATAACTAAAAGTCCAATTTTTTAACATGGTATTAAGAGGTAGAAGAGAAAGATGATGCTTTTTCTTCTTGCCATATTTTCCTGCCGCAGTCCACCCTTCTCTCTTCCTGCACTTCTTCGCCATTTAGTAATTCTTGAAAGTACTCCCTCCATCTTTCTAGAACTTCTTCTTCCTTGGCAATCAGGTTCCCCTTCTTATCTTTATAAAAGACTGCTTTGCTATTGCGGCTCTTTCTTTCTCCTTTTATTATTTGGTATAGATTTCGCATCTGGTTATTTTTGTAATTTTCCTCAATGTTCTGTAGCACCTCTTCATTATATTTCCTTTTCTTCTCCCTTATTAGTGTTTTGGTCTTTTTTCTTTGTCTCTGATAAGCCAGTTTTGCTTCCTTCGTTCCTTCGTTTAGCATTTTTATCCGTAACTTTCCCCTTTTCTCAATTTCACTCCTACATTCTTCATTAAACCATTGTGCTCTTTGTTCTTTGACTTTCTTCTCGCACCTTTGCGCCACTCTCTCTATCCTTGTTTTCAGTCCTGTCCACTGTTCTTGTATGCTGCTTTCCTCTTCCATATTCGTTAACTCCTTTTCCAACTCCTCCTCATATTTCTTCCTTTCCGCTCTACTTTTTAGCCTAATGGGTTTATAAATGTGCTTGTTTCTTCTACTATTCCTAATTTCCGGTATAATTTGCTTCATTCTTGCCCCTACCATGAAATGATCCGTATCCCCATCCAATCCCCTATAAGTTCTTACATTACTTATGGCTTTTTCTTCTGGCTTTTCAATTAGTATATGGTCTATTTGATTAACAGTTCTCCCATCTGGTGACACCCATGTATCTTTATATATTTCTTTTCTTTGAAAGTATGTACTTACAATGGTCATATTTCTTTCCCTAGCCAAATCAATTAAGAATTTACCATTTTCGCTTGTTTTTTCATGCTTGCTATGCCCTCCTGTCGTCGGCTTGTATATATCCTCTTTTCTAATTTTTGCATTGGCATCTCCTAATACTATTTTCATATCATATTTCGGTATCTTGTCGTAGACCTCATTCAATTCGTTATAGAATTCTTCTTTATCCATTACGCTGCTGTCCTCTGTTGGGGCGTGCATATTTAGAAAAGAGATTTTCTGATACCTTCCTTTTATTCGTAATAGACACATTCTTTCTGATACTGTAACTTATTATCAGTGGTTTTATTCTTCTATTAACTATAAAACCCGTGCCTAAAAGTCTATTATCTCCACTAATTAAAAATATATAATCATCCATTTCCATCTCTATCTGTCCCCTTTGTTTTGTTTCCTGTACTGCAACTATATCAAATTCAAATTTTTTTATCTCGCCTATTACCTGCTTCAATTTTCCTTCCCCAAATGTTCCTCTCACATTCCACGTTCCTATCTTAATATATTCTTTACTTCTATTTGCCTTACTCGTTTCTTTTTGCTTTGCCTGCGTCCTTGTACTCCTTTCCAATCCTATTGCCTCTAAATGTAGTCGTTTTTTTGTCATTTCTAGCTCCTCCTTTTCTTTATTCCTTCGCCACTCTTCACCATCTATCACCAGCTTCCTAACTCCTATCTTCACTTGCTTCCCATACGTTTTTCACTTCGTGCCCTTTCTCGTATTTGTTTTCCTATGGCTCTTTCCCTTCTAGTCAAATCGTGGTTGATGTAGCATGCCCCATTGCCAAAATTCCTCAGTTTATTCTTATTTTGCATTATCTTTTCTTTCTCTTCAATGCTGGGTAGCTCAATTAGACAGGCCTTCTCGCCTACTCTGCGTGCTGCTTTTACTTGTACCAGCACCCCTAAATTATCACTTATGAGTTTAGTCACTCCTGCCTTTAACTCTTCCGTATTGATTGTATCCACTGTTAATCCAGCTAAAACTACATTTCTTTCCCTTTTTTCCTTTTCAAGCCATTCCACATTATTTCTGATTTCGCTGGTTTCTTGTCTTAACTTTTCATTTTCCTTTACTTTCTTTCCATTGTTGCTCCTTAATACCTCATTTTCTTCCTTAAGTCGACTCAATTCTGTCCTAACTTCCTGTTGGTCTCTTCTCATATCGTTAATATCTTCCTGTATACCTCGCATCTCCCTTTTCATATCCCTGAACAGTTCCAGAATCTCGTCCAATTTATCCCCGTTAGTTTTGCCCCCCTTGGAAGGTGTTCTATTGGTTTTTTTACTCTTCACAAACGATTCGACTCCTTTCTCGTCTTCTGACCTTCTTCTCTTACTGCTATCATCACTTTCCATTTTGGTATTTATTGTTTCTTTTTATTGATCTCGTACACAGTGAGTACAGTCACTTTAACTTTTGCACCTTTCTGTATGTAGCACTATAGGTAAATATACCACGTTTGCTTGTTTACAGTCCAATGGGATGTTTTTACTCTCCACCCTTTTTGCGGGCCGGTTCGCCGATGCAATATTTGTACTCCGTCGAGTTTAGTCCCGTTAGCCGCCCTAAATTTAATAACTTTAATTCTAGTTTACTCGTTTTTACTTTCTTCTTAGTTCGGTTTTACTTCTGTAGGTGATCCCTAGTTTACACTTCTCACACATTCACTTACAAAACTATTTAATCTCGTCCTTTAAACTACTATTTTCCTATTTTAAATTTTTCGTGACGCAGCCGATGTGCTCGTTACTAACGTCGCCGACTCAATCCTACGTACTGTGTTACTTTAACAAAAAAAAATTCTTATGCTTGAGAAAAAATTTATTTAAAAAGACATACAAAGCACTTACATATTCATTTCGTCATAGTTGTAAAGCATAATAAGCTGAAAGTTTAAATGAAAATATTTAAGGTATGTACAGTTTGGGAATTTATACTGTGTTCAATGGATATACTATTTTTTAAATTTTTCACTAGTTTTACAGTTGTCTTGGACATATGTCTTGGTCAGCTGTCGGATATTCCCGATTGCGCTGCAAAAACTATCCTGTAATACATTTCTGTTACCTTGAATGCCATTACCAGCACTATTATATTTGGGGGTTTATCTCTAATAAATCCGTAGATGACATTAAGTTGTTCCATCCAGCGCCGTAATGATAAAATAAACTTATTAAGATGTACACACACTTTTCGCTTTAGGACATACATTACTGTTCTCTTGTGACAAAATACAAAAAGAAAAACTACAGTATTTACTACTACCTACAAAATATGTAAACATATTGATGTATAGAAATTATCAAATACTTAAGAAACCAGCGAATAATCTAAAAAGAAGGTTCCTAAAAATCAAGAGCCATCTTTTTATTATAGGATTTGTAAATACTAGCTTTCTTACATTGCTGAAGTAAATATATAAAATAAAAGCATCAAGTGCACTTTACTTTGTCAAAACGGAATATAACAAATTTCACAATTTTTACCGAACAATAAGCAATTACTGTAATTAAATATATCACCGAAAATGTATCACATCTGTCTACAAATTATTAGCAAATGATAAAACTATGACTTTTAACTAATTCTAGTTAGAGGCCATAGTAAAATTAAGCTATGCATCTCATCAATTTCAACAAACAATGTATTAATGTGCCTATGTATTCTACTTTTATTGCTTAATATTATTACTTAATAAGAAAATTGCTTTTGGAATAGTTTTTGATGGAGAAATTTTTAAAATGGCATAAATAATGAAAACTTGGTACCTAGTTAATGGCGATTTGACAAATTGAAAATTAGCAAACTGTTAAAGGGTAGAAATATTTATTTATTAAGTTGGTTTACATGTAATATATGACACAACAAAACTTAAAATTAAGAAAAGCCAAGGGTACAATTTTAAACTATATATTTAAATAGTATCTGATGCAGATTGAAGCAGAAGCAATTTCATATGTACTATATATTTTTGTGTTTCTATCTTCTGCAAAGTTTATTATGGGAATAAATGAATTGTTTTAAGACGCGTTGTTTGTTTTCTTTATTTTCTGCAATTTTCCAACTTTAGTATATTATCCCTTCTTCTCCTCAGATTTACACATAGCTTAGTCGGCATTCTCACTTCAGGTACCTACAAATAATAGGCCCCTAAACTCTAAAGGATGCGATGGGACGTTTGACTGTCCTTATGTGCTTAATTTTTTTTTCTTATTTGAAAAAGTTAGCCTAAAAACTGATAGTACTACAAAACAACTTTGTAGTAAGTATTTACAATGGACCTCAAGTTAGTATAATGGAAATTATTCAGTAAATATAAGCGAGCACATCATGTGTAAGTATGTGTGACAAAAAGGTGGCATTAACTATATTCACTAACCACGAACTGGTTTTGTCTCTAAAATTGTTCTAATTTAATATAGCTGTGGCTTAATACTTTTGTAAATTGTTGGCCCTATTTTCATGAAAACTTCCCTGGTGAACATGTTTCTTTTTTTTTTTCGATGTACACTTTTCTGTAACCCATAAATTATTCTAGATAGCACCAAACATTAAGTATTTTAGATCGGAAGGAACAGTTCTTTTTTTTAATTGCAATGGGATGCAATGTTAAAGCGTACGCGCGTTTAACTGGACACCATAAAAGGGGTTAACATGTTAATGTTCCTAGAGAAAGACGTTCGTGGAGGCATGACACAATGCTCTAGTAGACATGCAGAGTCCAATAATAAATATACGCCCAACTATAATCGTTCTCCGCCATCTACATATCTGATGTGTTTCGACATCAATGCTATGCATGCTTGGGCGATGTCGCAATATTTACTTTCTGGGGGGATGCAATGGGTTGAAAACGCGAGCATGGTAAATTTCCACGTACCTGATGACAACTCCACATATCTTGGAGGTCGATCTGGAGAACCCGCAGGAAATTCATGATAGTAGGGGAGAAAACTGCCGGCCACGTTATATATATAAGGAGGAGCATGACATCTACTATCCCCAACTTGAAACGATGTCTGACCGAAATCCCCGAATACACAAGTATTCACTGAGCGTTACAATTCCAACAGTCGGACTGGCTCAAGTCGTATATTGACCTTAATAGCAAGCTACCGCAGGAAGCGAAAAATGAATTTGAGAAAAGCCTGTTCAAATTGATGAATAATGCAGTGTTTGTTAAAACAATGGAGAATGTGCGGCTGCGGCATAATTGTAAGTAAGTGAGATATAATATAGATATGGGGCAGAAGCACTGATTTGCAAACCAAACTTTAAATGTTCGACTATTTTCAACGATGAATTAGTTGGAAACACACCTTTCCGCTTAAATAAACTAACGTCGCTATCGAAGTTTGTCTCCAATATAGGATGCTAATTTATCCAGGGACGAGGTCATAAATCTGAATGAGTCTATAAATTTGAACTTTATTTTGCTTCCACTGGTGGTGTGAATCATATAAACATATTGCTCTCTGTTATTGGTGATGAAGCTTAACTGCCCTGATTTTGGCAAATCTATTAAGCGTCTATCACACGCGGAGAGATTGTGGAAAACGACAGAGATGGTTTTAGAATCTTGGAATTATAGGTTACGTGGGCTGCGCCTCTATCCACATGCAAAATAATATCAACAACTTGCTGAAATATACAATGTCAGAAACTTACCTATATTTACCGCTGGCATGGCAGTGATCAGGAGCCCTGTCGGTGTCAAGGAGTTTTACAGAGTTGCTACATCTATTTGCGGTATGAAAATTCCTATATTGTTAGGAAGTTACACGATCCACAGGGCCAGGGCATTTGTTTGATGTATTAAAATATTTTCAGTGCAAAAATTAAAACGATCTACGTTGAAGTGTTAAGTGTGTAAATTATATCGGCTCGCGGAATGAGCAGGTGATATAGCAGTCGCCACGAGTGATGGCGAGGAGTAGGGATGCGCTGTAGACGCTTTTAAAAGCGTGCACGCCCACTTAGCTGCAATAATACGTTCTGAGTATTTGTCAGTGGCGGCTCAAAATGTCTCTGTTAGGGGAGCATAAAGTGATTCACTCTCAAACGCGCGAAGTGGTTTTTAATGTATATAATTATTTTTTTAAAAGAAAAAGCACATCGGCAAATGTAAGTAAAATAAAACAGTTAGTGTCTGAAGCAACCGGTGTGTCAGTGCGAACAATAGAAAGAATTGTTCAGGAAGGACATAGGGCGACAAATCCCGCTGAAATAAAATTTAGAAGTCCTGGTAAGAAAAGACCGAGGCAAAAAAGTGTCAGTAGTTTACCAGAATACCAATTAAGAATAGTGCGGGATATGATATATGACTTTCATCGAACAGATGAACGACGTGTTACCGTATCGGCTCTACGGCAGAAGATGGAACGGGAATTAGAATGGAAGGGTTCGGATACATCGTTAAGAAAAATTTTAACAGATATGGGATTTAAGTTTAGATGTGCGCAGAATAATAAAAGAGTATTAATAGAACGAATTGATGACCATGTTGCCAATATAGAAAATAAATATTTACAATCAGAAACTCTAGTTGACGACAGGACCGAAAATTTAATTATAAATGTAAATAATGATAGTAGTAGTGACGACAACGATTTTAGTGCGGAAGAGGTTTAACTTTATCCATTAAATTTTCAATTTGTTTAATAGGTTATAATGTTTAAATTCAATAAACCGTTTAAACAATAATCCTTTTTTGTTATTATCATCGCTGATGTTTCCTGGTAAACAATTCAGGGGATTATGTGCCCCTTAACGGTTAATCGGATTTAAATGTTTAGTAGTTCATTAAGATTATATTAACATAATATTTTTGTTTTTTGTTGTGAATATACATATGTTCATATATTCCAGGAATAAATTAGTAGGTAGGCACTTGTAAATAGTAGTAATTAGTAAACAAAATACTTATATTGTCCGGAGATATCCCATACTAATAAAACCATTTTATTAAATTTTTAATTACATTAACGTTGCATTATTCAATATTAACCTGCACGCCAATGGTATAGAGAAATTATATGCAGAGGCGATGGTAAATCCGTTGTGCCCGTCTACTGCTGCGCGAACCTACTCCTACCGCTCGCCATCACTTGTGGCGACTGCTATACCAATAAATTGACCGCGATTTAAACCGACCGCCATAAGACGCCGATTAACATCTATAATTACACTGACCGCTTATCCAGCCTGTAAAATGTGATATCAGTCCGTGGAATAAGCAGCGATAATTGAATTGACCGCAAATTAGGAAGAGGATTGTCCGCCCACGCAGCCTGCGTCGTCTAGGACCACCTGGGAGAGGCTCGACCTTGAAATGGCCCAGAATCCTAGATTAGACTTTGATAGATCTGTTTTAAAATAATTTTTATCTGTTTTATAGGATACTTTTTTTTTATCAACAATAAAATTAGGTATATGATTTCTGAGATTGTGGGAAAATTGTTATATAAAATTTCAAAGTATTAACGTCTTTCTTTACAATAATCTTAATGTGAAAAGTAATATCACAATACATAAAAAACAAAGAACACAAAATCACACAACCGCTCTATGTACTTACGCTACTCTGTATCCCTACGCATCTGTGTTAATTTTTTTGACCAGAGCGAAATTAGAAATCGCGAGTCAATCGCTATCAGCCGCTTTAAAAATAACTTCGATAAATTCAGGTAATTTTTTCAATTATCATTTTGTATGTAGAAGAATTCTTTAAAATAGATTTAGTGAACTGGTGAAGACAATTCTGATTGTTTAAACGTTTTTATTCTTAAATTAAAAAATCTACAAGATTTAGAATAAGAGCACTCTACAAAATTTAAAATTTTTATTAACAATGATTATGGATATGAAGAATATTATACTATATAATAAAACCTTTTTATGATTTGTTACCTACTTTCGGCACCGAAAGTGACAGAATGAAATTCAAAAAGAAAACCAAAAAGTTGCTGCGCTACCGCTTCACAAACCTTTGACTCAGTGGGTTGATATTCGGCAATCCTGCAGGGTGCCAGCCGGCTCGTCGGCGAGGGAGTGGGTTGAACGAAACAAGCCCAAGATGGAACGAAATTAAAGATTCTCAAATTCTAGCAAACAAGAGAGAAGAAAACACAAATTGAAAGGACCAAAATTGATACGATGAAGGCAACGTAGTGGGAAACAAGACGTAAAAACAACTCTGAAGTTAGAGGGCAGAAAGAAAAGGAAAATAAAATAACAGAAGCTCGTCTAAACGACTGGCCAAGTACTACACAAGGTAGGTGAAGAAAAAAACCGTAACAGATTGTGTCTACATATTAGGCAAAACCCATGATCATATCCCTATATAAATACGAGTATCTTCTATCCAATGTATTTTTACAGCTATGTAAATATAAATAAAATAATACTGTCACGGGGCGTAAATATGACCTCCGTAACTGGGGAGTAATTGAGGGTAAATCGTTCATTGCTTCTAGACTAACTAAAATCAAATAAGTTTGGAGGGTACCTACCTTGATCGACCATGACGCGTTGTTGGGAAACACTAATTAACAGCTGTTCATTCTCTGGGAAACTTTATTCCTTAATGTAACTGCTTCACACAAGCCGCTACTACTGTTCTCCTTTCTATGATTTTTACGTCCACCCTTCCTCACTTTTTAACTTAGCGACTTTGCTGAGTGGACATAAATCGGCAAGCTTGTACAGTTACTTAAATAATATTACTTATAAGAATACTTAAAATGTTAAAAATAATGATATCGTAGCATTTCTTTTTATTTTCCCCAAGCGGCTACCTTAGCAAAACAGCATCTTGATAAATTGCATTTTCATGATAATGAGGAAAAACATATAGATGAGATACTCCAGGACATAAGTGAATTGCGTCAAGAAGGGGAAGATTTTAAAACTCAAAATATTCATTATTCAATACAGTACATCCTTTTTGCCGTACTTTTAATAATTCTCTTAGTTCTGGGGTGCGCAAAAATTTGCATTGTGTGGAAAGGACGAGAAAGGCACGTTTATTCTACCCAATGGCCGTAATCGTCGAGTTAGACTGAGCTGCCCGGCCGAAAATTCGGTAGAAAAGTAAATAGGAAATGTTGAATTGTAAATTTAAATTAGGTGTTCTGGATTACTTGGAGGGTGGCTACTGCCACTGCATTTAGGCCTCATTATGCTTCCTCCGTTTGTTGCGTTTTTGCATGCACCTTTTGCACATCTTTTTTCTTTAATTTTGCTATATCCTCAAGCAACTAGTTTCTTTTTCTGATATTTTTTTTATCAAGATTGTACCACATGCATTCTTGGTGGTTTTTAATATAAATTTTTTAAATTTTTAGCACACTTTTCTATATTTTTTGTAGTCCCTGTAAAACAGTACTTTAACAGTATTATATATAACAAATTTATTGTTATTACATCTTATCAGTCAGTATAAAACATTTAATTGGTACAATAGCTTGTATGCTATAACGATCATGTAGGTAATAAATAAGAAATAAATACTATAAACTAACTTGGCTAGACATAATGATCCCGTCCATACTTTTATACATCCTATTCAAAAGTATCCAACCCAATGAAACTAGAACTTTATACAGAATTAATATTCCGCTGTTTCCAACAAGTAATTAAGCATAAATTATTATTTACAGTCTAATAGAGGAAAAGAAAACATGGAAACATCAAGGACATATTGCCTTGGCACCATGCTTAATAAAAAAATGCCATCAGAACTTTTTTGGTTTCGAGAATGTATGATGCATTGTATCTACCATTCTCCTTTTCAAAAGCTGTGAGGGCATTATTTTATAAAGAAATGAGAAACAAATCAACATTTCTCTACAGTATTCAATAATAGCGCAGTAATACACAAATTTTGTACTTTAAAATTTGGAACGCAGTTGATTAGGGGGTTCAGATTTATCGTTTAATACAACTAAAATACATAAGTATCACTACCACTCTATATCTATCATTGCGTCATAGCTCTTCCCGTGTACCCGGTATCAGGAAAATGTCTTGATTCTCTTACTAAATGGTCAATGTTTTTAAGAGTACCACCCGAACCAACTAATGCCGCGTGTAATCTAGATGCTAACCAACACATTATAAAAGCCGACATAAATAGTAAACACCCTAAGATTGTAGCAATCACTAGGAACGTACTGCAGGAACTCTCCAACGTTGCGGTCCGATGGAAGAATTCCCCTGGCATCAGTACGGTGTATTCGATGTTCTCCTTGAATCTCGTATATTGCGTAGTACCGTTGTAGTTTTTTGATAAACCTTGGGCAGATGGTATATCAGACAGTCCACTGTCAGAACGACGCTTCCTTCTTCCATGGCCAGATGGTTCGAAGAGGTCCAAACAGAAATCCGGTTGACAATCCGCCATATCCATGCACGCTTTTATCTGAGAGTGTATCCATAACGTCGATCGTTCTTTCATGGAACTCAAGAGAAATGCTTCGAAATCGAGAAAAACCTCGTTGTGCCTTTCGCGATATCTTGCCGGCTGGTGGGGAATTATGGAAGCGAAATCTCTATTACGGCAACTGAAAATAGAACAAAGTGAATCACCGTCGGTAATTCTATAGGTATTTATCTTTTGTATTGCTAGAATATATAATTCAATTTAGTTACGTACAGGATGTGGGATGGGATGTATCGCAGTGAATTCTGCTCCCTATAAATACTTAAATACCAACATTCAATTAAATAGTACTGTGATGGTTCTGTTATTGTTTTAATGTACTTCTAACTTTTATCAAATGGAACAAGAATTTCTTGTGAGTCGCACATTTTATTTGTACTAGTACAACTCTACATATGATCTCATGTATAAAATAAATTATTACAAATATTTCTTTTATCTTTATTCAGACTAGAACTCAATTCAATCGTTTGAAATTATATTAAGCAATTTAAATTTCCCACCAAAATCTTAATGGCAATTCATAACTCAATACGCCAACCTATGAAAAATCAAATCACTTTTAAGAAGAATATTATAAATTGTAGCAGAGAATTGTCACCAACCTCAATAAAACGGTAATAAACAAGTTTCCAAATTTAACTAAATAATTTTCGCGAACGAAATATTTAACCTTCAAATACTTTGTACGTATTTTGATTTAAATAGTTTAAAAATGATGTTTTGTTTGCAACAGTTAAAGAAGAACAGCTTAGAACAGTTAAGAAGTGCATTCGTTGTATATTTGCCGGTCTGCCGGCGCACAGTGGTCAATATACCTAGCAAATCCGGACATCGGCTCTAATTTTCTTTTTAAGAGTTGAAAATTTAAAAAAAAATTTTTTTTTTAAATTTAAGTTTTTAATTATTACTTTTTCAGGTTGTTTCTTTTAAACTATTAAAGTTTCAGTTTTAAAGTTTTTGAAATGACGTCGATTCGTCATGGATAAGCATAATAAAAAATATTTTTTACTGTGGAAATTATATATTTCACATGTTTACATTATTTTACAGTAAATGGTAGAAGTACTACAGACATAAGAAGAGTAACAGTTAAACATTTAAAAGTTATCATCGGACGAAATGTTCTCCAACTCCGTTTCAACATTTTCAGGGTTGACGATTAAAAGCGTTTTAAGCTCCGCATCTATTTCTCTGGGTAAATGTAATTTTGCCCCAACCCTTTTGGAACTAAGAAATGGATCGGAGCTTACTATCAATCTATGAAAAAGATCATAATTAACTTTTTGGGAGCTTATTTTTCGAGTATGATGTTCCCTGTAGCGCCGAATGTCCCGATTTCTAGTTTCTTGGGCTTCTTCAGATAGTTCACCAATTGGCACCACAGCCTCTTGGATTACGGCTGTTCCGTGCAGTAAAATTTTGTGCACTGAAATTGGCATGTAGTACCACCCATATAAAGATACATACTTTTCTGAAGTCTTAAAACAGTAAGTTTCAAACTTATTTACATCAATGTCATATCCACTGTTAATGGCTCTTAAAATAATGGAAAATCTCTTAATAAGATCCTCATCAATACCTGTAATTTCTGCAGACAAAGTGGGATTGCCGAAAAAGCGTCTGGCTGTGTTTCCGTCATTCGTATTTCCTGCGGATTGCTTAGGAACATCCACAAGGAGACCCATGCGATCCCGAAATAGCTGTTGGATATATTTTTTTCGTCTGCCTACAGCCTCTTTCATTTCTTTCTTTACTTTCCACACTTTCACTTCCAATCTATAGGAAATGTGCAGTAAACATTCGAAAAACCTAATGTATGCATGAAGGACAGACAAACCGAATTTAAGTGTGTCCTTCTGTACTTTCCTTGTCCGTAGTTCGTCAATGTCATTCATTTCCGATATTGTCGCCCTGCACATGAAACACCTCATAGCACTTGTGGTCTCAGTGATTGCATTGCAAACCTTGCCATCCACCATTGTCAATAACAAAGTAAAGGATATTTTTCCATGTTCAGTTTGACAAGGCCTTAAATTATTAATCTGGTTGTTCATGTCCTGTTCTAACTGTCTACTAACTTCATCGGTTTCCTTTATCCATAGTAGTTTCACTGGTCTACAGAACAGTTTAGAGGATGGTCTTGGGTTTTTCCAGAGAAGTTCATTATTTTCCTTGACAAGCCGGAGCGGCACAAGCGACATTACAAGAAGGTTTCCCTCAGCTTGGAGTTCTGAAGAGGAAGTAAAATCTGATGTTTGTTTAAATTTTGAGTAGCCGGAACTTCCATCAAAGCCCCACTTGCAAATTAATTTTAAAGATTGGGAATCGTCACTGGCAGAGTAAATGCATTTCACTAAGCTCTCGCAAGTTTTGTCCAATAAACTTTGCAGTGGGACTTCACAGTTAGATTCTGTGATGGTTATGCCATCTGGGTAGAAATCCCTTTTTGCCTCTAAAACCTTATAATAGGGTGGATATAAATCATGTCCACAACTATCAGCCGATTGTTTTAGTCTTGTGTATTGTTCCCGGGTTAAATTTAGCTCTAAAATTAAAGCTAACGCTTCTTCTGGAGTATATTTCCGTTGTTCTGGATCGGAAGTGGTCCATTTCTGAAATATGCGTTTAGCACGTGTTGGGGTTGTTGTCGTAGCTTCGGTCAACAATTTCGCAGCAGCCTGGTCACCCTCGTCGCGTAATTTCATTGACGTTGCAAAACTTAGTTCAGCTGCCGATGTTTCTTCCCTTAACTGTTCGGTTTTTCGACGTTTATGTCTCTCAGAATACTGCTTGAAATCCTTAGTCGATTGAGTACCCGAGGGCCCTGGAGTAGGCTCCGTATTGGACGAAGTTGGTGTTAAGCGATTCTTTAATAGCTCAGGAAATACAATTTCCTCTCTTAGCCAATCGTCATATCGAGCCAAGAAAACTTCGTTCTTGCTGAAAACCTTCTGCCATCGTTTAAGGTACGGCGAGAAAAAACTTTCCCTTGTAAAAGTTACTTCCGTGGCATGTTCATCTCCATTAGTGGCGAAGTGTTCTTTAAGGTACTCCAACACGTGTTTTTTTCGGTCAGTAATAGTTTTTCTAGGATATTCCAACATTTTGTTGTGCAAATCTAACCGAGTTATCGGTGAAAAATCCATTGTTGCTTGAACAATAACGAAAAACACACTAACAAAAATTTACGAAGAAAAACTTAACAACAACTGATAACACAACTGTAACAACACTAAATACAACAGAATAATTAACAATAAGCTCTCAGAATATCACTCACGAGACGTTACTTGGTACGTGACCAAAATGCGAATGGAATTTATAAGTGCACTCTCTCCTTATATTTCGTCTGTAATCACTTTCTGAGGGTTTCCGAGAGATTAGTTGATTTTATGGCATAGTTAAGCCTTTGAATATTAAGAATAAATTTAATCTCGAGTGTCCTGATGTGTCCTTAATAACGTAAAACTTGCTTATTTACAAAATTCCAAGAAAAATGCAACGATAAATATATTAGGTCGGAATAATTTACGGCTTATCGGATTTCGAAGTATATTTAGGGTAAATTGTAAAGGAAGAAATGTACTACCTGCTGGTAAAACCATTTCAACTAATTGCTTTAGGTGAGCTAGACAAGGCCTATTAAACATCGCACTAATTTCTCCTTAAATACCAACTCATGTAAAATATGGAATTTTGCACTAGTTCGCGGACCATAACTTATTACCGGTTTACTGAAAACTGCCACAATTTTCAGGGAAGTAGGCGAACAGGTAGATAAATATAATATAATCGTTTCAGCATAATTCAAAAAAAGTCAAATTTTGTGCAAATGTCCGGAATACGCTCACAAATTGACCACTGTGCGGCGGTTAGCTCATCTGGCAGAGCAACCATCCGGTGAATGGGAGATGCCGGGTTCAAATCGTATACGAGGTGAAAATTTTTAATATAGAACTTGCCTCATATAAATTACAGTGATTCCAAATGCAGATCAACAGATTAGTGAGAGAGATTTCAAGCTTCGATATGCGTATGGGTTTAGAACAAATGCGGAGGAGATGAACATTTTTAATTGTTTTATTTTCGGATGGATGTTCGTTCCGCAAAAAAATGGACACAACCTTAATTTTAAAAGTGATGAAATTCCGGATTCTATAGCATCAACACCGATGGTCCGTGAAGGTTTGAGGAGGAATCGTGAGGTTGAATTTGATAGGTCCTTATTTTTATGTAATCTATCCGGATACTTTTGTGCGTACACTCTTGACGCAAGCAAACAGTTTTCTTCGCATTCACTAATTGTTAAAATTATGTGGATAAATTTTAATTTTTTGGAACGATTTTAACCATAAATTTCACAGGTGAACTAAAGTAAGTTTTGATTGCTGTCAAACAATGGTAAATTGTATATGATTCAGAATAATCTTAAAATGTACATACAAAGGTGTAGCAGTCAATTAAATAAAAAAGATTTAAAAAAATCCTAAGCTTTTCCAAATAAAGTCCGCGCCGTATGACTACCCTGTATAGACTTACTGAACAAACGTAGGAATTTTATATAATTTTTGGCAGAAATTGGAAATTTGCTAAATTTGGGACAGCGTTGATTGAGGAAAGGAAAGGAGCGGTATCACATACGATTTATTATTTCAAGAGTTGCTGATCGTCAAATCGATGTCAGACGCATGCGCAGCACAAATTTCAATACATACAACACAAAACCCGCCCATTTTCTGCGTTGGACGTGCGTTCGTTCGAAATAATCAGTATTGTGAAAACAATGGTTCTGCACATACATTCATACATGTTTGGTTGCGACATCCCATCCACGAATCACGTTGATGAAAGATAGATTATGTAGTTTCCACGTTTCACAGAAGCTTAAAAATAGGGACAAATGCTGATTTATTAGGGATTAATAGTATTGCCACAAGATGGTACTGCGGAAAACAAATACTGCAAAAAGGCTCTTTGTGGCTACTGGTTGTTAAGCCACTTTGTTGTCCTGATCATAGGCTAAAAAGTAAGTGCGTTTTCGATTAAAGATGTCAGTACAGTCCAGACTTATGGCCATCTAAGAGTACCACAGCCTGCAGCCTTATTGTGCTGACATTGTAATTGAAGAGATCGCATGACGAAGGAACTGTGAAATAATTAAAAGAAAGTTATACGCAGTGAAGTAAGGGACAAGTAATATCTTTATGAGCCATGTTAACAAACACAAGAAAGAATAAATGTTATGAAGCCCATTTTAGCATTCGATGCTAGGTTGATTAAATAGATTTCTAATCTCAGCCCAAAGGTGAATACAAATTTAAACTTACCTCCTTATGAAAACCATTTTGATGAATTTGTCGTATTCAGACTACTCAACTTAAAACGATCAAAGAAAGTGACTTACAATGGGTGGTTCAAATCGAAAATAACAGTAAATTCGCCAGTCAAACTGTTGAAAACCTTAAAAAATACAGCTCAACATCAAGCCTAGATCTTTGTAAAGTGAAGTCAGAGTTGAGATGCGACCCAGGGTATTAAAAGTAAGCTAATCACTTGTCTGAAAGACTATGTCAATACACGCCCAATGAAGTTATAGAATTCGTGCAAGTCATGAAAAATAGAACTCTATATGAAGCCTAGTTGGACGCAAAGTTAAAGTGAGTATATCGTCATCAACTGACTTCACGCGCAACTTCAACATAAAAGAAGAGTTAAAGGAGATCTTAGAAAGCCAAAACTAAGACGGATCTACTGATCGACAAGCCAGTATGAAAACATCACCCTTGACGGGATTACTGCTGGCATCAGGGTTAGTGCATCTAGCATTTGTTTATAAGAAGTTACCGAAGCTTTATATTTGTGAACGGTATGTACGTATTGTTCACTCGAGTTGTGCTGCCCCTAGAGAACTAACTAATGAAAGACATCGGTGTAAGTTACTGTGTCCACTGTGCTTGCGTGCAAAATAAACAAACAATTATTATATTATAACATCAGTATACAAAATAAAAAAATTAAAAACCAAAAAAAGATTTGTGTATGGTAGGTCGACAGACAGCGCGGTAATCCGTGAAATATTCCTGATACAGTCATGAATAAAACTGGGAACGATATGTATCAAGTGGGTACAAAGAATGAAATAACAAAAGAATTATATTTGAGATCTTAGAACACCTAATGCCGAAAATAGCCTCCGTTCAGGTGAAAGCACGCTGATATCCTTGTTTCCATATATATTATTAACGTTTGGAGGTATGTACCTTTGGGTATCTCTTAGATAGCGGACGGCACCAATGTAAAATCCGATTTGCATCGCACGTGAGTTAGGAGACACCCAAATGTACTTCTAAATTGTGGAATAACTATAGAGAAATGCATAAACAAGGCTAATATACAATCAAGTGGAATATATCAGTACCTTGGTGGGTTAAAGAGTTTGTTATTTTTAGCTGAACTGTGCTGCCATACTCCTGCGCCAGTACTGTACTAAAACCAAAAAGATCTGTATTTGAGACATTTCAAATCGTGAAAACCAGACACCTCGTTAGCTCACCTGGTAGAGCGTCCGCCCGGCAAACGGAAGATGTCTGGTTCAAATCCGAAACGAGGTAACATTTTTAATATAAAAATTGCCTCATATTAAAATGAGAGTTATAGCAGAAAAGCATTTATTTAATAGTTCCTTTATCATTGAGGTTCTGACGTAAACTGCCATATTGAATTGCGCCTTTGCACTAGCGTGAAGGCTAGAGGCCGACGTACCGTTAAAAAGAACAACATATCTAACGTCAATTTAACGTCACTTGCACTAAAAAAGGAATGTTTCAGTATACACTACTTGTACAGTACACATCCATGTTTTTATTATTTAATTAAGGTTCTATTTCAGTAAATTTCGAATATTTATAATTGTTTAGTATTGTAAGCATTTATTTATTTGTATTTAATCTTATTATATTTAGAGAACCCTTACTTCATCAGAATCTGGGTTTTCCCATTAAATTATTTCGGTTTCAAATTTCCCCTAATTTAAGTTAAAGTTTGACACCTTATATATTGCAATAGCTCACTATAGCAGTCGCCACAAGTGATGGCGAGCGGTGGGAGTAGGTTCGCGCAGCAGTAGACGGGCACAACGGATTTACCATCGCCTCTGCATATAATTTCTCTATACCATTGGCGTGCAGGTTAATATTGAATAATGCAACGTTAATGTAATTAAAAATTTAATAAAATGGTTTTATTAGTATGGGATATCTCCGGACAATATAAGTATTTTGTTTACTAATTACTACTATTTACAAGTGCCTACCTACTAATTTATTCCTGGAATATATGAACATATGTATATTCATAACAAAAAACAAAAATATTATGTTAATATAATCTTAATGAACTAATAAACATTTAAATCCGATTAACCGTTAAGGGGCACATAATCCCCTGAATTGTTTACCAGGAAACATCAGCGATGATAATAACAAAAAAGGATTATTGTTTAAACGGTTTATTGAATTTAAACATTCTAACCTATTAAACAAATTGAAAATTTAATGGATAAAGTTAAACCTCTTCCGCACTAAAATCGTTGTCGTCACTACTACTATCATTATTTACATTTATAATTAAATTTTCGGTCCTGTCGTCAACTAGAGTTTCTGATTGTAAATATTTATTTTCTATATTGGCAACAGAGACATTTTGAGCCGCCCCTGACAAATACTCAGAACGTATTATTGCAGCTAAGTGGGCGTGCACGCTTTTAAAAGCGTCTACAGCGCATCCCTACTCCTCGCCATCACTCGTGGCGACTGCTATACCTGGCTGTAGGTATTAGATTTTTATTTATACAAACTTATCTATTCATAGATACTGCCGTAGCTATTATATTCCCAATAATATTAATACTACTGATGAGTAATGGTCAACATCCGCTGTAAAGTACTCGAGAATATTTAATTACCTTTTACAACTAGAATTTACCCAATTCATCCCCTTCTGGGAATCATGATACTTTTATTTATTTAATATATTATACCGAGGTTTCCTCTACAAAAATTCATACAGTCTTCAAACAACAGTCTTCAAACAACAGTCTTCCAACAACAGTTCGGTACAACATTTTCATACATACACATTGTAAGCAATCGGTTAAAGGGTTTAAAATTCGTATACTATTAGTGTCTATTATTTGTGAACATTAGTTAAGTTGTGTTATGTTTCTTGTAAGTTTTAAGTGAATTAAAGTTTTAAAGGCCTGCACGTATTTTATTAATGTTCACTGGTCCTTCGAACAAAAAACAAAAACTAGTGTTGGAGTTAAAGGATACAGTCCTCGTGAAGCATTCATCTACATAGCTCCAGACACATCACCTTCAACACTACTTGAACTAGTATAGTCAGTATCTAAAAGGAACGGCTCTAAAAATAAACTGGATGCAATTCTGAACATCACTTCAACTCGGTTTGCAAAAACAAATAAGCAAGAATAATTAATAATTACTAAATAAATAAAGTTTATAACTAAAGAAAGCAAATAACCGTATTTTCATTTAACTGCACAAGCAAAACATTAATGTAGACATTAGCAACAAACTCGAGTTTCCGCCATCCCGTCGCACAGTGGTCAATTTGTGAGCGTATTCCGGACATTTGCACAAAATTTGACTTTTTTTGAATTATGCTGAAACGATTATATTATATTTATCTACCTGTTCGCCTACTTCCCTGAAAATTGTGGCAGTTTTCAGTAAACCGGTAATAAGTTATGGTCCGCGAACTAGTGCAAAATTCCATATTTTACATGAGTTGGTATTTAAGGAGAAATTAGTGCGATGTTTAATAGGCCTTGTCTAGCTCACCTAAAGCAATTAGTTGAAATGGTTTTACCAGCAGGTAGTACATTTCTTCCTTTACAATTTACCCTAAATATACTTCGAAATCCGATAAGCCGTAAATTATTCCGACCTAATATATTTATCGTTGCATTTTTCTTGGAATTTTGTAAATAAGCAAGTTTTACGTTATTAAGGACACATCAGGACACTCGAGATTAAATTTATTCTTAATATTCAAAGGCTTAACTATGCCATAAAATCAACTAATCTCTCGGAAACCCTCAGAAAGTGATTACAGACGAAATATAAGGAGAGAGTGCACTTATAAATTCCATTCGCATTTTGGTCACGTACCAAGTAACGTCTCGTGAGTGATATTCTGAGAGCTTATTGTTAATTATTCTGTTGTATTTAGTGTTGTTACAGTTGTGTTATCAGTTGTTGTTAAGTTTTTCTTCGTAAATTTTTGTTAGTGTGTTTTTCGTTATTGTTCAAGCAACAATGGATTTTTCACCGATAACTCGGTTAGATTTGCACAACAAAATGTTGGAATATCCTAGAAAAACTATTACTGACCGAAAAAAACACGTGTTGGAGTACCTTAAAGAACACTTCGCCACTAATGGAGATGAACATGCCACGGAAGTAACTTTTACAAGGGAAAGTTTTTTCTCGCCGTACCTTAAACGATGGCAGAAGGTTTTCAGCAAGAACGAAGTTTTCTTGGCTCGATATGACGATTGGCTAAGAGAGGAAATTGTATTTCCTGAGCTATTAAAGAATCGCTTAACACCAACTTCGTCCAATACGGAGCCTACTCCAGGGCCCTCGGGTACTCAATCGACTAAGGATTTCAAGCAGTATTCTGAGAGACATAAACGTCGAAAAACCGAACAGTTAAGGGAAGAAACATCGGCAGCTGAACTAAGTTTTGCAACGTCAATGAAATTACGCGACGAGGGTGACCAGGCTGCTGCGAAATTGTTGACCGAAGCTACGACAACAACCCCAACACGTGCTAAACGCATATTTCAGAAATGGACCACTTCCGATCCAGAACAACGGAAATATACTCCAGAAGAAGCGTTAGCTTTAATTTTAGAGCTAAATTTAACCCGGGAACAATACACAAGACTAAAACAATCGGCTGATAGTTGTGGACATGATTTATATCCACCCTATTATAAGGTTTTAGAGGCAAAAAGGGATTTCTACCCAGATGGCATAACCATCACAGAATCTAACTGTGAAGTCCCACTGCAAAGTTTATTGGACAAAACTTGCGAGAGCTTAGTGAAATGCATTTACTCTGCCAGTGACGATTCCCAATCTTTAAAATTAATTTGCAAGTGGGGCTTTGATGGAAGTTCCGGCTACTCAAAATTTAAACAAACATCAGATTTTACTTCCTCTTCAGAACTCCAAGCTGAGGGAAACCTTCTTGTAATGTCGCTTGTGCCGCTCCGGCTTGTCAAGGAAAATAATGAACTTCTCTGGAAAAACCCAAGACCATCCTCTAAACTGTTCTGTAGACCAGTGAAACTACTATGGATAAAGGAAACCGATGAAGTTAGTAGACAGTTAGAACAGGACATGAACAACCAGATTAATAATTTAAGGCCTTGTCAAACTGAACATGGAAAAATATCCTTTACTTTGTTATTGACAATGGTGGATGGCAAGGTTTGCAATGCAATCACTGAGACCACAAGTGCTATGAGGTGTTTCATGTGCAGGGCGACAATATCGGAAATGAATGACATTGACGAACTACGGACAAGGAAAGTACAGAAGGACACACTTAAATTCGGTTTGTCTGTCCTTCATGCATACATTAGGTTTTTCGAATGTTTACTGCACATTTCCTATAGATTGGAAGTGAAAGTGTGGAAAGTAAAGAAAGAAATGAAAGAGGCTGTAGGCAGACGAAAAAAATATATCCAACAGCTATTTCGGGATCGCATGGGTCTCCTTGTGGATGTTCCTAAGCAATCCGCAGGAAATACGAATGACGGAAACACAGCCAGACGCTTTTTCGGCAATCCCACTTTGTCTGCAGAAATTACAGGTATTGATGAGGATCTTATTAAGAGATTTTCCATTATTTTAAGAGCCATTAACAGTGGATATGACATTGATGTAAATAAGTTTGAAACTTACTGTTTTAAGACTTCAGAAAAGTATGTATCTTTATATGGGTGGTACTACATGCCAATTTCAGTGCACAAAATTTTACTGCACGGAACAGCCGTAATCCAAGAGGCTGTGGTGCCAATTGGTGAACTATCTGAAGAAGCCCAAGAAACTAGAAATCGGGACATTCGGCGCTACAGGGAACATCATACTCGAAAAATAAGCTCCCAAAAAGTTAATTATGATCTTTTTCATAGATTGATAGTAAGCTCCGATCCATTTCTTAGTTCCAAAAGGGTTGGGGCAAAATTACATTTACCCAGAGAAATAGATGCGGAGCTTAAAACGCTTTTAATCGTCAACCCTGAAAATGTTGAAACGGAGTTGGAGAACATTTCGTCCGATGATAACTTTTAAATGTTTAACTGTTACTCTTCTTATGTCTGTAGTACTTCTACCATTTACTGTAAAATAATGTAAACATGTGAAATATATAATTTCCACAGTAAAAAATATTTTTTATTATGCTTATCCATGACGAATCGACGTCATTTCAAAAACTTTAAAACTGAAACTTTAATAGTTTAAAAGAAACAACCTGAAAAAGTAATAATTAAAAACTTAAATTTAAAAAAAAAATTTTTTTTTAAATTTTCAACTCTTAAAAAGAAAATTAGAGCCGATGTCCGGATTTGCTAGGTATATTGACCA
The DNA here is from genome assembly GCA_949128085.1 of Cetonia aurata. Classification (NCBI taxonomy): domain Eukaryota; kingdom Metazoa; phylum Arthropoda; class Insecta; order Coleoptera; family Scarabaeidae; genus Cetonia; species Cetonia aurata. The sequence continues at coordinate 35,238,705 of OX421888.1, forward strand.
CTGTGCGTCGTGGTAAGGCATTTCTGGAATCATTACATACGCAGTTCGCAGGATTGACACTTTATGCTCGAATTGGGTTACCCCATGAGAATGGGGCGCCCAACTTTTAATGTTTTTTAACTTCGCAATGGTAAACAAAGGTGCATAAGTTATATTATTTTTAAAATCTCGAATTTAAATTGTTCTGGAAAAATAAGAAAAAATACTTACCCATCTTTAACTAGAGCCACACTTCCAGACATATGAGGATCATCCGGATCTGGACTTACTGTGACCTCCATTAGTTTGACATACTTCCATGCCGAATCTGGGTTTATTCTAGCTCTAAGTTGCAGTTTCGTACCTATGGGTACTGCTTGATCGACAGGTAATTCGCTACCGTTGCTGCTATTGATCCTCGCTGGCGCTTCTTTATATAAAGCTACTTCATACTCCAGGCGACCAGGTGTTTCCTCAACCACCCCAGAAACTCTGGCGCCGTGGGGAAAGCTTCCTGCAAAACCAGCCGCTTTATTTTCGATAATAGTCGGCTCAGGTGGTTTGCACATAATTATTAGCTCTTGATCAGATTGCATGACCACGCCCGGAAATTGAGGAAACCATATTCTCACATGGACGTAGCCCTGTGGAATATTCAACATATCCTATTTGTTTATTTGCACCAAAGCTACTTACGTTTCTTTTTAAAACGCCACATTTGCCGAAATCTGATATCTTCATCATATATTTTAAGTTAGTTGCGTCCGTCATATCGGGCCTTATTTGACAACTTTTGTCGATTTCTGGATCAACTCCTCGATCATCCGCGAACAAAGGGTGACCCTTGAAACCTTCTGGTTTTCTAAGCGTAGCCATTATGGAGTCTCTCGAACCCACATTGTTGCTATTCGCAAATGTGCACTGTATTTCTGTAACTATAAGAAAACAAAGAATCAGTTCTTAAATACTTTTTTGATGTTACAATAAAGCTAAAACAAACGACGATGCAGTGCTGAAATGAATATTACCGCACCCTGCCCTGTAATAGATTTATAAGGGCCTTTTACCGGAATATTTTAAGTTGGCCGTACTGATACCTGACATTATTTGGATTAGTTGTCATCCTTTCTGCATTCTTCTAACACTATCATTTGAGGGTTGGGGCTATATAAATAATGTTAACCCATTAAAGACTACTGTCTAAATATTCATACATATTTACAGTATATTTTAGGAGGGTGGTTATTGGAATTAAAGTTTGTAATTTGTCCAGTAGATGGCGACAAGTATTCAATAACATCTGTTTCACATATTTATGGCAGTTATTTGCGATTATTTAGTAAAATATGTCTGCAAACAAGAGAAAACGTAGTGTGCCTTTATCAACTCTTTCAAGATATGAACGCACGTAAGAAAAGATTCTACAGTTTATGTTTAAAAATCTTTAAATTACTTTATACATTGTAATGGAAGTAAGCAAATAGAATAAAAAAAAAATTAGGTGCACTTTTGATAGCCTCAAGATTGTGAATGTGGTTAATCACATGTCTCTAAGACGAGCGTATAATTTTTCATACGCTAGTCTTTCGACTACAGTAGCAACCACTAGTTATATTTCTTCTTATAATACAAATCACTTTTTTTTTGTGTTTAGACAATCATTAACAACGGAAGAATTGCTAACTATAGTAGAAGAATTGGATGATGATGACGTAGCCAATGCTGCGAGAATTGATTTTACATTATTTTTGCAAGATTATGATGAGGATACAGATCAAGACGCGCGCCTGATGAAGTAGTCACGGAGAATAGTATCCATAACAGGCAAAGGCATTTTAGCATAGATTTCACAAGTACAGCACAAGAAATGGCAGAGAAACATACGATTTTGTTGTTGCTGAAGAGGCGCCTACGGTGCAAGATATGTCAGAGAAAACTCAGTCAGCAGTAGCAGGTGGAGATGATAACGTTGACGAGGTGACATATCCTGAAGACAATATTCCATTATCAGGAATACGTATCTTAAGTAAACAAGAGAAATGTCAAAAACATACATTCGAGAAACAAGAAAAAATGGAAAGAAGTTTGTCTTGAATCCGAGAGTGTTCATGATACTTATTTCACGGTTAAAACTATGGAGCGACCTCAACCTGGAATAATTCAGGAAATGGTAAACCAGGGAGCCACACCATTACAGTTTTTCCAGTTATTTTGAGATGAAGATCCGCTTCGCTAGATCTCTAACGGAAGTGAAAAGTATGCAAAGTAGAAGTATGGTGACAATAACTTTAGTGTAACTATTGAGGATATGTACAAAATTTAGCAGTTTTATTGGTGTCTGGTTATAACAATCTACAAGAGAGAAAGATGTATTGGCAAACAAGAGGGGATGTGCACAATGCAGCCATCTCTGGGGCTATTTCGAGAGATAGATTTTTATCAATTTTCAAATATTTGCACTTCGGCGACCATAATATTGGAGAAGACAAGTGTCGGAAGATTAGACCTCTGATAGAAAAAATTGGTTCTAAATTCGAGCTATATGCTAAACCATTACCACAGAGTTGGTCTTTTGACGAGGCCATGGAATCATACTACGGTAGACATCATTTAAAGTAGTTTATCAAAGGAAAATCGATCAGATTTGGGTTTAAATTTTGGTGTCTTAATAAACCTAACGGTTATTGTGCTCGCTTTAAGTTGTATAGGGGCAAGGAATCAAGTACTGGTGGTATGGGGCTCAGTACTTCTGTTGCAAAGAACATGACTGTAGGCTTTATTCCAGAGGGAAGTCACTTGTTTTAAGATAATTATTTTAACTCTTTACCATTATTAGAAGACATGAAAAATGAGAACCTGTACGTTACAGGTACCATCCGGTCGGATCGAATTGAGAAAGCTCCTTTAAGAGACCTAAAAAAAAAAAAAAACTCCACGTGGCTCTTTCCATATTCTTAGAGAGCATATCAGTGGCATAAGTATTTACAGGTGGCACAATAACAGCCAGGTTACCATGGCTACTAATCGCAATGATGTACTGATAAATAGAAAATCAAAATGTCAGCGATATAGCTCGTCTGCTAAAAGAAGAATTGATGCAACTCAACTGGAATTTATTCAGCGGATCACCATTTCACTGCTCTCCGCTCCTGTAGTATCAAAACTTCGTATGGTAGTCCCACATCGTAACACTAATGTTATGTTAGAAGGAAGGAAGAAGTTAAACGACCACTGGCCGGCTTAAAATTTTTAGGTATAAATGTCTAAAATGAGCTAATGTTAACAACATTTTATAAAGTGAATACATTTTCTGCATAAATACTAGCAGCAGTCTCTAATGGATTATGTGTTTTGTATTAAATCAAGAAATGTTTGATTATTTAATGGATAAGAAATTGTTTAACTTAAGGAGTTCTTGGAATGTACAGTTATTATATACTTTAATATTAACCGTTGAAGTACCTGCCGAGTTAATAATTATACCATGTGCTGTGGATAGGGAAACACTTTCTTCAAATGTATTATTATCTGCAACACTAATAGTGTTTTTTAGTTGAATGGTTCTCCCATAATTGAGACTCTGATATAGTAGAACATCCAGGTAAGTTAACAGCTGTTTCTTGTGTAAAAATTTTTGAAATGTCAATTTGATTTTTTATAGAAGCAGCAACACATCCTTCTGCAACTGCTGAACTTTTCCATCCACCCACCCTTTTTATGGTCAACAGATCTCCTTCACTGTTTGCTACATGGGTAGCACAAGATCTTCTAAAGCAGTGGTCTGTGTAAGGTTGAGGATCTGGAGGGTGTGTCCTTCGGCACATATCCCATAGTATTGACACCAATAGGGTTATTAATTCAACAACCATTTCGATATGTTAAAAAACGTTTATTTGTTACATATTTTGTACGAAGCTCGTTATAGTTTTTAATTAATTTCATGGTCTTCGTCTCTTTTAAATAAAAAATTATATATTCAAAAATGATATTTTCTGCTGGGTATCGCGTCCAGGTTTGCTACATGAACCTTAGAATCACTTTTGCCAATAAACGTGTCGCTGGATTTCTTTTGCATACGACATAGAACAGCATATTGCAACTTCGCAAAAACAATACAGGGTGTTTTGAAACATCGTTTAAAGATTTTAAGGGCATGTAGTACGATCGAAAATAAGGTTAAAAGTCATAATAAACATATGTTCACAGATCAACCGTTTACGAGATAACAGCGAGTGTTCCTAGTCGTACATGGATATAACATATCCCAGTAAACAGCTGCTTATCGGCTATTGTTTTATGACAGTTTAATTTGACGTTTTGTGCAATTTGTAGCAATTACAATGGTTGCGTATTCCAATGCTGAAATGAGCGATATGGTATTCATGTACGATCGTGCTAATGGGAATTCTTTACAAGCACGTCGCTTCTATGCTGAAACGTTTTCTGAGTGCCAACTGCCTTCGCATGTGATGTTTCAGACGGTGTTTTAACGACTAAGAGAAACTGGTTCGTTTGAGAAGCGGTCTTCTGATACTGGACGGCAGAGTTTAGCATGTACTCCACAGATAGAAGATCGAATTTTGAATATTATTGATGAAAATCTCAAAACTAGTGTTTCGAAGAATTTCGACTCAAGTGGGTGTAAGCAGCAATCTTGTTTGGAGAACTCTTCATGAGCAACTCCTATACCCCTACCATATCCAACCGGTACAAGCCCTTACTGCTCCGGATTATCAAGCGAGAAGGGCTTTCAGTGAGTAGTTTTTGCGAACAGCTGCTGATCGGCCAGATTTCGCTGATGAAGCTGGTTTTACTAAAAATGAAATATTTAATTTCCACAACAATCACGTTTGGTGTGACGAGAATCCTCATGCTACCGTTGAAGCTCGGCACCAGCAACGTTTCTCTCTAAACATCTGGTTAGGCATGATAGGCGAACGGTTGTTAGGACCGATTGTTTTGCCACAACGCTTAACAGGTCCTGCATACCTCGAGTTCTTGGAAAATACTTTACCTGAACTTTTGGAAGATTTACCTATAAATCTAAGACTGAACCTCTGGTTTATGCAAGATGGAGCTCCACCGCACTTTATGCGTGCTGTTAGGGAACATCTTAACAATGAATTTCCTGGGAGATGAATATGGCGAGCAGGTCCCATTGCTTGCCCTCCAAGGTCTCCCGATCTAAACCCATTGGACTTTAGTATCTGGGGTTATTTGAAAAGTTTAGTGTACGCAACACCGGTAAACGATCTTCCAGAGTTGCGCCAACGAATAGAACACTGTTGCCAGATAATACGAGAAAAACCCTTGTTTTTTGAAAGAGTGCGCGCTTCCATTGAAAGCAGATGTAGATCCTGTGTCGAAATGGAAGGACGTCATTTTGAACATCTTCTTTAGTTATAATCTATTCTATGTTAAAATACAATAACATCTTAATAAAAACCGCTAAAGCAAACTTATTCTGCATTTGCGATAAAACCGCTGTTATCTCGTAAACAGTTAATTTGTGGACATATGTTTATTATGACTTTTAACCTTCTTTTCGATCGTACTACATGCCCTTAAAATCTTTAAACGATGCTTCAAAACACCCTGTATACTAGCGAATAGATTACAACGCCGTATAATGCTTGATTTACAAACACTAAATGACATTCTAAAAATCTAACTAACTGGAAGCTATGCATTTCCATAAAGATACGTTGGTACTGTACACTGAATATCGGAGGCATCCGTACGTGTTACGCGCTAATTTAAAATCTATGAAGTGAATATACAGTTAACTTTGTAATATATGTATGTATATGAGCTGCATATAACGTGGAGTGCCGCGAAGCGCGCAATTCCCGACCTAATTATGTCGGTCGTTTATCAAACCAGATGCTATCGCGTAACTGCCCATTCCTTTAATGCTAGCTGTTTTTTTCTACAGTAGACTGTATTCTTCAATTACCCATGTTTATGTAAGGACGCGGGCCGATACCGATACGCTGGTAACGTGCCATAAACGCTACTGGTTTGTTTCGCTTAATTCGTGCATCCTCAACAGTTGAATAGGAGATATGCCTGTGGAAGTGAGATGTAGAAAATTCCCGATTGGATGAGAAAGTTGACTGCGAGTAGTTGAACAGATTGTAGGTATTATTTTGCCATTGAACTGCACGCATACTAAATAACAAACTTGATTCTGCCTGACAAAGACAGCTAAAATTCTCTTAGGCGGAAGCCTTGGAATGGTCTTTCTTCCCCATTTTTTTTTAACATGAGGTTTATGAATTCTAAACTAAGCCTTCGAAAAATGTGCTCATGCAATAATTATTACTATCTTTCATTAGTGTTATGGATAACTGAGTTGGGTTAGGAGAGTTGAGCAAATTTACTTACTATTGCAGTTTTAATGAAATTATGAAATAAACCATATTTAAGTTTGTTTGATTTCTTGTCTACATTCCTTACAGGACGGAGCTTAACAAGAAGAGATTTTCCCTTCTTTTTTAGGGAAGAAATATATATAGTACCCTAGTGCTAATGCATGGAAAATTCATAGAAATATTTTTCATTACGTCAGAAGACGAAAACCAATGGATACGTTTCTGTTAAATAATTACGCAGTGTTTTATTACAAGTTGAAGATGGAAGATAGCTTAGAGTATATGCCGCTACGAAACTTGTAGACAATATTTCAAATTTTAAATTAAATTTTTAATACAGTAAACAAATTTAACTTTAAATTTATTTTAATTTTACTAAATACTAAATACCATCCAGAGTCATCTGTAATACTCTCAACAACTTCGGAAATAAACCAGATCTCAAATGATAGAGGGCCAATGTTCAAAGCAGTGCATTTCTTAAAGAATGGAAAATCCCCGGGAATAGTTTCCAGTTGAAGCAGTTAAATTAGCTATAGACGCCTCTGCTGAATGGATATTGGGTATCATGAACTCACTCCTTCAGGAACAACTTATTCCCCAGGAATGGAAGATAGCAAAGGTTATACTCCTCCTTAAAAATAATAAGGACCCCAACATCTATACGTTTTATAGGCCCCCATGCCTCCTGAATACCCTAAGTAAGAAGCTCTAATCAGAACAAGTCTAGCCGAGGAAATTGACGCCAGGAGAGACTAAGTGATAAAGAAGAATGATGAATGAATGAAATAATCGTTACCTACAAATTGCAAAAAATGTCAAGACCAAGATAGAGGTGGGGGTTCCCCAAAGATCTGTGCTGGGGCCCACATTGTGGAATATGCTACATGATGACGCTTTAGAAATACAACTGAAGGAGAAGGCGAGCATGGTGGGGTATGTCGATGATCTAGCACTCATTGTGTCACCCAAAGATGACCAATGCAGACGAAAACCTGGAACGCGTTGCGGTATGGATGTTCGCAAAATGGATTGCAGGTAGCTCCTCATAAAACAGAGGCTATAATATTGAAAGGGAAGCGTAAGAGGGGACACGTATACTTTAGGATGGGGTTATAGTCGTTTGAATTTCGTTAACTGCATATCAGAAAAATTGTTTAATTAGCAGAAATGCACAACATAACAATTCTACAGATGATTGGTTATGGAGATAACACACGGACACAAATGGAAATTGCTCACTTATTTCATGAAAAATTTCCAAATTTGCCGCCTATATCCCAAGGAACAATTAGTAAAATAGAGAAGCAATTTCACGAGCTGGGATATGTAAGGCAGATAAAAAAACAAGCAGCTGCCAATGCAATAAGTGATGATAACAAATTGGATATTTTGCTTGAGTTTAATGAAAACCAACATACTTCTAGTCGACAAGCAGCCACAATCTTCGATGTTAGCCATTCATCGATTATTCGAATATTAAAAGAAAATAAAATGTATCTCTATAAAATGATATCAATTCAGCAGCTCCTGCAAGACGATTTTGATAGGAGAAAGTATTTTTGTGAACAAATGATGGCAATGTTAGATAAGAATGTGATCCAATTAGAACATGTTTCGTTTTCTGATGAGTCCACCTTTACATTACACGGTCATGCTAATCGTCAAAATTGCCACTATAGGTGGGAAAATTCACACTGGATGAGAGAAGAACATACGCAATACACTGTAAAGGTTAATGTTTGGGCAGGAATTGTTGGAGATCATATCATAGGTCCCTTTTTCATTGATGGCAATTTGAATGGCGATAATTATTAGGCACTACTCCAAAATAATGTCGTGCCAACTTTGAGAAACTTTTATGCTGATTCAGCAAATCCACTAGTTCCAGTGAATATGATACGGTTTCAGCAAAATGGAGCATGGCACCATTACCAAATCAATGTGCGGTAGTACCTCAACGGAATCTTTCCAAATCAATGGATAGAGAGGCGAGGATCGATTGAATGGTCAGCACGATTCCCTGATCTGAGGCCATTAGACTTTTTATGGGGATATGTCAAAAGCATTGTATACAAAACGAACCACTCGACTTAGCTGACTGAAGACAAATAACGCTTGCGAGTAGATCGGTCACGCCTGAGATGTTGAGTAACGTTAGATCAAATTTCTATTTAAGATTAGGATGTTGCCAACACGTACGCGGCGAGCATTTTGAACATCTCCTACATTGACATTAATAGTTTTTTTTGTGTCTTTTTACAATATCAAGAAATAAACAGATTACTAGTTTCTAAGTGTCTTGTAGCGAATTTCTGTAATCAAATAATTTTCTTTCTTTAATTTTATTTTTTGCAAAAAAGAAAACTGAAAACACTAAATATTTCCGAAACAGTGAAAATAGGTATAGAAAAATGTTCATGAAATATGTTTAGAATGATCCGAAGAATCCACAGATTGAATAATATATAATAATAATAATAATAATATAGGGTGTAGCATTTAAAATAAAAAAGTTGGTATTGGCCACTATTACATGACACACCATGTATGAAAGGTTTCTGTTGAAAAAAAATGCGCAACTAAAAATACCAATACCCATTTATTTATTATCGAGTTTATTCCATTTGGCTGATACACCGTGTATAATGAACAGATAGATAATGTAGCAGATTCAACAGAAGGAGTGAATAGTGGGGCGAACACGAACAGGAAGCCACTATTGCGCGTGGAAGATAATCTCCTTCGTCGTGCACAGACATGTATTAACAGCAATGGTGAACATTTCGAACATTTGTTATAAGTTAGTGTGTAGAAACCGAATATTTTTAAGGAATATCGGGGGAGGCGTTACATTGCTATTGTAACGCCCTATTTGGATTCTTAATTCATACTTAAAATGGAATTTGCTTAGTATTTGTAACATTCACTTGTAGAAGAACTACAAATCTGCGTACACTACTTTATGTACTTCTCTTTGAAGGGCACGCATGCTCGTAGATATCGTTACGCGCTCCTATTGCTAACTAGCTTCGACGTTTAAGGCCATCGATATCATCATGGTAAACAAATGAAATGTATTATACACGTGGTGCGGTCTACATGCGCATGCTTATATATCGTAAACAGAAACGCATCTCCCTCAACACATTACCGCATTTCTCAGTTGGGACTTTTTTAAAATTAAGATTTTTACACATTCTCGTTCATAATTATACACATAATTGCTTTTTTCTTTATAATTTAAATATTTCTGTTTCCACGTGTATTTTAAAATCAGCCTGTGGATGCAGGTGTTTATTTTTCAATTAGAGTGCTTCTTTACATAAACGAAAAAAGCCAATATCACTGCCCCCGTTTATGTCACTTTTGAAACAAAGCCAATTGTTACTGCGCCTTGTATCTATTACTTTATACATTGTAAGGTAGCTGATTCATCTTTGTGATACGCACTCTTTATAACTTTTAAATATTTACTGAAACTTGGGTTTTCTTTAAAACTTGCATAGATACACAGTTACCCTTTAGTATTGCTTGAAATTATAAACTATATTTTATATATAACGGCATTTTTTAATGAATAACTCCTGAAATGTATAAATGCAATTATTTTATTTCATTTAAATTCGCAATTTCAAAAAGAAGTAATAATTTCTTTTTCAATATTATTGAATCTTACCAACAGAATTTGGATGACTTTTGTAAAATCACATGAAATCGTATCAATAACAAATTCAAATGTATTTAGACAACCAACTGTACCTGAATTTTGCCCTTAACTGAAAAGTTTTAGTAAGATCGTGATGGAACAGACACAATGTTGTTGCGCTTGAATTCGCAGTTTTGCCTTATTTGTCTAAAATATCTGTTCTATTACTATTTTCATTAAATTTTCTAGAAACACTTTTTAAGGGTATATAATGTTATCCTTTTTCGGGTTATTGCATAAAATAGTTCATTCAACATTGCTTAAATATACGAAATAATACACACCTTCATAATCCTGGGCTCGGATTAATGTACACTGAAACAAAGAAATAATATCTTATTAGATTTAAATGCTGTAGACAACTTTCAAGCATTAATTCTTAAGGATGTATTCGGCTACTCGGAATTAGTAGCAACTGTTCCACGCGATTTCGGATATTCGTTTCCGAAATCCCGCTTTCGCTAAATTTATACGTTCTAAGAATCGATGGCGCTTTTCTATAAAACACGCCAATTTCACAAAAATGTTATGGTTATCTTATTATTAATTTGCTTTCTATTTGTTGTAGGACCGTCAAGAGCTACTAAAATAACCCATGCATAGTTATTTAATCTTATGCAAAAGCAAAATTTGTCAAGTATGGATAGGAAATTGGTTTTTATTGAGAATTAGGTACCTCATGAAGTATGATGGATATGACGATCAATAATTACAAAAAACAAAACATAAATTTTCTTATATAAATAAAGTATTTCTTAAAACAAATAAAAATTGAGTGAAAGGGTTATTTGATTGCCAAATATGGTACTTACAAGGAGTAGCCAAGAACTGCGAAACACAAAATTAAATGAGTCATATATTATTTGAAAGAGGAAATTAAGTGTATAAAAACTGTAAATGTTTGAGTGCATGGGCCTTAATTTTTAAGATATGAAGAATTTTATTTAAAAACATTAACACTTGTAGCTTAAGAAGAATTATATGTATACGACTGATTAGCCTATGTGTAGCCCAAGTAGTTGAGGGCACGAATTACGACTTTTAGCAGGAAATGGAATAGGTTCGAGCCGCTCTTAGGGACATTATTTTTCTATTATCAGTATTCATTTTTTTTTATTTTTATTCGTAATATATGTGATTACTAATAATCACTAATAATATATACAACTTTCACACACAACAGTGGAAAAAAAAAACAATTATAATACAATGCAATAATTATTTATTAATAAATAAAAGAAAGAAAATGTGGTACGAAATCGTCGCACACGTGAACTTTGGAGATGCTTTGGCAGGTGGTACATATAGTGACAAAGTATTTCGGATTAAAAAGAATGTTTGTAATCAATTTGTTGAAACACGCAGTACAAAACAGCTTGTTACAAGATGGCAATGGCAGATGTGAGTTGTGGCTGCCGTTGCAGAATTTTATGACGATACAGAAAATAATTGCATTTTTCGATTTGTTGCATCTTCCAGGTGGGTGTCAGATTTATGAAAGAAGATAAAATTTCAAATCGTCGTGTAGTGCGATATCTATCCGAAAAAGAAATCGCATCACTGGTGAAATTATGAATTCCATAAACATTGCAGCCTCTTGGCTTTTTGTATCATATCATACTAACCGACAATTCTATTCTTATTTTAGTACCTATTTGTGATAAAGTAAGAGTTTTCCTTCGCAATCATCAGTATTTCTTAACAAATCGAAACAAAGAAGTAACTCTAATGCATTTTCTCTTATAGGTTCTTTATTATAATGTAACTCATTACTACTATTCTACAATTTAAAGTTACAAAATTGATTTCCTTCGAAAATTTGTAAAGAATATATAATGTAATTATATGTAGCTATAAATATTATGACATTAAAAAAAATATGGAACAGCATAGAAAAGTAAAACCTCTGGGAATGCAAGACAAAAAATGAGTTGGTTAGAAAATAAATACCGAGCAACTTCTGTGCGATTAATATTTAACAAGTTTTAAGCACTTTTCTGTGCTTTTATTTTTTAATTTTAAACAATGTTAAAAAACTATTACTGCTTGTAACTTAAGAAAGAAAGCGTGTATATAGCACGTTAATGGATTTATAACCTGATTAGTATTCGATTTGCTAAAATCGAAAAGTTTTACATATATCTTTATTATAAAATTTGATAAGCAACAGTCATTCTTAGCAGACGCGTTTCGTGCATAGATATTATTTTCATTACTACTATTTACAAAAAAAGCTAGAAAACCAAGGAACTATTAACATACAAAATATCTACAAAAGTTCGCGTGTGCGACGATTCGTACCTCATTTTCTTTGTTTTATTTATTAATAAATAATTATTGCATTTTATTATAATTGTTTTTTTTTTAATGTTGTGTGTGAAAGTTGTATATGTTATTAGTGATTATTAGTAATCACATATATTACGAATAAAAAAAAAAGGAATACTGATAATAGAAAAAATAAAGTCCCTAAAGATGGGCTCGAACCTATTCCACTTCCTGGTAAAATTCGTAATTCGTGCCCTCAACTAATTGGGCTACACATACACTAATCAGTCGTATACATATAATTCTTCTTAAGCTACAAGCGTTAATGTTTTTAAATAAAATTCTTCATATCTCAAAAATTAAGGCCCATGCACTCAAACCCGTTTACAGTTTTTATACTCTTAACTCCCTCTTTCAAATGATATACGACTCATTTAATTTTGTGTTTCGCAGTTTTTGCCTTGTTAGATCTGGGCGACCATCTAAGAATTTTGAAGCCATAAGTGGCAAAAGTAAACAAGAAAAATAAAAGAGTTAAGGAAAAATATGGAGCAGAAGAATTAACATATGTTACACAAATGAAACTGCGAGAAGGAGGCACAGTAGAATTAAACTGAGCTGGCGGATGCGCGGGAGCAGGAGGGCGTCCTCAATGGAGTGAGAAATTAGGGGATTGCAATATTGCCGAATAGATCTCCGCCTGCCTCTTCGAGCTCGTGACGTGTGCTGCTCATATGGGCGGAGTTTTCGCCATCTGAAGCTAATTTTGCTGTACAAGAGACGCAGCAAATGTATTGAAGGAATTGCTATTAAATGTATAAAATATATGGGAATTCAATGTTTGATGATTATTTTGTTCATTGTGTTTAATATTTTTTCGGACTATTGTACATATAAACACATATTTAGTATTGCTTATTTGTTAAATTCATCATGTACATACGAGTCGATACACATCAATATAATCTGTATGCTTTAGAGGTGTTTTTCATTGGTAATCCCCAGTTACATTAAATTTTTCGCAGTTCTAACATTTTATACATTCAATGGACGTGTATGGCTCTCTACTTTCAGTATACCCATCATTTGTTTGTTTTTTTGTGTTTTGTTAATACTGATGTGGTATTTGTACTGTATTATATTATATTTGTATATATTGCTACGAAACTTGTAGATAATTTTTTTAAATTTTGATTAAATTTTTAATTAAGTAAACACTGTTTTTATTCTACAAACGCCAAGAGTAATCTATTATATTCTCATTAATCCTAAATATATGCCAGATCTCAAATGATAAAGAGTCACCCTCGGGATGGGGAAGAATATTGTCACTCCGTTTAACGACTGATTATTATATCAATAAAGCTTATAACATTTAAGTATCTTTGATGCGACCGTAGTAGTTATTAGTTAGTGATGTTCTTGTAATACATTGAATAAAAAGAAACAAAAATATAGTGTAATTTATTTATTTAGAGTTAAATAAATCTGATGAACAAAGAAATGAATCCTCTAAAGATTCCCTCAGGGTAAGTAAGTCCTTTACTATCTTAGATATACAATAATAGGATTTCTAGAATCTTAATCTAAACTAAAAACTCGTATTTCTCGTTTTTAATATCATAAATACAATTCAAATCTCCCGCTAAATTCCCGTCATAAACCATGTATTACTAAATCGAATGCCAACTTAAACTGCTCGTGAAATTAACCCACTGAATCAAATACAACCTGACATAACCAATTTCACTAGATTTACAGTTATCATTCGAACAAAAGTAACCTCAAATTCCGTTATGCATTATATGCCGGTTATAAGTTCAAAAGATGATAAAATCGCTTAGTTCACATACGAAAACTGCTCTAGTATAATCCAAATAATAATTCCATATTCAAAACATCATTTCAGCTTCCAAATAGTGTTCCAACGATCTCACAGCAAACTGCCTCGAATGTTGTTCTCCAAAACCCCAGGATTAGACGAAAAGCCACCCCAAATCCCGAAATAACTGCATTTCCATCATCTTAGCACTATACACGTAATACTCTCATTTTTGTAAGTAAATTTGAAAACTTTATGGACTTAAATTGTGATGGATATTACAAACTTCTAGATAAATATACGAAAAGCAACCACACTCAGGAAAAACCGAACAAAAATGCCCCCATATTTGTTTTCAACAAACTCAATATCTCCTAGACAAAAGGACACCCGGCAGCGATCATAGAAATCGTTTCCAACGATACGACAGCATAAAAATTCCTCGTCGAGCATTAATCGAAAGATATACACATGCCCTAAAATCCATGGTTACAAGTATTAATTGAATTAGATATGAAATAAGTTAGTTTTTAGTTTAAATTATTGCATACGTTGACAAAATAAATAAATAGGTAAAAATACATTTACATAAACAACTTTATAGTCTATATTATGATTCTGTGGGTTTTGTTTAGCATGATACACTGGAAATAACATAGCAATATATTTAAATAAATGTATAATTAAATAAAGAAAGAACATAAATGTACCTATGCATTCAATAATATTTCATCTATTTTACCTGATATATCATTTTTTACGCCCTTAATCTACCTTAAACGAGTTAAACAATCCAAAATCCTTTTGGCCAGCTAGATCGGCTAAATACCCATTCTTATGTTGCTTTTTCTCAGGAACCAGTATAAAGCTGTATTTTACTTTTAGGAAGTAAATGAAGGATGTCGAGGGAGGGTTTTGAATTAAATAATATTAAGACCCGAAGTAAAATCAAAATCTTAATTACATAAAACAAGACGGAAAGAAAAGGAAAAGAATGTCCTAAGAAATGATTAAGTAAACATTTTGAAAATCCCTCCCGAGACATACTTCATTTAATTCTTTAATATGAAATACAATAAGAATCGTTCAAAAATTTTCACTGGATTCTGATAAATAGAACCATAAAGATGACCGTATTCTATAGGTCGACCTCAGAAAATAACTTAGTTTTTTCCTCTGTAAACCAATTTCTTGAAACATACTATATGGATCAAATTATTCGGACGAGTCTTCTGAAATAAATGAGATCAATTTTAAGACGATTCGAACAGTACTTTCTAAGTTATGATGAACAGAGAGAGAGAGAAACCACCGGAAAAGTATAGTCTGAAATGTACGAAACTCCCTTAACGGTGGTTAGATGAAAAGGAGCGAAGTCCTTCCCCTATGTATTTATTGTCCGCTAGATACGACCTAAGAAAGAATTGATAACATATTTTTGCATTAAACGCGGATTTCAATTGCTCATATTGTTTTGTAGGTTGTAGAGATCATGATCTTGATACTTATAAAATAAAATTGTAACGAAATTACGTGGAACATTTTATTTAAGTAATAGTATCTTCATGATTACTGTATTTGATTTTAAGTAAAAAGTGAATTACTCAAGAAATAAGTTATTGAAATAATATTCACGTATTAGTTACATAGTTACATATTGCACACTGTGAGTAAGTAATATTCTCTTCCTGCTTTTGGGAATAACAGTTTGTAACTATTTGTTCTTACTAAAACAAAAAAAGAGTTAAAGAAGGTAATATGTAGCAGACAGTTAGGTATAATTTTCCTCTTTAAACGCATCGTTAAAAGTTCCATGCGAAAGAATATATTCTCTAAATTGATGAACGAGGTATTCTTAAGCATTGTACTGTTATAATTTTCTCAACTGTAAACGATTTTTAAATGTAAGTACCCTACATACATACGTTTAAAAGATATAAATTCCATGCATCGTGTAAGCGTATAAATTTGTACGGTATTTATGGTTTTTGGTACGTTTCCAGTCGATGGTTACTTATACAATTACATGTTTAAGCAGCTGTCCGAGTTGCTGTTTTTTTCGCAGCAAAATGCTTACATGTGTACACAATTTAATTTTGTGACAATTATCTATAGTTATGCACGTTATGTTTGTTAGACGAGTCAACAGTTTAGTAGAATAGATGTAAATGCTTTTGTTTGCTTGTAGTATCGAACGTGCAAATAATATATACACAATACAATTTTATTGATTTCTGTTACTATTTTAAATACAACTAATTAAGTTGTATCGCTCAGAATATGTTGGAGAAATATAGGCTTTTAGTCAGAGCCAAGTTCACAGAAATGTAGGTCATAGGAAGATTAAAGCATGATAACATGTTTTTTAACGCGAATATTCCCAGATCATCCTTTGCAAAGGCACCTTACTTACAAGGGAACACCGGAAAGTGATAAAAAATATGATATAATATGAGTTGAATGTTTGGAAATTTGCAGTAAATATATTTCAAATTTTATGAAAACAATATTTATAAATAAGAAAGTTATGGGCAGGGACCTATGAGATGAGAGTCGATATTACTATAGTTACATCGACTCTCGTATACCCGTGAAGAAGCCAGTGTATGATTGCAATAGTGCAGTAGTGTGCACACCGTATTTTGCAGAAGCAAAAATACGCATAAGGCAATTTACCCAAGAGGAGATACGTACAATTCTACAGTCAACCGTGGAATTAACAAGCAATAGTCTCCATCAGGGTCACGCTGATGACGGAAATCTAACCACTGCCAAAACGTCGGTTGTCCAAAATCCAACAAACGATGGAAACAGTCTAAACGACACCAATTCATATTCTTCTAACCCATCGTCAAGAATTTTGCGTCATGAATAAGTAATATATGCCATTCGGTTAAATGGTGCTCTGATAAATCGTGCATTATTATTATATGGTGGGGATTAGAAGAAATAAACTACAGTTGGAATTTTAATTCTAGTAGTTGAAAATCTACATTTATACTGTAATCGGAAGAGGAGCAAAAGTGGAAAGATAGGGTTAATGCAAATCATGTGCAGTCAGTCCGTTTAATGCCGTAGTTAAGTTCCAAAGGCAATCGCATAAAAATGGGATCGCACAAAAAAGATATTAAGCAGATTCTAGAATAATCAAAATAATAACATATCAAATAACATAATATGTAGTATTCTTCGCCTACGTAGGCAATACTTTAGCATATGTATTGCTACGAAACTTGTAGATAATTCTTTTAAATTTTAATTAAATTTTTAATCAAATAAACACTGTTTTTATATTCTACTAAACCTCACTTAGCGTCATCCATTATCCTCTCATTAATTCCAAAGATATGCTAGATCTCAAATGATACAGGGCATGAAAAGTAAATTTGTCCCTACCAAAGAGTTTTAAGTACACCGCAAACGAATAGGATGATATACTTATAATTTCCAGTCACCCTCGGGACGCGGGAGGATAACGTCACTTCGCTGAACCACTGACTATTATGTTAATATAGCTTATAACATTTAAGTATCTTTAATGTGATTGTAGTAGTTATTAGGTAGTGATGTTCTTGTAATACATTGAATAAAAGAAACGACAATATAGTGTAATTTATTTATTTAGAGTTAAATAAATCTGATGAACAAAGAAGTGAATCTTCTAAAATTAAAAACTCGTATTTCTCGTTTTTAATATCATAAATAAAATTCAAATCTCCCGCTAAGTTCCCGTCATAAAATCAAGTATAACTAGATCAATGCCAACTTAAACTGCTCGTGAAATTAACCCACAGAATCAAATACAACCTCACATAACCAAATTCACTAGATTTACAGTTATCATTCAAATAAATATAACCTCAAATTCCTTTATGCATTATATGCCGGTTATAAATTCAAAATATGAAAAAAAATCGCTTACTTCAGGTACGAAAACTGCTCTAGTATAATCCAAATAATAATTCCAAATTCAAAACAATCATTTCAGCTTCCAAATGGTGTCCCAAAGATCTCACAGCAAACTGCCTCGAATGTTGTTCTTCGAAATCCCAGGATTATACGAAAGGCCACCCAAATCTCGAAATAACTACATTTCCATCATCTTAGCACTATACACGTAATACTCTCATTCTTGTAAGTAAATTTGAAAACTTTATGGACTTAAGTTGTGATAGATATTACAAAATTCTAGATAAATATACGAAAAGCAACCACACTCAGGAAGAACCGAAAAAGAAGTCCCTACATTTGTTTTCAACAAACTCAATATTTCCTAGACAAAAGGACCCTGGCAACGATCATAGAAATCGTTTCCAACGAGACGACAGCATAAAAATCCCTCGTCGAACATTAATCGAAAGACATACACACGCCTTAAAATCCATGATTACAAGCATTAATTGAATTAGTAATGAAATAAGTAAGTTTTTAGTTTAAATTATTACATACGTTGGCAAAATAAATAAATAGGTAAAAATACATTTACATAAACAATTTTATAGTGGATATTATGATTCTGTGGGGTTTGTTTAGCATGATAAACTAGATATAAGATAGGAGTACCTTATGTTTTCTTAGAAAGCAATACATCAACTTTAAATATTAGTAACTAGCTACACTTACACTATAATTAACACATGATGAATGAATTCCATGCAGCGTTCAATTAATACAAATATGGATATTAATAGAAATCAGCTCACTAGTTCAATATTTAAAGTATTAAAGTATAAATATTGTAATATAAATCATAATATTTCATACACACAATAACACTATTTTTATTTTCTTTTCGTATCTCAGGTTCGTTGATGAGGTTGGATTTGACTAATACTTGGTATTGCTATTTACCGTGTTTCTCTCAATTTTTGAATGTGTCTCCTTAATTTGGGAACTTTTCCTTAGGTTACTTAAATTTTAAAATCGTTTGAAATTTAACTAAACACCGGTTGGTAACAATCAAATAGTTTACCGCTGATATGGTGGTGATGTGGATGAATTTGTGTTCATTATGGACGGCCTATCGAAATATATTGAAAGGAAACCACAAAATAATAACGTAAACTACATTATATATTAAAATAAGTAGAATCGAAATTTGTAAATGTGAAAAAGAAACGGCCTATGATTAACAGGTAAAACAGAAAAACTAACCCTGTTACAAGAATCCCTTAAATACATAATAACATATCCTTGAATTTTAATCCCGAAATCTGTTACATGATTTCATATAAAGAATATAGTATGAATACGGTTAACCGTTCTAAGATGAACTAAACTTGAATGGATATAAGAAATAAACAGTTCTCAAATGGACCAAGATTACATTAGACCATTAAACTATACATAACTGGATACCAATTCATCTATTATACAAAAACGTTCTTTATGTACCCCCAGTTTTGAATCGATTTGGCAAGTAGTTTTTAAAGTTTATTTCCGATGATTGTTTTTAAATTTTTGATAATTAAGTGCTTTGTTGCTCTAGTTTCCGTTCGAAGTGTCACTAGTGAATAAAGTTTCACGATGCTAGTCCGTTTTAGCGGCTCTGAGTGCTTCTTTTCGGATCCTCCGTCCGATGAGGTCTGTGGTCCGATGTTTACGTTTCTCCTGTAACGCTCGGCTCCTGTGGAATCTCGACGTCTGGATTCTGTGTCTTAGGCTCTTTCACATCAGAGGAGTTATTCTCTTGATTTGCACTTTGATTATAAATTATTTTTGAGAAAATGTTATAGCACAATTCTTAGAGATACGTGCGTTCCATACCCAAGCCACATTTTTTCTCTTTTATTAAATTTTCTAAACAACCGTTCTTCTATTTTTTTCATTAGTCTCTCCGAATCTGCATATCCTGCCGAATGCGTTGTTTCGAACGAGCTCCCAAGAAAACGTCAAATGATGCTTGATTGTCGGGAAAATATTACATTGCAACGTAACACTTTTTCATTGATTATCATGCTCAATAATGACTCTTATTCACTAATGCTTGTTATTTTGTTTTGATAACAAATTAAATCTTATTATTCTCTTATTTTGAAACACAATTAAAATTGACAACTGATTTACAGATATCTGTCAACCTTACTTTTTCTGTTCCTGTTACTCTGCCACTAGATGTCTCTAGCTTGAAATGTCAAATTTAAAATAGTAACTAAGTTATTATAAAAAAGTGGATTTGTAAAACATAGTTAATTCAAAATTTAGTTATTTTAACACACAATAATCTCAAATAATTGATTTTTGATTTGTAAAGTTTTTAAATTAACATTTTCTCTTAATATAAAAAAACAAAGAATGTTTGCATTTTCCTTGTTTGTATTCTGCATTCTGGGAATTCTGTGTTTGTATGAATTAACTGTTATGTGTGGTATGTTTTAATATCACAATATATATCTTTCACGATGATTTGCATTTATGGTCCATTGACAGTTTCTAACTAGAAAAGTCAACGAGAAACGTACAGAACCGTAAAATGCTGCAGAAGCTCCAAATAAAACATCAACACGTATGCATGAAGCTCTTGAGGCAATAACATATAGTCGACATGCAGGTGACGTAGCTATGCCGTAGTGTTCCGTGATATCTATAAATCCACTATTGTATTTAAATTTTTTCCTTACAAAAGTAAACCACTAAAATAAAACTTAAAAAATCAAACAAATACAAAAACACAGAATTATTTTAATAGACTAAGGGCCGGTCTTTCAATCTCCTAATAAAGTTCCTAATAAAAGTTATTAGCCGAATAACTGAAATAACTGTCTTTCCACCAACTAATAAAAATTATGTAGGTAATAAGTTTATTCTCCTAAAATGCTATTGCGTGTTTGAAGTAGCCAATAAGTACTATTAGACCCTTAATAAGCTTATCAAAAATCTCTAAATGTCGCCAACACAATCAAAAAAAGAAAAAAGTTTGAAATTGATGTCAAGAGATTTAGATTGTGTAAGTATTTGTATAGCGCTGTCATTTATTGCCAACATAAAGTAGGGTTATGAATATACCGAATAACTATATTAACCTAATAAATATTCGTTGAAAGACTGTCTGTTTTTATTTACCTAATATATCTTCCTTATAACTTATTAGCTAAATTGTTATTAGACACATTTATTAGCAGATTGAAATACCGGGCCGACAGCTATTATTTATAGGGTTTATTAATATTGTTTATTGTGGATATTTTTTATTGTCTATATTGTTTATTGTCAAAATTGTTTATTGTTAACTTTGTTCATTGTTAATGTTGTTTATGGTTAATATTGTTCATTGTTAACATTGTTTATTGTCAATATTGTTTATTGTCAATATTGTTTATTGTCTGTACACTGTGTTTTGATAATCTAAACCTCTTGCTAAATCACGATGAACTATTTTAACTAGATCGACCAAATCCCTTCCAAAAACAATTCTCGAAATCTTCAAACATGTCTGGTTCATAAATAATTCCAAACTTGAAAACATAACGCTTTGTTGTTTTAAGAACTTTCACAGATCTTCGATACGCTATTAAGCGTCTAATAATTCTTATTGGGTACTTTAAGCACTCCATAAGATATTAGGAGAATAAACCAATTTATTACCTACATAATTTTTATTATGATGTAATGTATATCCGAATGAACGTATATGGTAGGTAAGGTTTAAGTAGTAAAAACTACGTTCTTACGTTCAAATTATTATATATATTGATTACTAGTTTCGGCTATGATGCCATCTTCAGATCAAACGTCGATAGGTTAAATTTGTCATTATTAAATAAAATAAAATAAAACACTGCACATTAGATTAAATATGTCAAACAATTTAAAAGCTTTAAAAGAATTAGAAATCGAGCAAACACCAACGCAATGTAGCACTCGAATTTAACCTATCGACGTTTGATCTGAAGATGGCATCATAGCCGAAACTAGTAATCAATATATATAATAATTTGAACGTAAGAACGTAGTTTTTACTACTTAAACCTTACCTAATTTTTATTAGTTGATGGTTATTTCAAGTTCAGCTAATAACTTTTATTAGGAACTTTATTAGAAGTTTGAAATACGTGTCCTTAACCTAAAAATATTCGTTGAAAGACGGTCTGTTCTTATTTACCTAATAACTTATTAGCTAAATTGTTATTAGATACATTTATTAGGAGATTGAAAGACCGGGCCTAAGTGAAAGAATATTTGTATCTAAATTATAATAATTATTTAACAGAAGATCTTAAATTCCTGTCTCTACGTATACAACCGACCTGCGTAACCAAACGGTATATTATTCCTACTTGTAGCGAAAAACAACTCCTTTGTTTAAAAGAGAGACGTAGAATGTACAACTCGTTTCGGATAACGGAAAGCAGAATGAGATCACAATTAGGTACAGCATATTTGGTAAATACATCGTGATTCGTTTGCAGAAACGGAAAAAGTCAAGGTCGTTAGAAGTTCCTATTTCCTTTGTCGGGTCACTATCGCGGTGAAAGATGTTCCAGTGCCACGAATTTATTGTGAGACAGTATAATAGCGCTTATTTGTAAACAATAGCACCGGTTACTTGGTCGCTTAATCTTTACATTCAGGTTAAATCTGAAATTATATGACGGCTTTAAATTTGATTAAACATCTGTGTTCTCAAGTTTTGACGTGCGAAACATATCACATCTTTATTTCAATAATGACACACTTGCGATAGTAATTACAAAGTTTTTCACAAAGGGATATTTATTTATCAGTATTTAGCGTTATCGAATGAAAACTATCATATAATTACACACACTTCAAATCACTTTACCAACTTCATTGTACTGGACGCACGTATTACGGAGTACGTATTCTCTTAGCTTTGTAAAAACTAATTTCCCATTATTATTATTCAAAACCCCAAAAATAACTCAAACATAGTGATCTTTTTATTGATCAGGCAACAACCATCGTCGAAACTATTTATGAATTTCAATATTAGGTTCTTAGTTGATGGGAGCATTAAAGTCCTTAATTTCGAAACGTTGTTGCAATGTAAGATACCCACCTCCATTTTCTTTTTGCATAACAAACCGAATATCTTTCAATGATGTGACATCTCGCGCTGTTCCAATTCCAAGCAATGGCCTTTTTTGACAATCAATGTTTTTTTAGTGAACACCACCATACACTCACTTGCAGCTTAACTACTGCTACATTGTAGATATTATTATTATTATTTGACAAGCGGTTGTATTAGTTTAGTTCTGGTTACGGACAAAATGCAGGTTAAAAGTAGACGTTGAAACTCGATTGCGGAATATTTACATTGTTGCACTAACATGATCGGTTGTTAAGTATTCAGGGGGGAATGAGTAGATACTTATAGATCAATATTGGGCAAAAATCAATTCCAATTAACAATTACAACTAAATTAGTTGGTTGTGGCTGCGTGTAGCAACTAATAACTAGTTAGTTTAATAGGGGACCATTTCTTTTTAATTAAATTAGTTGTAGATGAATTCGACATCTACAACTTTTAGTTGAAAAACATTAGTTGTGCCCCTCAACTAAGAACTATAGCTATTTAGTTTAGGTTGGGTCAAGTAATAACTAACAATTTCAATATGTCTCAATCTCGTAAGACATGCCTGTCTAAATAGTACGTAACATACGAAATCCAACTCTAACTCCTCGACCACAATATTGGGTTGAGTCTTGTGGTTTTGAGTATACCGAGTGTCTCAACTCATAGATCCCGTTCCATAAGTTTCTTATTTATATATATTTTTTAATAAAATTCGGATACAGTGTTTACTGGAAAAGTATTTACTGATTTCCGCTATTGTTAAAAAAAAGCGTCGATTTGAGAACAGTAGGTGTTATATTGGCTGCGACCTTCGACATCTCTCAAGATTTACGTGTTGCCGTACTATAGCTAACAAACAAACGCTTGATTGATCTTATAAAAATCATATTTCTTTTTTCTACTACAACTCTCAATGTCCTTCAAAAATGGCGGGCAATATTCATATAAAAATTTCCACTAATGTTAAGAGTGTGTCGGTAAGACCACATGGCAGTAATTATATCCGCCGACATCTTCGACATCCCGTAAGGTTTACGTATTGTCGTCTCTGAAGCCGACAAACAAACTCTCAAACTTGTAAAAATCACCTTTTTTTGTCTTCCCCAGCTCCCAATGGCCTTAAAAAGTGGAGGGTGACATTATATAATATAAAAATTCCCGCTAAGTTAGTGCATCGGTAGGAATAAAAACCCACAAGCCTATAGGGATTTCCTATGAGTTTAAGGGTTTGTTTATCGGTTTCTGAAACGACATACTTAAATAAATGGATGTCGAAAATGTCGGCGGATATAATTATTACTGCCATGTCGTTCTACCGTACCGATGCACCTCTTAATATGTTATTATTATCTTTTAAAGAACATTGGCATCTGTGTGATAAAAAATAAATATGAGGTACACTTATATACTCTGGATTTCCATATACACCTCTGATATATTAATAGTATTTTAAAACACAAGTGTCACAATGACGTTTATGTAATGCGAGTACAAGTGTGAATAACGAGCCGCGTAGCGGCGAGTGATTCAATGTAGGAGCACTACAAAGTCATTGTGACACGAGTTTTTTTACAGTATTTTTTCTAATTTGCACATTAATCGCCCATATTACATTCCGGTAAGCCTCTCACCAGTGCGTTAATATCTTATTACAGCACAGTGTGCGGTAATAATCATTTCAGCACTGCGTCGTCGTTTGTTTTAGTTTTATTGTAACATCCGATTGTGGCTGATGGTCCAGTGACTTGCGGGCTTGGCTATCAATCACAGGGTCCGGGGTTCGAATCCCAGGGCCTGCTCTCAGAGTGAGGTTTTCGTGGTTTTTCTCACTCCTTGGCAAATGCTGAGAGACAAACACCTTAAGTCGCTCCACGGGCGCAGGCGTAATAATAACTCATGGCCGGCCGATGCCCCCTGTAATTGGCGAAAGCTGTTGGGGGATGTAAAGGCATGAATTATTATTATTATATTATTATTATTAGAAAAACCACTTTAAAAACCAAGAGCAGCATGGCATTAAAGGAACCAGCAGAATATCCTTATTATTATTAATGCACGCTGATGATTTGGTCTTATTTGCAACCTCTCCGGTAGACGGGAATAAGAAACTTGAGGCACTGAAACAGTACTGCTGCACCAACCAGCTAATTCTCAACACTGAAAAGACAAAAGTGGTTGTTTTTCACAGGGGACGAAGGAAAAGAGATATTGGAGATATCCTTTATTATAATAATTACCCGCTCGACAATACCCAGACATATACTTACCTTGGTGTGTCCTTTGAAGCTGGCGGTATTTTTAACCAAGTTCCCAACCATTTTATACGATGGCCTCTGTTGCATCCGCCAAAATAAGAAATATATTATACAAATCTAAGTTTGACAGTTTGCTCGCTCAACTCTCCTATTTGCGTCTGCCATATGGGCGTTGGAATATCTGGACTTGATGGGGAAACTACAAACCGGTTTTTTCAAGAAACTATATCACTGGGCGAGTACTACGCCCGGATAGATAGTAAGAATGGAAACAGGGCAAGCTCACATCAAGGTGGAAACATTCAAAAGAATATGCAACTGGTGGAAAATAGATTCTGGAGATGGGCGAAGACCGACTCCACAAAAAAAAGATCAATCCTCAAGTAATATGTATAAAGCGTATAAACTGGGTTTCATAATTAACGAAGATTTTTGCGGAGATTGAAATGCGAGCCAAATAAGCCATTAGTTTATTAACCGTACAGAATAAGTGTCTAAAGCTGAAAACAGAAGCAAAAAAATTGACAAAAACGACATTAAAAATAATAAGTGAATGTGACAGAGATAAGTATGAGTTACCTTAGTTATCACAAAGAAATTGCGAAATATCAGAAGAGCACATAGGGAGAGCATTTGAAGCCATTTCAAGCCTTACTGATTAAAAAAAAATGCTTTTCGATACATGTTGCCCTAAATAGAATGAAAAGACCTTTTGAATGAGTGGTCACAAAACCCATTCTTCTCTATTCAAATTTTAAGGGTGTGGCTGCTGCGTCCCCGGAAATAATTTTAAAGCAGGTTTCGGAATTTCATATAAATCACAGCAGGTAAAGAATTATTATTAAAGTATATAAATAGGAGAAAAAAAAATGTGCAATCCGAGTAACTTCGAGCGAAACTCTTGGAAAAATAAACTCACAGGCTGCATTTTTATTCTATTACTTCTATTGAAACTTCTATCCTCTTTCTCCTTTCCTACTGTATCATTACGTGTAAACTGCCTTTTATTGTTACGAATCGGTGACGCGTAGCACGAAATCGCAATAGTTCTATTAAAAAAAGTTTAATGTTAGTCGGAAAACGTGAGAAGCAGCTGAATTAAGATCTGCGGTCATTAGACGGTAACCTAACCACGAGTCGAATATCTTAAGATCTATGCGACTCTTATATGATATGAATAACATCGATAAACCGATAGAACAATAGAACCAGATTGATTGAGCCCTTTATGCGGAATGTTAACTGTTTGCTTATTACTTAGTAAGAAGGGATATAAAGAATTTTATTTTGCCTATTTCACTACTATTCCTATTACGATATTGCTTAATGAACGGAAACCTTTGATGAGTGCAGATAGCTTTGTTTCCGTGATGATTTTTGTGAAATACTTGCACGCTCCAGTAACTATTTTGTACATATTTTTAAAAAGAAATGGCAAACAAGGTTATGTTATATATATATATGGAATACTATGTAGATGTGATTTCTGTATTTGATATTTTAACTAAAAATGTTGCTTCAAACGGGATATCCGGTTTACTGTTTAGGATTTCTTTTTTTTTTAAACAAGCGTAGAACAGAACCTATTTCAGTTCATATTTTTAAACTATAATTTGAGAGAGCCTTTGAGATTCTTTCTTTTTATAATTTATGCTTTTATTTGTCAAGTAGAGCGTTCGACACGGTTTATCATGGCATTTTGGCTGATATCTTGATGGAGAAGGGTTTAGCTTTGTCTTCTCTACAACTTTTAAAATCTTATCTTGGTGCTGGAACCCAACAGATTAGAATGAATGAGTCTATCTTGAGCGCAGTTCCTGTAAGAAATGGTGTACCATAGGGGGCAGTTCTTAGTCCGCTATTGTTCTCCTTGTATATGTCAAATTTGCCAATAGTAGTCAAACATTGCAAACATCACCTCTATGCTGATGACACTCAACTGTACCTGTCATTTAGACCGTCTGAGTATGTTGAAGCTCAGGAGAGGATTAATGAGGATATAAGGAATATCTGTGGATACTCAGCTTTCCATCAACCCTGCGAAGACACAAGCCATAGTATTTGGCCCGAAACATGTGCGTATGCATGTTCGTTCTTTGTTAGATGTATCTGTAAAGGCAACGAGAATAATACCGTCAATGTGCGTCAAGAGCCTGGGTCTGCACGTAGACTCGTTGCAGCGATTCCATCAGAACACCTCTCATTTGATCCGAAGAGCAATACAGTCACTGATATGCATTTATACGAATAGGCAATTCTTCGACAAGGCAAAATAGTTGTGTTAGATTGACGTCACAAAAAAACTTAAGGATGCTCGAGCACTCAACATGAATAACATACGTTTACTTCACAGCTCTATGTTTTATATTAATATATTAAAATCTAAAAAGTCTGCATACTTATATAATAAAGTTAGGTATAGACACGAACAGCACAACTTAAACGTTAGATCGAAACACCTCTTATCAATCCCTAGACACAAACAGGAAATATGTAAACGGAGTCATAGCTATAACAATGCATCTGTTATTAAAAACTTTGTATTACCTACCACAAATATCTACCACAGAGCCTATACACTCCGGAAGCCCCTAATGAAAACACTTTTGAGTAGACAGTAGCCCTCCTTACTCCAGTTTCAACACTAATTTTCTTAAACTGATGTTACCATACACCTTGGGCGACAAGTTTTTCTTAGTTTTTCTTTTGCGTTTGCGTAAATTTTTTTTAAATAGGTTAAAGACAATGACAATGAACTTACATCTCACCTAGGGTAGGAACCTGAGGTTCATATACCCTTTCGTCGCTGATAAGACGGCACGATCAAGCCGCGGGTAGGTTAAAGATAGAATGCTAATGTTCTCATTGTTAAATGGAAACTAGGCGATTTATTCTTTTTGGCGATACATATGATATTAATTTTGTATTTATGAGCTTTCTTTTTGTTACGCATGTGTGGTTTTACATTTCGCCAATTAAAATCTATTATAATTACTATTATTTACATTTAAATTTTTACAAGTTTTAGTTTTTATTTACTTGGTCCTTTTTTTACCACATCGGTCTAAAGACAAGATGGGTAGGTGGTACTAATGATTATTCTGCCTGTCCAACACCCGACGAAGCATGGTGCACGTACTTAGGAGAACAGACTTCTGGATCGGAAGATAGGTTTTCTTTTCAATTCCTAACGTTGTCAAAGACTAATGCATTTTCACAGGTATCACTCCCGTTGCTCCAATTACTATAGGTGCCACAACCACTCTCTCCATTGACCATATGACTTTGATCGCCTCTGCCAACGGTAAATATTTATTAATCTTCTCCGCATACGTTTTCTCAGTATTTGTTGCCAACGAAACTGCTATATCAATGATATAAGTAACCTTCTTTTCTTTAAGTATTAATATTATATCTGGTATGTTATTTGGGATAGGACGATCAGTAATTATTTTCCTATTCCAGTAGAGTCGGACATCTTGAGTTTCACATACGTGTGCGGGTTCATGTGTAGTAAGGCGTATCATCTTCTTGATTTAAATATTGTCTCTCAATTTCAGCTGTATAATCGCCGCAACTCTATTATGCCGATCCAGATATTGCTTTGGTGCCAACACAGAGCAACCAGCTATTAGATGATCTAGCGTTTCCTCTTTATTACCGCATATACGGCATTTTGTGTTACTTATATTTTCAGCAAGAATTCTTTTCCTGTAAGCTTTTGTTGCAATCACCTGATCTTGAATAGCCGCTAGTCTCTTTTTCAACGAAAATATTGCCAGAACAAAGCCATCCTTGCGATGCGACGGTATCAATATCAGGTCTGTCAATGAAATTGATATATTTCCCATGCAACGATTTGCTTTTCCACTGTGCTTACATGTGTTCTACGTTCCGTATCTTTACTGATGGACCGTAATTATTGTCTGCCAGGAGTAACGGTGTTATACCTTTATCACATTGCACAATGGCTCTATGTAGAGGACTGGAAACTGATTTTTCATGGAAATACATACCTTCTTAGATTTATTACTTGCTCATAATGTCTGGAATAGGCGCTCGGAATACCTCTTCCTCCTTACTTTGGTGGAATATGAAATCGACTTGACTTAATATCAATATTATTAAGCTCCGTGTCAGTCCACCTCAGCACTCCAAAGTTATAGGTTAACACTGAGGTTGCACATGTATTAATGGCCATCGTCATATTTCGCGCGGACAATTTGGTTTTTAAAATGGATTTTAGCCGTTGGAGGTACTTACTGAATGCTTTCTCCTTTGTGATCTTGTCATTGATCCCTCTTGCCTGTAAATACCCTAAATATCTATACAGTTCCATTTCTTATAATAGCTTCGCATTTATTTGTTGTCCTGTAAGTAGTGTAACACTGTTGGACAAATATAGTTTATTATTATTATTATTATTATTACTTACTTAGTTGTTGCAGAAATTTTTTTTTTCTAAAATGAAAAATAGAGTTGTAAGGCAAAACTTAACCAATTGTTTTAAGAAGAAGATACATTCACGGCTGCAATCTGTTAAGCTGATCCTAAAATCTGTAGATTTGTTGCACTTTTCTGTTTAACACGAAAAATTTAGGAGCAACGGTCGCGCGATACCTTTCTATTAAAAGTTTCGCAATTGACGTGCCAATTCAGGTCCCGTTTGACGTAATTATCTAAACGGAACATTGGAAAAGGGGTCGCGGATTTGTCGTGTAGCCAGCGCCAATGACAATAACGGCTTGAGTTAGTTATCGCGCGAAAATAACTAACTCGACATAATTGGATCACTATGTCACTACGGCACTAGCAGACTAGCACATTTACTATCTCCACTGTGGGCTTTTACTTGTACTCTAATCCGTAAACGGTACATTTATTTATATCTGCGCAGTATCAAAGTATGTACGCATGTAATGGGCACAGTCGCTGTACCTGGTTATATTTTTAAGATAAAGCCAGTTGCCGGTGTATCAACAGTACTTTCTACTTTTATTTTTATTGTCGGTCTTCAGCTTTTGGCCTATTTTTACCGTATAAAAAGATTAAGATGATACATTACTTTAAATGCTATTATGTTAATATGAATAATTAATATGAATTGATATACCTATGTTTTTTTTCTTGTTGTAAATACTTTGTTTGATGTGCTGCTTATAGTTATTCTCACTATAACCTTTAGTTTAAATCACAACATTTTTTCATATGTAAGTATTGTGCGGATATAGCTATGTATTTCATAGGCAGAACACTTACATATCGGTGAAGGTCATTGATTCCACAGAGGTAAAATATCAAGCATACTACAAACGTGTGCAACCTGTACAAATGTAGCTGTCACATGTACGATGATAATTCGTGCGACCAATTAACCAATAAACGGAAAAGTAGTTAAATCTGTGCGTATAAAATATTGCATCAACGGAAATAACCTGCATACAATAGCACAATTACGTATGAAATTTGGTATTGCTAAATATCTTATATGTAAGCTTCATTTGTTTGGTGCAACTGGTTTTTGTAAGCTGGCCATTACCCGGATTTTCTAAGTGGGAACTAAAGCTTAATATTGTATCATCATTTGATTCTAATAAAAAAGAAATATAAAATTAATTAATAGGTAATAATCCGGATGAGTAAAACTAAAAGACTTTTGACTAAAATATAGAAATCTATTCTTAGGGCGTTTTCAGGGTTCGATTGGACGATACAAGATAGCGCTACTTATATTGAATATATTTAAATATAGCTTATTTTCCGCCTCATTTGGAAACCTTTTACGTTGGTCACAATGAAAAATTACGGCTAAATTAAAAAGAACTCGTTGGTAACGAATTGTGGCCGCCAAATCTTGTGATTGCCGAAAAATCGGCAAGATGTGTAATAAAGTGAGGGATATTTTCAAGGGAACCACAAATATAATCAGGTACCTAACTTAAACAATTTATATTAAAATAGGAATTCTTTAGTAATAATACATAAACACAATTGTTAATCGTGGTTCAAGAACAAAAAATAAAATCAACTCTTTTAACAATGGAATAGCCGACTTAACATATAATTATTGAATCCGAGCTTTGTTAAACTGTAAAATGTAAGTTAACTTAGTTATTAATTTCTTCTAAATTCTAGGTTTTGATCAAATATGTAAAAGAAATGAATGTCCATTAAATGGTAAAATCAACAAGATCCGATAAATAAATTTAACGTAACATAAACTATCTTGTGGCAATCTAATCTCTACAGCAAAAACAATGATATTCCTACGTTTCTCAAGGTAAACTGTCAATTTTTCACTTCTTTAATTCTAGCAGTGAGCTTGAGTAGTCTCGAAATTAATAAATGTGGTAGAAAAGTTGTGGTACAAGCCTGGTATCCTGATAGAACTTCTTTTCTGTAGGAATCGGCAGTTATCTTGATGTCTGGTTCGAGTTGTGACTTGAGCGGACTCACAGCAATGATGTTTGCTTAACTAGATATTAAGGAATCCTCCAGATCCGTTTCGTTTTTGAATAAGAATCGATCTCGGGAAGAACACTTACTCTCGGGTGAGGTATCTTCAGTAAATCATTTACTTGTAAGTAATAGACTCTTTCTAGTTAAAACATTTATCTTAACTTTTAGTAACCCAAATTTTAATGCGTCTATCTATCCAGGACTTACATTCAAAACAGTCTTATGCCGTGGGATTGCGTTTGAAACTTGGCCAATCAACTGACTTCATGCAGGTCCTTCGGTGTAACGTAACACAAACCAACGTGTTCATTTCGTACAATTATTGTGCCTCTTATGTTAATTTTACATTATAATTTATTTTTATTATGGTATAGTCATGTTGCCATAACAAGCATGATTTAGGAAAGTTTACTCTATATATGAAAATAAATTTCAGCTTGAACCAAATCGAGTTTAAATCGAACAACGTTACCGTAAGCAATATTGTTTTGAAACAAAAAAATATCCTTAACTGTTTTTGGTTTAAAGAATCTTTCCTATCACACAGCAAGAACATATAGGAAATTAAAACGACACGAAGTGGCGTGGATAGTGGAACGTAATTTCAATCCTTAATCATGTGCCAACTATTTGGCAAAGATGAACCGCTGTACGCCTTCTTCAAAGCTATCGAGGTTCCACTACATATGTGATGACTTTCCCAAGAACAGAAAGAATGTCTAAACGTTGTAAAGTGAATGAATCTGCCGCAAAATGTATGCAGAAGTGCGAGCAGTACACAAAGAGAACTGTTTCATCCCACGTCAAGTGGGACATTTTGCGCACACGAACTAAAAGAATACAAATTACAATCCACTGGAACATTCACGCACACCTCCATTTACTTGCGGTTCAATAGGTAGCTGCAGGATGTGATACAACTAGTTCAATAGGACAATTACATACATTTTGCAAAATATCTTACTTATCCGCTCGTGGCCGCGCGCTCTTGTGGTCTCTTGTCATTTAAGCGCGAGGCTCGGAGGAAACAGAGCGATTACCAAGAACGTGCGGATAGTGGATCCCTCCAGCCGATATTCGCGTGAAGAATACGTCACGCGTGCATGCTCATGCATGTAATTTATCTACAAGATGGTATTTTATAGGCGACAGGGCGCAATAAATTTTGCGTAATAGTACGTAACAAAAATAGCTGATCGTGCATAATATGTGGGTAAATACAAAGCTGGCCTACATAGGACGTAAATGGAGAATAACGAAAACCCAAGCAGATTTTGCAAAACAATGGAATAAAATATTTTTACCCAATAGAAATATTTGACAACTAATCAGTTTAATAGATATCTCTTTAAAGTTCAATGTTATTGTAATAGCAGCTATTCCTTTACAGGAAACATCAAAGTGTTTAATATCAGAGATAGTCTGTTCCAGTATTTTTCCACGTTTAAACACGGTTTGGCTTATTCGTTTTTCTTTATCCACAAATTAAAATTACAAACTTGTTTAATCTACATACTATATGGTGGCAACACACACATATTTCTTACTGAAACAGAGGCACAAACAACACAACCAGATACATCGAATTGGAAGTATTTAGTTCCTATATTAACGGCATTAACTGGTGACACGAAATCGTGTGCCCCAATAATAATATAAACGCACAAGGCGAAGATGAGTGGAGCCGGCCGATTCATACTCGAACTAGGAACATCGGAAATTGTGCCTCGGAATATAGTTTGGAGTGTTTGCATATGCACTACTGTGTGTGGTGCGGAAAGAAACGTTGATACCATAGTTATAGAAATACGTAAAAATAATAAAACAAAATAATGCGTTACATGCGAATTTCTTTCTGTATTTATCTTGGTTGTCGGGTGGGCACGTGCCCTTGTGTCCTTTAGTACTAGCCGCCACTGGTCATGTAAGTAAATCCTACAAGATCGAAAAATTTACTTGAGGAAATTACAAAAAGTGGTCACTTAGGTTTTTCTCGAAGAAGAATGGTCCAACTAGTTGGTTTACTATCGAGTTACCTAAAGTAGTCTTTAGGCTTTCACGGCCGTCGTTGCTGGCTGCTCTTCGGTTCTCGGGTTCTCTGCCGTGTAGAAAGTTTAAATTACTTGACGTTTCGATCATCTTGTCGTGATCTTCTTCAGAAGTGAAGTGACTAGTTTGTCCTGATCCGGGGTTAATATATGGTCCTGTGTCCGTTGGTGCGTAATCGTTCCGCTCTGTTGAGGCGTGTCCGTTGCTCTCCGTTGGGCTGTGAAGAATGATTTCCAGAGACTTGGTAATTGTAGTCTGTCTTCTCTGTTGATATTGTTCGGATTTTTCTGTATTTCAATAGCTTCTCTGTACAATCTTCTCCAGTAATGTGGTTCCGTTGCTAGTTTCCTGCATTTGCCAAAATTGATTCCGTGTTTCGTGTTTGTTGAGTGTTCTGCTACTGCTGATTTGTCTGTGTGTTCATACTTTGTATCTCGCATATGTTCTTTTAGCCTGATATTGATGTTTCTGCCTGTTTGTCCAATGTATACCTTTCCACAAGTGCAGGGTATCTCGTAGACTCCTGGATTTTGGAGCGGCGAGGTACGATCTTTCGGTGAAGGTAATTTTGTAGATAGTTTTTCTGGAGCATTGAAGATTACTTTGATGTTGTGTTTTCAGCAGCTTTCTTCCAATTTTGTCAGTGCATCCTTTGATGTATGGCAGGCAAGTCGTTCCAGTAGTAGTTGTTGTTTCTTCCTGTTGTTTTGGATGTTTTGGTTGTTTGTTGATGGTAGCTGTGATGCCTTTGAGTCTGTAGTCGTTCTGTTGTACTGTGTTCTTGAGATGTTGGAGTTCGGCTTCGAGGTGTTCTTCATCTGATATCGTCTTAGCTCTATGCACCAATGTGTTTAGATTCCCCGTTTTTGTGCGGGGTGATGGTGAGAATTTGCATTGAGATAGCGATCCGTGTTGGTTGGTTTACGGTAAACCTGGTGTCCCACTGTGTGGTTCTCTTTCCTCTTGAGTAGCACATCCAGAAAAGGTAAGGAGCCATCTTCTTCGAGTTCCATTGTAAATTGTATTTGGTTGTGTTGTTTGTTGAGGTGTTCCAGAAATTGAGGTAAAGTGTCAGTTCCAGAGCAGCCAGTATCGAGTTACCTATTCCAAGCATTGATGATGAACATTATTTAATAGGGAGGTTGACATTTTATATGCGAATTTCCCGTTGTCTAAACCCGTAAATTTCAACGATTTAATGAAGTTGGTCTAAAGCAGTGGTATGGTAGAATGCAGTAACAAACCCAGCTTTTGGTGACATTGGATATATCTATATGTTATCCGATCGAGCAAGCTTTCGCGATACTTCCTAACATAAGGATCATCATCTTTTAAGCAAATGCTCACGATTACACATTTTTAGATTAAATCGATCACTCTAGGCATAACGTGGGTATCAACAGAAGTTTTACTTTTTCATCAAATTTTACATATGCCCGAATATGAAATAAAAAGTGGGAGTTCCGAATTAAAGTAATGAAGTTCCATTTTAAATCCATCTAAAAAAATGAAGTGGATATGTTTATTGAAAACTTTCTTTATCTAGGTTATTTTGTGTATATACATATTCGGGAAAAAGCTATTTTAATGCTTTGTCCCCTACCTCTGTATCCTGCATCATTGCGTTACTTTACTGTAAGTCGTGTACTGCATGCAACTTAACTTCTAATGGTACTGATTGCATTTCCGTGTAGATCATCAGATTGAAAATGTGAAGTATTCACTGTAATTTTGCCGAGAGTTTAGCAGTTTAGCTTGTATTTGAAACAGTTGGACAACGGGAAGTTGGACGTGTTTACATTAGAGAGTTACAAAGAAGACAAATGGCTGTTTTCTGAAGTTTACGACCAACATTTGGGATAAATGCTAATGGGTATATCGTTTATGTTATTTGGCTTCAGTAAGAGTAATGATAATATACATAATTACGATACTTTCGCAAAATTTATTGATACGTACATAAGTAAAGCGATAGATTGTAAACCATCTGCATATGTCCTAGAAAGAATTTCCATATGTTGCTTTGTTTCGTAATTTTGGTACTTATTGATAACGTTTCTTAATTGTATAGCTATAAACAGTTCTATATGTCTTCAATATTATATTCTCTTCATCCCATCAAACAATATATATTGCTACAGAACTCTCACAAGGAGTAGGCAAGAACTGCGAAACACAAAATTAAATGAGTCGTATATCATTTGAAAGAGGGAGTCAAGAGTAGAAAAACTGTAAACGGGTTTGAGTGCATGGGCCATGGGCCTTAATTTTTGAGATATGAAGAATTTTATTTAAAAACATTAACGCTTGTAGCTTAAGAAGAATTATATGTATATGAGTGATTAGTGTATGTGTAGCCCAATTAGTTGAGGGCACGAATTACGAATTTTACCAGGAAGTGGAATAGGTTCGAGCCCTTCTTAGGAACATTATTTTTCTATTATCAGTATTCATTTTTTTTTATTTTTATTCGTTAAATATGTGATTATTAATAATCACTAATAACATATACACACACACACAACAACATTCACACACAATATTGGAAAGAAAACAATTATAATACAATGCAATAATTATTTATTAATAAATGAAAGAAAATGAGGTACGAAATCGTCGCACACGTGAACTTTGGAGATGCTTTGGCAGGTGGTACATATAGTGACAAAGTATTTCGGATTAAAAAGAATGTTTATAATCAATTTGTTGAAACACCCAGTACAAAACAGCTTGTTACAAGATCGCAATTGCAGACGTGGGTTATGGCTGCCGTTGCCGAATTTTATGAGGATACAGAAAATAATTGCATTTTTCGATTTATTGCATCTTCCAGGTGGGTGTCAGATTTATGAAAGAATATAAAATTTCAAATCGTCGTGTAGTTCGATATCTATTCGAAAAAGAAATCGCATCACTATGAATTCCATAAACATTGCAGCCTCTTGGCTTTTTGTATCATATCATACTAACCGACAATTCTATTCTTATTTTAGTACCTATTTGTGATAAAGTAAGAGTTTTGCTTCACAATCATCAGTATTTCTTAACATATAGAAACAAAGAAGTAACTCTAATGCATTTTCTCTCATAGGTTCTTTATTATAATGTAACTCATTATTACTATTCTACAATTTACAGTTACAAAATTGATTTCCTTCGAAAATTTGTAAAGAAT
Organism: Cetonia aurata; assembly: GCA_949128085.1. Lineage (NCBI taxonomy): Eukaryota > Metazoa > Arthropoda > Insecta > Coleoptera > Scarabaeidae > Cetonia > Cetonia aurata. The sequence continues at coordinate 35,275,836 of OX421888.1, forward strand.
ATATAATGTAATTATATGTAGCTATAAATATTTTGACATTAAAAAAAATATGGAACAGCATAGAAAAGTAAAACCTCTGGGAATGCAATAAAAAAAAATGAGTTGGTTAGAAAATAAATACCGAGCAATGCGATTAATCTTTAAAAAGTTTTAAGCACTTTTCTGTGCTGTTTTTTTTTTGTTTAATTTTAGACAATGTTAAAATACTATTAATGCTTGTAACTTAAGAAAGAAAGCGTGTATATAGCACGTTAATGGATTTATAACCTGATTAGAATTCGGTTTGTTAAAACCGAAAAGTTTTACATATATCTTTATTATAAAATTTGATAAGCAACAGTCATTATTAGCAGGCGCGTTTCATGCATACATATTATTTTCATTACAATTATTTACAAAAAAGAGCTAGAAAACCAAGAAACTATTAACATATAAAATATCTACAAAAGTTCGCGTGTGCGACGATTTCGAACCTCATTTTCTTTCTTTTATTTATTAATAAATAATTATTGCATTGTATTATAATTGTTTTTTTTCCAATGTTGTGTTTGAAAGTTGTATATGTTATTAGTGATTATTAGTAATCATATATATTACGTATAAAAATAAAAAAAAATTAATACTGATAATAGAAAAATAATGTTCCTAAGATGGGCTCGAACCTATTCCACTTCCTGGTAAAATTCGTAATTCGAACCCTCAATTAATTGGGCTACACATACATTAATCAGTAATATACATATAATTCTTCTTAAGCTACAAGCGTTAATGTTTTTAAATAAAATTCTTCATATCTCAAAAATTAAGGCCCATGCACTCACACCCGTTTACAGTTTTCCTACTCTTAACTCCCTCTTTCAAATGATATACGACTCATTTAATTTTGTGTTTCGCACTTCTTGCCTACTCCTTGTCAGCTAAATTGCCTATACTTATATTTTTTGAATATAGCATAGAATATTTCTTTTATTGAAATATACGTAGAAATTAATAATATTAATTTACTTCAATTAAATACCTCTAAAAGTCATCTCGCTTATATTTAGACAAATAAACAAAATCCCTTTCGGCAGGTGGCAAAATACATAGAGGTTCCTCAAGATCATGCGCTTAGGTGGGTTTGGAATCCCTTGTCAACGAATAGGTAGTTATACTGTATCATCTGAACACCCGCGAGTACTTGATGTGATAAAGTAAAGAGAAAAGAAGGGCAAATATGGTTTCTGTTTTCTGGAACAGGAATATGGTCTAACTACAATATTCTACTGTACCATTGTACTGGTGAAGGTATGGCTTGCTGCATCTTCATTACACATCCATATTTCCTACTCATGCCATATCTTTGTTTGACACATTAGATTTCCTAGATATTTCCGACAATCGCGGGCAAAAATTCAATATCAGTGCTAGGTGCAACTATACAGGGTTTTCCACGGTAGCCGTTCGTTAGAAGTTTCCGAGGTCAGAAAAAACCTGGAACTCTGAATTTTTGGAATCCGGGGCTATTCAAGATTCTCTTTCATTTTAAAATATTTTCAGGGTCTTACCACTTCCGGTTATACCGGAAGTCGCCATAAACTTTCTTATTTTAAATGGAACAACCTGCATATTATTTCATTTTTAAATTCCTGAGAAAATTTTATGATGAGTTCTAATAGGTTTCCCTATACCTATTTTCAACTGCTACTTAGATATCTTGATTTTTTTGAAAATTTTGAAAGATGTAGCGTTATTTGCAACACAGTATCTTTTGCCCATTTTCGACTGGTAATAAACACTTCTAGGGTAGATGGAAGCACAAGAATGACACTTTCGAAATCCACATTGACAATTGATTTGTCGCATACAGGGTGTCCAAAACTGCATGACCAATTACAAAATCTTCAAAGTTGAAAAAGTTCTTTTTTTCAAATGGAACAGCCAGAATTTAATTCTGCATCGGTTCGCTATGACTTTCCCTGTACCTATTTACAACGGTTTTCTTGTTATTCCATATTTTTTTACTAAAATCTAATAAAACTACAAAATCGTATCCAGTAAGCATTGATTATAAGAGGAATTAGAACAAGTGACTTGACAGTTGTTGATTTTATGTCAAAGTAGTACAATTCTATTTTGCTAATTCTATGAAATACAGTGAATAATGGAGAATATTGAAAAATATTCGAATAATGATCTGCTAAATTTGTTTTATAAGCACGGTGAATGTGAACGAATTGTCAGACGCACATGTAGATTATTTAACGAGCGATATCCAGACTTACCAGCAATGACTCCTGGGAAATTTGCAAGAATTTAAGCTCGGTTTTTGGAAACTGGGAGTGTAAAGTTACAATTCAAATACATTCCAAAAATGAACTATTCGGTTGAGGAATTAACAGATATGATTTGGGTATTGGGAGAAAACGAAAAATTGCTTTCTTGAAAAAAGAGTTTATGAAGCGAGACATCCCGCACGAAGACAGACAAAAAAAGTTAATTGACCATTTCAAGTGTATGGTTCATAAAGTACGAAAAACGTGAAAGGGAAAAAATTGCACTACCGAGAAAAATTTAATGGATAGCATACGTGGTAGAAAATCGACATTATAGTCGACGTGAAATTTCGCAGCAACAAAATATTAGCCGAAGGTTCGTTCAAAGAATACTAAAAAAAGCACAAATACCGGTGTGGTTTTTACACGATCGGTCTCCGTTCCATAATACTGCATTAATCCATAACCACCTCTATACAACGTTTCCCAACAGGTGGGTTGGAGGAGGAGAACCTGTCGTTGGATTTTGTTGATTTTTTCTTGTGGGGCTACATAAAAGATCGTGTCCATCAAGTACCGGTAACAACACGAGAAGCTATGATAGAGATAATAAAAGAAGCCCTTCGGAGTATTGATGCAGAAATGTTAAGACACGTTAGTCGATTGTTTGAACTGCGATTGCAACACTGTATTGACGTTATGAGTCAACATTTTGAAAATTTTGTTTAATATAATCTTTCTTTTATCAATAACGCAAAGCGTTAACATGTTAATTAATAAAATTTCAACGCAACAACAATTTTAATCTTTAATTTGAAATATCTACTAAAGCCAAAGAGTTAGGTTAGGGAACGGTAAACAAAAATGAAAGAGCCCATTAAATATCTATTGAAACATCATCAAAAATATATGGTGTTCCCATTTAAGTTTAATGAGAAAATTAAGGATCCGGGTTTTGACTCACCTTGTATACAAGAAATTTTTGTTTTGTGAAATTCTCGCACCAGCGAAAATAGAAGACGTACCCAAACCAAGTAATGGTGCGATAGAGGACGTATAATTTTTTTCTTACCGAAGCTCTTAAAACACCTTAATTTAGACGTAGAAACGGTCATAACTTTTTAAACACTCGGAAGAGATGTGGCAAATTCTATATGAGGAGGCTCGCAAAAGTAAGCAGATTTTAAATACACAAAAGGAAGTATATGTTAATTATGTATTATTGTTATCACATTTATTGCATAATATGACCTTGCATATTATTGTGAATCATCGATCCAAAGGTATATCACGCGAGACCCAAATTCTACCTGCGTATTGTTAACAAAGAATATGAATCATAACTAGATGTAAAGAAATTGTAAAGAGTTTAGTTTGAATATAGTTCTTGAACAGACTGGTCGTGTGATTATTTTACATATAGCATTCCATTTAAAAAGAAATATAAGTTAGGCCTGGCACGGCGTTATGAAACAGCCTGTATATGTGTAACTAATTTTAGAATGTGAAGCTTGAGAATACCTACACAATAATTCTTTTTTATAACTCTTATAATATCGGAAATTTGAACTTCCCCATACTAATGCGCCATCCTGTATGTATACTATAAACTTCTAATAAATGTTAACGATAAAAAAGTGTTTCATGTGGGCTCCATCATCATCTCAACCTTGGTACCCAAGTTTTAGAAGTTACAGCGGAAGTAGTAAAAAGGGATTACTGTTTTATGACCAGTAATAGCCAATATGGATAAAGTAGGAAATTTCACTTTTCCAAAGACCGAGTGTGGCAAGACACTTTTAGAAAATATTTCCTGATGCCAGTTTTACTTTTCTATTAATACTATTGTATTAATTGTAAACCCGACTGACAGTCGATTTGCTTGCACGCTTGGCTATCAATCATGGGTCGCGGGTTCAAATCTCACTCTGATCAAGTACGATGACCGGTTTCCTCCGGGGTCGTAATGATGATTAGAAGGAGATTTGGCTCTGTGGGGGTGCCCGACAAGCATCTATTGCTTAGGCTGCATCTACACCAGAAAAAAATTAAAGCACTGCAAGTGTTTCTGTGCCTTGAAAATGAGCTTAATTAATCCTTAAGTTTTTGAGTTAGAGTGTTATGGCGGGAAAATCGTTAAAAGATGTGATTTTTATATCACCAGTCACCCATAGTAGCCAACATGGACAAAATAATAGATTATGGGTAATTCTAATTTAGAAAAATAAAATAAACAGTATAATGGACAATCCACCTATAAGAAGGTGCTTTATTTAAATATTAAATCAATACCCAGAAACGATTTTTACTAAAATAAATAGAAACTTACCATTTGCAAAATGATACAGAAAATGATCATCCATCGAGTGATATCACGCATCATCTTTCTAGCAAATGCGCTAGACTCGCGGAAGAACCACTGCGTGTCGTAGTCGTACTTCGCGTTTTCTTCACTCACGCACAACCTCCGACGTTTAACTGAAAACTGTCGAGGGGACCGTCTCCCGTTGCTACCTTGTTCCGACTCGCTACGCTACAAGAACGAGACTTTCCGTTAGTGTTACGAATCCGTACACTCTTCCTGTCCGAACGCAGTTTTTTCCTCCTTTTGCATCGTCTCTTCCACCTCTTCGTTTGAATCGCGGAATACTCACTGACGGGTCTGCCGTATATACGAAGATGCATCAACCGTAATAAAGTCGTCGTTTATCAATACTCGAAAAAAGAAAGACATATATGTGTGCAATAAGGGTATGTGTCTGCCTTTAATTCTATTAATCTTATTAAGCGTCGTAATTTAGATAACTGGTTTCAACATCTGTAATTGATTTCTACTGCTTTGATTAGTGTAGGAAACTATGATAGCTTAATTATTCTATAACCTGTACACAAATTGGAAGGTCTCCTGTTTACTTAATTATAAACGAATTAGCTTTATACGAATAATTATAATTTAATTAGTTTTAGTCTGAAGAAAAAACATGCAGGAGTGTCATTCAAATGATTCATTAAAACAGGATAGCAAGTTTATGCGAACACGTATTAGTAATATAGGAGTTGACCATTCAATTCCTCTTTAAAATTTAAATAAACTGAAAAAACGTTTTTCTGAATTTTTCTTAATTAGCGAGTTTTGTAAATAATGACCTCATATAATAGATTTAAATACATTCCACATATGGGATAATATAGAAATACAGTGATAATTTTGTACCAAATGTAGTTTTTAGAGGGTGTCCCATCGAAGACTGGGTCGTTGATTACAGCTCTATTTGTCATTTTAGAAAGAAATTTTGCTACAAGAATGTTGTATATGCTATCACCTAAAAATATTTTTGACCTTACAGAGTGTCCCAGAAGTAGACAAACGGATTCTTACTTCGTTATTTTGAATGGAACACGCTATATATTATTTCATTTTTCAATTCTACGCAGAAGAATAACATAACCTCATATAAATTACTCTATGCCTATCTTTAATAACAACGAAATGAAATAATATATAGGGTATTCCATTTAAAATTACGGAGTAAGTATCCGTTTGTAAAGGAGTGTCCAGTTTCGAGGCATACTTCTGGACAAAAACTGCCGAAATTCTATTTGGGCTCGCATTACCTCTCTGAACAAGACGTCACTAATGCATTTAGGAGTACCGAAAGAACTATGAAGAAATGGTAATGATTAGAAGGGTCGGACGGGTATATCCGAACGTTTAGCACCGCGTCAGTGCTAGTCGAGTCTGGATGCGAGATATATATTGCTATGTTATTTCCTGTTAAACAAAACTCACAGAACCATAATATCGACTATAAAATTGTTTATGTAAATGCATTTTTTATCTATTTATTTCCTTTTGTCAACGTATGTAATAATTTCAACTAAAAATTTACTTACAAGAATGAGGGTACTACGTGCATAGTACTAAGATGATGGATATCCAGTTATTTATATTATATGATAACTTTAAATTTAGTGAAATTGGTTATGTGAGGTTGTATTTGATTCTGTGGGTTAATTTCACGAGCAGTTTAAGTTGGCATTTGATTTGGTAATACATGTTTTTATGACGGGAATTTAGCGGGAGGTTTGAATTGTATTTATGATTTTAAAAACGAGAAATACGAGTTTTTAGTTTGGATTAAGATCCTAGAAAATCTTATTATCGTGTATCTAAGATAGTAAGGAACTTACTTATTCTGAGGGAATCTTTAGAAGATTCATTTCTTTGTAATATAATCCGAGGAGATTTGAAATAAATAAATTACACTATATTTGTGTTTCTTTCATTCAATGTATTACGAGGACATCACTAACTACTACAGACACATTAAAGATCATACTATTCGTTTGCGGTGTACTTGTGGCGGCGCCAAATTTAGTTTTCATGCCCTCTATCATTTGAGATCTGGCATATCTTTAGAGTGAATGAGAGTATAGTAGATGACTCTAAATGACGTTTAGTAGAATAAAACAGTGTTTACTTGATAAAAAATTAATTAAAATTTAAAAGATTTATCTACAAGTTTCGTAGCAATATATATCATTTCCATTAAATAGATCAAAGAATTTCTTACCTCTAAACAAATATATTCATTCGCGAGCGTACAAATACGTGCACACGGTCACACTAATTTACTTCAATTTTATTGGTGAGGCTATGATCATATGTAGAAAAGAGGCGATACCAATTTAATACATTCAGGAAATATAAGTTTGCAAGCAAATATATCTACATGGTACGAAATTCTTCCATCAGAGTGAACTATCAATTTATCAATGGTAAAGCTTTCTAAGATTCCTTATTCGCAGTCAATTTGTTAACTCAAATTAATATAATTTGGAGGGTTTAATAAAAAGCCGTTTCGTTAATACTACAATTAAGTTACCCTAAACATTTTGTTAAATTATGGTATTATCAAAACCTCTTTTTATTATGTATAATTCTGAGAGATAAGATACTTAACACATCACCTCATCCCCCAGCAGGATAAAATCTGTGGATGTTATAATTGATTCATTATGCCAATCTGAATTTTGCATAATTTTCATTTCTAAATAAAAAGTTAACCCAAATATAAGCCAGACCTAAATATAATCTTGTAACTCTGCTATTTATGGAACTTGAGATTTTCTTTGGATTAAGATCACTTACTATGTGAACCGGTTTTAATTTCAATGTCGATATAAAAGAGCAATTATGTGAAAATGATACCTTTTTTCTGCGTGCAGTGACCTAGAAGCACTTGTATACAGATACAGATGTGCAGAATCGTGCAGTCTTCTATCCTTTCTTATTTCCTACAGACGATGGGTGAAGGAATTAAACACAATTCTTTGACGAAAACTTAAAAGACTCATATTCTGTTGTCTAGAACATTTGTAAAAACTATAACAATTTTGTTGTAATGGCAAATATCCTACAAAATATCTAATAATAGGACTAAAAAAAATATTCCATCACACTGCAATACATTAAAATAAAAATTAATACAAAAATATTTATAAAATTGCGTGCGGGGACTACAATACTGCTTATGTTGGACAGACAAAGCGGGCAATCGGAACCAGATTTAAGGAAAGCATTGCACATTATCGGCACGGGAGGCTTGATTCGTCCAGTGTGGCGCAGTATATTAATGATACGAGCCATAGGATCAACATTAGGAGCCTCGAATTACTAAGAAATGTAACATCCTTGAAAGAATTAAGCGCTTACGAAAGCATTTATATCAAAAGAGAATCTAAAAATTATTGAATCGCAAACATACCCTTGTTGTATCATTCGGTGCTGATGGATTAATTAGGGTAAAACATATTTCCGTCGCAATTACATTTTCTATGAATTCAGAGTTCACAGAATTCTAGTAGGTCAAAAGTAGGCGGTGAAAGGAAAAAAGTACTTGTAAATATAAATTCAGGGTAGGGATAACTATGCATGTTTAGATATTTTATCGTTTCTTAGTTCATTCGGTTTTCTGTTGAAAATGGAAATCTACGAATTTCCGAAACAATCGTCCCGAATTAATTTAAAATTGGTGTAGCGCAGAGTGATGGGATATTTTGTGTGTCTATTACGACGCTATAGTCCTTGCATATCTTTGCAAATTAAAATAGCTAATAAGTTGATTAAAATCAAGAGGCTGATCAAAAAGAAATCGCCACATCGTTAAATGGTGGACAGAATATCTTACCAGTTCTCTTCTTATTACCTTTTTCTGCTTCTCTTTTCAATAGTCCTCTTCATGAATATTTTATTTGTTATTAAAAATAAATAAATTATCTGATACCATGAACATTTTTTCAGAACTGAGGAGGCAAAAGGGGGAATGCAAAAAGGTAAGGGGATGGAATGGTACGTGACCGAGTCGAGATTACTTTACCATGACTCCAAAAAAATTTAGGCAGAAGGTGAAAGCTGGACAGCAGAGGAAACAGTGTCGAAACCTAAGATGAAAGGTAACTGTTAGTCTACTGGCGGTTGTCAGGAGAGGACCGAGGGCACAAAAAGGCGTCATTTTTTTACCCTACGACCATAATAACATTCATGAGAAGAAGGAAGCGAAATAGTTTTGAATAGTTAAAGTTTATGTTTACATGGAATCAGCAGCTTTGAAGAATTAAAACCAGGGCTAGAATGAACTATAGAAAAATTTAGCGTTAAGAGGAAGTATGGATGTATTGGACATACATTATGGTGGTCGGATTTATGGTTACGTATGCGTATATGGTATGGTGAACAAAGAGACAGCAGCAAACTCCTATACCTAAGTATATTCAGCAGGATACAGAGGTTTGCGTGTTTACGAATAACAGAAGCAATGAGCACTATCCCTACAGCATCTGGGTCCAAGAAAACACAAAGCACACGGGCAAAGCACAACCAGACAAATTCTCAGAAAGACATAAATGCCTTTCTCAGTCATTTCATTAACGACAAGCTGATATCAATTAGTTTGGTCACCCTGCAAACTACATTTTCTCACATCTTCAAATAAAACTGGAGACGGACTCTCATTTCACTTCTCACGTTGATGAATCTTGTTAATTAGCAAACTCCTCAAAAATTTAGTACTGTAACTACTCCTACGATCAGATAGGCTATGGATATCGTGTGCCTCCAATAAGGCGCTGTAGTCAGTGTAACGCTCCGGATAAACACCACTCATTCTAAAAGTTAGATATTTCAGAAAACGCTTTTGAATTTTTTCTGCAGCCAGGTTAAGGTAAGTATAGTATGGGTGCCATATTAGCGACCCATATTCCAGACGACTTCTCACATATGCATAATATAATGTTTTAATAGTAAGCGGATCATGAAAATGTTTCGATGATCTAATTATGATGCCCAAACTTCTAGATGCCACCAAACACATCGAAGAAATTGTCCACTAAACGTAAGTTGCGCATCAAACAAGATGCCTAAGTTCTTCACTCTATGGTTCCTTGGCACATGTGCAGTATCAATGGTGTAATTGTAATGCAAGGCAGTAATTTGTTTAGTGAAAGATACAATTACACACTTCGCAGTATTTAAAAAGATTTTATTATTTTTGCACCAATTATCAATTATACACAAATTTCTTTGAAAATGCTAGTTTTCAAGTTGCAACCACCTTAAAACCCTAATATAAAACGTTGATTTTTCGACTTTTGGCCAGCTTTTTGAGATTTGACCCCAGTCAGTGGCCGTGGCGAACTGTCCTAGACCCACCGGTAGAATAAGTTTTTCTGTGATGATATGGGGCTTACTTTGGCAATTTTGTGTTATTGTTGTGTTGTTGTTTGGTATTGATGCAGCACTAACAAGTGCATTCAATTTATTGTCAAAGAAATCATGAAGTTTGCTATGTGGTAATCATTAGTTCCTTAATGGCGTTTTAACGTTGATACACGCTCTGACCCCTTAACATGGCATACACATTATGATCTTCTTTCGCCATGCATTTCTGTCGCGCGATATCGAATCATTGACAACAATCATTGTATTTACATTTTCGTTTTTTCACAGTTCATTTATTATTTATCAGTCTCTTTATAAATCACTTCATATCTTTACACTACAATCTATGAGCGTATCTATCTATGAAGGGCTATTAACTCTAGTAACCGCATAATTTTCTATTAGTAAGAAACAAGGGATTAGTATCTGTTACTAGGATATTTCACTGACTGTACGCACCGTACATCCTGGTAGGTGTTTTTAATTAACTACTAGTCTGTAGAAATGAACTACATACTTTTCCTATTAATATGACGTTTAGCGGTATTAACTGGGTATCTTGCACATTAAGCAAATACTGGGTCATATTTATATGCTTACAGTTACAAGCAAGACTTGCATCAGAATTAGATCAATTACACGTACATAATATCTCATGTCTTATTTCATTAGCAGGTAATGATAGAATCACTTAACTGCAGTTACAAACCCGATTTGGTTGCGTTATTAATTTTCAGATTTTTTTGGTTTTATTCCTTATAAGATGGAGAAGTTGAAAAGTAAGAGAAAAACTACGATTAACTAATTTTAAGAAATCGCTTAGTAAGTGTTTGATATAGCTTAAAATAATAGAATAATGTTTGGTTGCCCAGTTTACTTCCTTAGTAACCCAAAACCTTGACTAATAGATGGCGGTAGTAAAGAAAATGAAGCAAATGAAGCAGGTGAAATGAAATGATAAAACGTGCTTTACAAGTGGTGAAATGTTACAATTATTTGCTATGAAATTACAGCTATTAAATTTATGGATGACCCTTTTGAGATAGAATGGAACGTGAAACGGACCTTTTAGTCTCTGAAGTTTGTCAGTTTTCTCCCGATACTAACCTACTAACTAACCTACAAGGAGTTTCAACTTTTTGCAATAATAGAGAGTAACGCGTGATAACCTTAACTTACAAACATACAACACAATTCTTTATTGACAATGTTACAAGCCTCTAATACATTGTCAAGAAGAGTGTACCACCGATGGTGTTCTTACTTTAGCCTTCTTGATTGGATTGATCTTCACTCTTAGTTGTCAATATAAAGCGTTAGAGCTTGAGACATTACCATTATTACAATTTCGATTTTAGACGAAATTACTTAATTAACTACGTCGAAAGAATTCAAAACGGAAATAGTGTTAAACAGGGATGTGTTCTCAGCCCCATTTTGTTTTCCTGTGTATTAGATGAAGCAATAAAGAAGGCAAAACCAAAAATGAAACAACTAAAATTGAGATATTGGAAAATGAAACCCACTAGTATAGCAGAGTTGATGTATGCCGATGATATGGTGTTAGTGGCAGAGACCGAAGAAAACCTGCAAGATAATATAAACATCCTAAATGAAGAACTTACTAAAATTAATATGAAAATAAATACAGATAAAACAAAGAGTATGGTACTGGCAAAAGAGAAAACAAAACATAACATTAAAATACACGGACAAATAATTGAACAGGTCAACGAATACAAGTACATCGGGGCTATAATTGCAGCCAATGGAAAGATAGACAAAGAAATAGATCAAAGGATGAAGAAGGGTGGAAAATATATAATACGATGGAAAAAACATTCCTAGGAAAAAAAAAGAGGTGCAAAAGAAATTACAATTTTATTTAACGAGAGGCGTAGCGTCGAGTTTTCACTATAGAGAGACGCGGAGCGTCGAATCTTTTTTTAATGTAAAATAAGAAATTAAGAAAAATTAAAAAAATTAGATATATTTCCAGCGAGTAGTTTTCCAAATGACTGGGAAAGCTATAAAAGGGCAAGAAACTTTGTAGCATCTACTATTCGAACCCATTGATATGATGGTTAACAGAGGTGATGGTAAAAAGGACGCTGAAGGAGTTACTTAATTATTATTATTATTATTTATTTATTTAGCATTGCTATTTACATACATATAACAATTATGTCTACAACTACTTAGAAATATAATTTAATGTGCCTATAAACCACCAACTTGAAAAGACTAATCCTATTACATTCTTTAATATATTCTGGTAAGGAATTATATTGATTTATTCCGTGCACAAATATGTTTCGCGAAGTTTGACTGCGTCGGTATCTAGCTATATAAAAATCCCTGTTTTGTCTAGTGTGATAGCTGTGTATCTCATTTGTTTCTATCAATTTATTTATTAAATACTCTGGTGCTTCCCTCAATTTGATTTTGTGTATGAGAATAAATACTCTATATGTTAATCTTTGCCGTACATTCATTAAATCTAAGGTATCCAACATTAAGCTAACAGGCGTATACCTATTGCACTTTAGTATAATTCTCATACATTTGTTCTGCAGTTTTTGCAATTGTTGATGTGCATATTGTCTAGCATTGAACAATATTGCTGAACAATATTCAAAATGTGGTGCTATAATTGCTTTATATAACCTTAATTTGACATATATTGATAATTGTTTACTTATTCTACTTAGGAACCCAACTTTTTTAGATATTTTATTTGATATGTATTTTAAATGTTCCTTAAAATTTAAATTTTCATCTACAATAACTCCTAAGTACTTTATATTCGTTACTTTTTCCAATCTAATATTATTAATGCTTATTCTAATACTATTATGTACAAAAGAATTTAATTTATATCTACTTCCTAAATACATATATTTACTCTTACTGATATTAAGACTCAACTTATTTCTACCTAACCATATGTATATTTTGTCAAGTTCTTCGTTCATAATTTTAACCATTTCGTTTATATCGTCTCCGCATACATATAACATTGTATCATCAGCGAACATAGAGAGGTTACATTTTTTAACACACTCAACCACATCATCAACATATATATTAAATAGTAACGGCCCTAACACAGTTCCTTGTGGTATCCCAAATTTAGTTTCTATCTCGTTCGATACCTCACCTTTATATTTCACTTTTTGTGTCCTATTTGTTAAATAGCTAGCAAACCAATCTCTAACCACACCCGTAATACCTATTATTTCTAACTTTCTTATTAGTATGTCTCTATCCACAGTCTCAAATGCTCTACAAAAGTCTAGGAAAACAGCTAAGATTATTTTTCCGTCGTCCATTTCTCTTATCCACTTATCATATAAATTAACTATGGCAGTCTCGCAGGAATGTTCCTTTTTGAAACCAGATTGATGTTTGCCTATTACATTATTTTCGTTGCAATAATGATTTAATTGGCTCTTTACTATAGACTCCAACACCTTTTCATATACTGGCACAGTGTTTATTGGGCGAAATTCTTCACATTTTTGTGTTTTACTCACTTTTTGTACAGGTACAATGTATGTTGTTTTCCATTGTTCTGGAAACACACCGGTATTCAATGAAAGATTAACCACATCCAATAGTCTATTTGCAGCTACTACACACACATCTCTTAATACTATTGAATTAATTCCATCTCCAGTCACATCTCCTGTTTGTTTTAGATTTTTTAATACATTTTTTATTTCACCCATTGTAATAGTTTTGAACTGTCAAAAGTTATTGCAACTGTTTATTCTGTTTGTCGTATAGTTTGAATTTATTTTTGGTATTTTAGCTTCAATTTCATCAATACTCTTAACAAAATACTCATTAAATGTATTTGCGATTTGTTTGCTATTACTAACCACTTCACCATCGAATATAATTTCTTCCGCATCAACTTTATTACGTTCGGGTAACATTTTCTTTATATTTTTCCATAGTTGTTTGGAATTATGTTTGTTCTCATCCAATACCTTTATAAAATATTTTTCTTTTTCAGATCTGATTTGTGTTACTACTTTGTTCCTGCAATTCTTATACTCATTCCAACATTGTTCATCTTTTGTTAACACCGCCAACTTATATTTATTGTCTCTTATATTCATCTCTTTTATAATATCAGCGTTTATCCATTCATTTTGGTGTTCTCTAACCTTTATCGTACATTCTATGATGGGACACATTTCTTGGATTATAGCCTCGATTTTACTTCTCCATTCTTCAGATAATATATTGACATCGCTTGAACTGTTTGACCAACCAGCTTGTATTATTTTATTTTGTAATTTGCCGACATCATAGTCTTGATTTTTTCTTACTTTAATTTTTAATAACAAAAAGCAACAAGCAAACTACGATTGTATTGAATTTGCGGATCAAGGAGCGCCATTAAAAGAAAATTTTAACAAATTCTACACGAGTAGCATACAGGAAATTACACAGGACTGCGTTGACAATCGGCATAGTGCAGGGATTCGGGTTTTCGCAGGCATGACCTGCATGACTAAAGAAAGTTGTAACAGGTATGAAAAACGAATCCTCAAGCCATGATTTCCTGAATGTTAAATTGTTAAACGAAATGTTTGGTGTAATTGGATATCCGTTACTACACATCGTCAATACTACACAGTAAAAAATTGCGTGTAAAAATTAACACTAAATGTAGTCTATATAAGTCCACACTATTTTTGGTAAATTTTACACTCTGAAATTTGGTAAAATTTACCAAAACGATTTGGTAATTCACACTTTAAAACGTGTAGTGTAAGACACTTGCCAGTGTAAACTACCAAGAGATGATGTACACCTTTGGGTGTTAGTTGGAGGTACACTACATGGGTGTAGCTTTTACACTGAATAACGTAAATGTAATTAAGGTGCTTTTAGCTGTAAATGTATATCGTACAGTATATACGCTAAGCACTCTAATAAACGTAAGGTGGTGAAGTGATCGAAAAGAAACTTCAGTTTGCTAATAAAAAATTATTTGCGAATATCTTTTTGTATAAAACAGAATTTAAACATTTGCTTTCTCTCAAAACGCACAATGTACAGAACAACGTTTAAACGGCACGCACTATAATATATGTAAACGAATACGACCACTAATGATTAAACAAGAATATGCCTTGGAACAAAATATCAATAATATTACTAATAATAATTCAGGTTAAATAAACAAGTTATGCAATAAAAGAAAAACCTTTTAATAGATTCGGCGTTTACTTGATGTAAATCCATATTAAATAAATAAAAACACAAAATTTGTGAGATTTACACTTTATTGTGTATATAATAAAGTGTAAATCTCACAAATTTTGTGTTTTTATTTATTTAAAAGAAAAACCATTGCACAGCACGGCAATATTATAGTACAGTTAATATTAACAAAAATATATTGCTATGGTATCATATACCTAACCTATACAACTTACAGCAACATACGTAAAGTACTAAATTATATATATCAATGTATTACGATTTATGTATTTATCTATTTTGTAAACAAATTGTAAAAAGCTAAACTAAACACTCACTATATCGTATCTAATCAAAAAGGGCACGTTTTCATGGAATTTTAGGTATAAAGTTCCTTCGCTGATCGTTCGAGCGTGGGTTGATTTAAGGTTTCGTATCGTTGGAAACGATATTTTTTCATCGTTGCTGGGGTCCTTTTTGCCTAGGAGATATCAAAGTTGTTGAAAACAATTGTGGGGACTTCTTTTTCGATATTTTCCTGAGTTGGTTGTATTTTCGAATAACATCTAGAAATCTATAAATTTTAAATCACAATGAGAGTCATTTAACTTAAAATTACTTACAAGTATGAGAGTGTTGTGTATCTAGTGCCAAGATGATGGTAATCCAGTGATTTCAAAGAATTGGGGGACGTTTTTCTAATCCTGGGCCCGATTGAGGGGCTTCGATTCGAGCTTAGTAGCTGTGACATCGTAGGAACGCTGATTTGGAGCTGGAAAGATTGTTGCAGAGTTGAAATCAGTATTTGGATTATAAGGGAGCAGTTTGTCGTACTTGAAGTAAGAGATTATTCATTCTTTTGAATTTATAACCGGCGTTGAGAGCGTAAATGAAGTGTGAGGTTATAGTATCTTTGATAACGGTGATTTATAGGGATTTTTTGTATGTAACCAAACGTATGTTGCTGTAAAAGGTTTTTTCATCCGATTGGTTTGTAGTGTACTCAAGAACAGGTAGAGGGGAAGATTTCATTCACTTGTGTGCTACAGAGGCATCTACTTATTGCGGCATAGCTTATCTGTGGAGTAAATTATCTTTAATAGAGGACGCTGCATGTATGTTAATAAAACAGTGTGAATTAATTTAAAGCAATTTAATAAATTATAATAAAAAAATATCTACAAGTTTCGTAGCATATTTAATTGGCGCAGACAACGTGAGGGCAAATTTACTATTCTAATTTACAAGCTGTTCTAGAAGTTCGGTGAAGATGGATACAGGCAGGAAGGAGAAGAGAGGGCGAAGGTATAGGTCGAATGTTACTGTGGTTGCTGCTGAAGAGGGTGAACGAAATGAAATGACTTTAAATGAGTTTTTTAAGAAGCATATGCGGGATAGAGAAGAGCAGAGGAAAGAGATTGCTGATTTGAGGGAGGTGGTAATGAATATTTGTCCAAGAATGCAAGAAGAATTTAAGAAGGATCTGGTTGAGCAGAAGAATGAATTGACTGTGAAGATCGAGGGTACGAACGAAAGGATTGATGGATTAGAAGCAGTAGTAGTACAACGTACTGAGAAAATTGAGGTGGAGTGTGCACAGAAATTTGAAATATTGGAGGGAAAGCAGATTCAGAACGAGCAGTGTTTAGAGCTGGTGAAAGGGGAGCTGAGGAAGATAGCAAGAGTGGAGCCTACATACGCTACGGTAACTCCTATATCAATTGATAGTATACCTAAATTCTGAAATGATCAAAAAATAAATCCGATAAAGTATTTACAAAGTTTAAGTAAATACATTGAAATTTACATGAACAACGATTTCGAGAATGTTAAAGTCATGGATTTGGTGAGGAATACATTAAAAGGAGAGGTAGAAATATGGTACAGTGTTGTCGAGGGGAGAATTGGAAATTTTATGGAGTTTAAACAACCATTTTTAAAGCAGTATTGGTCAGAAATAGAGCAAGATCGAGTCAGGGAGAAGGTATGCAATGGAAGATATAATGAGAAAAGCTCAGAGAGTAGGGAGAAGTATATGTTGAAAATCTACAACCAAGCTATTTATTTGGACATGGGTATTTCAGAAGGGCAAATGATCAACAAATTAGCGAAACACTTTGGACCGAGTATTGTTATGCAGATAGCGACGCAGAATATAAGCACTTTAGAACAGTTCATTATCTATTTAAGAAGGATTGATGATGCAGAGAGTAACCAGAGAACGGGAAGAGGTGAAGAAAGATCGGAAGATGATGATAGGGGGAGAGAGTACAATAACTGGAACCGGTATAGAAATTATGGGCATTTTGATAATGGATATAGAGGGAATGGTAATAGGGATGGTCATCGTGGTGGTTTTTCTAATGGGAATTCAAGAGGGGCGAATAGAGGGAACAACTATCGGAGAAATGGTACGTTCGAAGGTCATAGTAACGACCAGAGAAGTGATGAATCAGGCAGACAGAAGAGTGCTGGAGTTAGTAATGGGGATGGTAATAAGAAATGGTATGAATCACAGAAACCAAGCACTAGTACTAACAATATATGACTACAAATCAATTTCACTTACACACATGTATGTAAAGTTAATAAAACAGTGTGAATTAATTTAAATCAATTTAATAAATTATAATAAAAAAATATCTACAAGTTTCGTAGCAATATATATATTTTAAATTTCAAACTTCTCGCTACCAGTTAGGTTAAGGAATATGGAGTTAACCACCGGAATGGAGGGAATAGACTAAACAGGGAATTACATTCTACACGATTAGTCATATATACATAACCTACAATATGTCATAAAAAATCTTTTAGAACTGACAAATATTTTACGAAATACAGCAACAGCTATTTCTTTATTGCATGTATTGTTTATTGTATTTGACTGTATGTAAATAGCTTATAATTTGCTAAATAAAGAATAATAATAATAATAATAATAACAAAGTGAGTGCAACCAACATCCTAGCTAACCTCATTGTTGCACACACCTTCGGATGCGTAAAGTGGAATGTAGAAGACATTACAAATCTGGATAGGCGGACGAGAGCGATAATAACCGACTCGAGTTTCACGGTTGTACTTCGACCGAAAAATAGGAGGAAGAGGACTAGTGAGTGTAGAAGACAAATATTATAAACGAAACATCAGTACAGCGTGTAAAGTATACAAATCGGCCGATCCGCTATTACAATTTGTCAAAGAGCATGAGCTAAACGTTGTTGCCATCATTTTGTTCCCCATAGCAGAAAGAGCGGCAGTCAAACTGGGGAGAAAACTTAAATTTACTAAAACGCCGAACACGCTCACAACATCTTTCTACAACATGGAAACCCAAAAACTATCCACTCTTCTACGAGAAATCACAGAGGAAACGCATATTCAAGAACACCTAGAGAAAGCCATGGACAGTGTATTTTATAAAAACATCGAAAAGTAAACTTATCGAAACAACTTACCTTCGCATTTCTGGGTTCTTCAGGGCTATATTCCGAAATCGAAGGATACGTCATGGCCTGTCAGGATAGTGTGTTTCCAAGCCTAACTTACCGTAGAGAAATTATGGGACACCAGATTCCTTCCACCAATTCCAGAACCTGTACCTCCTCACTTGAAACAACTATGCACCTACTTACCGCGTACAAAAGATATGCTCCAAATATGTACATAGCCAGACACGATAATGCTTTGAAAGTGGTATACTACCAGATGAGACCCGTTTACGGGATCAACGAGAACCTAGTCATGCCATATCAGAAGGCGAACATTCCAGCAGTCCTCGACAACGAGAAAGTGAGGATACATTGGAACTTCCCATTTGCCACGACTACACAACTAACTGCGAACAGGCCGGACATGGTGGTATTGGACCGCACAAAGAGGGTACTGAAGGTGATAGAGATGTCATGCCCTTGCGACACCAACATCATCGACAAAGAGCGAGAAAAGATCGAAAAATAGCGAGACTCAGTATTCCAACTCAGACTGACCTACCCTGGCTACCAAATAGTGTTTGCCCCTATTATAATCGGGAACATCGGAAGCAACAAAGGCAATTTACTGCATGCAGATATACGTCCTCTTGGGATCCTTACGTATAGTACGCGCTCATGAATCCAGCTATCCACTATCAATCAGCTGAAGCTGTGTTCGCCCGCCAATCTGCAGTCGCAGACGTGAGTGAAGCGTAACCCGGGGACTGTAACCGCGAGCTGCAGTCGTCCGGAATATCAAAAGAAAAAAAAACCGCTTTTAAAAAACTGAAGCGAGAGTCTTTTTATAAGTGAGAGGCGTTTGAAAAAAAAAAGAATTAAGAAAAATGAAAAAATTAAAAATATTTCCTGCCAGTCGCGCGATGTTGAGTCCTCCAAAGTCAAATGCGTTAAAAAGAAACGAAAAATCGATTAAACAAATCGATATATTATACGTTTATTATACGTAAATCTATAAAAAGTATATCCATATGTGTCCTGTTCTGCAATTTAGGTAAGTATTTCGGTGTGTATCGCTAACACGGGTAAAATACAGGGTGTTTTGAAACATCGTTTAAAGATTTTAAGGGCATGTAGTACGATCGAAAATAAGGTTAAAAGTCATAATAAACATATGTTCACAAATCAACCGTTTACGAGATAACACCGAGTGTTCCTAGTAGTACATGGATATAACATATCCCAGTAAACAGGTGCTTATCAGCTATTGTTTTATGACTGTTTATTTTGACGTTTTGTGCAATTTGTAGCAATTTGGTTGCGTATTCTAATGCTGAAATGAGCGATATGGTGTTCATGTACGGTCGTGCTAATGGGAATTCTTTACAAGTACGTCGTTTCTATGCTGAAACGTCTCCTGATCACCAACTGCCTTCGCATATGATGTTTCAGACGGTGTTTCAACGACTAAGAGAAACTGGTTCGTTTGAGAAGCGGTCTTCTGATACTGGACGGCAGAGATTAGCATGTACTCCACAGATAGAAGATCGCATTTTGAATATTATTGATGAAAATCCCGAAACTAGTGTTAGAAGAATTTCGACTCAAGTGGGTGTAAGCAGCAATCTTGTTTGGAGAACTCTTCATGGCAACTCCTATACCCCTACCATATCCAACGGGTACAAGCCCTTACTGCTCCGGATTATCAAGCGACAAGGGCTTTCTGTGAGTGGTTTTTGGGAACAGCTGCTGATCGGCCAGATTTCGCTGAGAACATCCTTTTCACTGATGAAGCTGGTTTTACTAAAAATGGAATATTTAATTTCCACAACAATCACGTTTGGTGTGACGAGAATCCTCGTGCTACCGTTGAAGCTCGGCACCAGCAACGTGTCTCTCTAAACATCTGGTTAGGCATGATAGGGGAACGGTTGTTAGGACCGATTGTTTTGTCACAACGCTTAACAGGTCCTGCATACCTCGAGTTCTTGGAAAATACTTTACCTGAACTTTTGGAAGATTTACCTATAAATCTAAGATTGAACCTCTGGTTTATGCAAGATGGAGCTCCACCGCACTTTACGCGTGCTGTTAGGGAACATCTTAACAATGAATTTCCTGGGAGATGGATAGGGCGAGCAGGTCGCATTGCTTGGCCTCCAAGGTCTCCCGATCTAAACCCGTTGGACTTTAGTATCTGGGGTATTTGAAAAGTTTAGTGTACGCAACACCGGTAAACGATCTTCCAGAGTTGCGTCAACGAATAGAACACTGTTGCCAGATAATACGAGAGAAACCCTTGTTTTTTGAAAGAGTGCGCGTTTCCTTTGAAAGCAGATGTAGATCCTGTGTCGAAATGAAAGGACGTCATTTTGAACATCTTCTTTAGTTATAATCTATTTTATGTTAAAATACAATAACATCTTAATAAAAACCGCAAAAGCAAACTTATTCTGCATTTGCGATAATGTGGACATATGTTTATTATGTCTTTTAACCTTATTTTCGATCGTACTACATGCCCTTAAAATCTTTAAACGATGTTTCAAAACACCCTGTATAACACGCTATTACCTCTAATACAAAACTGTAGACGCATAGAAACTGTTTCGCCATATGTATGAGGAAAACTGCTCCAGAAGGTATGTATATAGCAGCTTTTTTAAACTGCTAACTAAAAGTAGCTGAAGCAAGTTGTAGCTGCTAACGCAACGTAGCAGTTTTATACATCACTAATTGTAACAACGTGAACAATTTTCTCAAAGCATTAAAAACAACTTACCAATACGCATACATACACAGCGATACATTACATTCGCATTACTGTGTTCTTCATTGAGATCGTTTCTAGATAATATCTCAAAAGCGGAACAGCTGAGATGTCGACATATTAATAAAGGATATACATGAGATCTAACGATCGTTGTTACATGACTCGTACGAAATGGTAACAATTGAAGTAGGTTAATATATTTTCGTCGTTGTGAATTAAGTGGGTGACACCTACGAAGAGATCCCTTTAGCGAAGCAGAAATCGTCGCGTCGCAGGAAATGATCATCCAAATCTAAATCGATGACAAGAAGCTCAGCCATTGAATTGAAAATCCTTCGTCTTGAAAATTAAATAATTATCGAGATGGAGATTAGATAGAAGCTTGATTAGTTAGACAATGGAACTCGTCCAAATTTGGATGGGAAATAATAGAACGGTAATGGAAAGATGCGACCTAACTTTTGCAGATGATTTGATTTGCAATAGTGCTGTATCATCATTAATTACGTCGTTCGTTTTTTTTTCTTGATATTAAATAAAAACTGGATCTAAGTTCATATGTACGTTGATTTCTGAAATGGGGGATCCGCCGTAGTATAAAATAATTTAGCTATATAAAGGCTGCCCTAAAATTGGTATTTACGTTGCTGATTCAGGAAGCTAAAAGACATCGAAAATTAATAGTGGAGATCCTTTTATTGTTATTTCTTAACGTATTACTGATGAAAATGTAAATGAAATTGTTGCTCACTTGCTCTAATTTGTTCTGTAATATGACAATCTTAGAAATTTATTAATGGTTTATCATCCTGTGATGGGTGGAGACTGTGGCTTGAAAACTATAACAAAAATCCCAAAAAGAAAGGTGAAAAAATCCCGTACCACAAAATTAGATAACAAATCTAAATACGTATTTTGCCATCTTCAGTAGAAACAAGTGAAGAGCAGTGTTAAACTTAGTGTTTTCGGCTAAGGTAAACCTTGGAAGATATGCTCTTCACCAAATCACTAGTGGAATAACACTGACATCTTTTACAAACAACAAGGCTTATATACTATCTAAATCTAGTGGGACGTTTGCTAGCTCGTTACGTCCCACTAGATAAATAAATACCGAGCAACTTCTATGCGATTAATCTTTTACAAGTTTTAAGCACTTTTCTGTGCTGTTTTTTTTTTTTTTAGTTTTAGACAATGTTAAAAAACTATTAATGCTTGTAACTTAAGAAAGAAAGCGTGTATATAGCACGTTAATGGATTTATAACCTGATTAGTATTCGGTTTGTTAAAACCGAAAAGTTTTACATATATCTTTATTATAAAATTTGATAAGCAACAATCATTATTAGCAGACGCGTTTCGTGCATACATATTATTTACAAAAAAGAGCTAGAAAACCATGGAACTATTAACATACAAAATATCTACAAAAGTTCGCGTGTGCGACGATTTCGTACCTCATTTTCTTTCTTTTATTTATTAATAAATAATTATTGCATTGTATTATAATTGTTTTTTTTTTCAATGTTGTGTGTGAAAGTTGTATATGTTATTAGTGATTATTAGTAATCACATATATTACGAATAAAAATAAAAAAAAATTAATACTGATAATAGAAAAAAATGAAAAATAATAAATGTAAGAAGGGCTCGAACCTATTCCACTTCCTGGAAAAATTCGTAATCCGTGCGCCCAACTAATTGGGCTACACAGACACCAATCAGTCGTGTACATATAATTCTTCTTAAGCTACAAGCGTTAATGTTTTTAAATAAAATTTTTCATATCTCAAAAATTAAGGCCCATGCACTCAAACCCGTTTACAGTTTTTCTACTCTTAACTCCCTCTTTCAAATGATATACGACTCATTTAATTTTGTGCTTCGCAGTTCTTGCCTACTCCTTGTGAGTGAGATTATAGTTTCGAACCTGGTAGCCGAAAAATTATATTATTTGAGTTTCCAAAGATAGTGCTGGAGAGGTTTAAAACAGCATCTACATACGACGTGAAACTAGACTAATTTATTTCTATTATTTCGTGTATAAAGCGACAACCACTTAAGTAAGACCAAAATGCAAAACCACGCGTAGATTTTCCTTTCAAGTCTTCGTTGCGGTCGTTTTGTATGTGAGCAAATATTGAATTGCGCCGCATTTAACGACAGGTTAAAATAATATATGTGTAGTGTCCATCCTCCTGCTAACAGCAACGATTCGGTACTATTTTTAGAACAATGAAGATTTAATCTGTTATTGCTTTAACAGTTCTTTTTATTTAATGGTTTCTGCGAACTGTAATTAGCGAAAGAATTGGCTAGGCGTCTAGCTGGATAATTTCGGAGGTGCACAGGCCGTTTGCCGATCCGTGAAAGAAGCGGGCTACCGAGCCGCATCACGGTCTGAATAGCTGCGGACCGGTCCTCAGAACGAAGATGTGGTTAACTGTATTTAAAGACGTGCATGCCGAGATTTGTATCTGATATGTATTCCCAGAACTGAGATTCTAAGCCGGCAACGTTAAAATGCTATGGATCTTTACGTATTCACAAAACGTTTGCACGCATGTAGTGTATACGATGCAGATATGCCAACTACACATAGCTACATCACAAACACAATTGGGCTGCGATTTCAGTTGCATGCATTTGCACAATTTTCTTATCTTAGAAATCGAGAAATTTGAGATTTTGTTAACATTTTCTTGTTCATATTCCTAGACACCGTAAAAAAGAGTAAATTGTTTGAAATTAAATATGTTATGAGGAGGAACTATTGTTGTAGTAGTACCCAATAATGGAAACTGCCATAAACATTCCTCTATTTAACAACAAATCCTCTTCTTCTATTTAAAATTCATAAACCGCGAAAATCCATGAGACCAATAATTGTATCAGGTATAGATTTGCCAACGCATAAATTATTCAAATGGCTACTCAACGAATACGAAAATTTACGTGTCAAAGTAGATGGTTTTGAAGTAGTGAATTCTTTCGATTTCCTAAATAAAATCAATAAGTAATTTTATTTTAATATCACTTGATCTTTCTTCACTCTTCCCAAACGTACCAATACCGGAAACGATGGAATATCTAGTCGAATTCCAAAAATTTAATAACGTGGATATCAAAATCGCCGAACGTAAAAGACTAACCAACTTCCCTATGTATGTGTCAAAATCCTTTTCAATTTGACGGAAAGTTTTTTGAACAACCACAAGCAACGGTCATGGGTATTCTATTGTCCCCATTCACTGCGAATCTTTTTATTAGTCAATTCTAAACGACATTGAAAAAAGAAGCTAAATAATTTCCTAGCATTTGGAGTATTAAATTCACTGTAGAAGAAGAGGTGAACAAACAACTTCCATTTCTGGATAGCTTAGTAATTAGAAATAATAAATTAGAAATAGACATCTTTAGAAAAGAAACCAACACTAATAGATTTATATTGGCTGATTCAAATCACTGGGGACAGTATAAATTGACCGGCATTAATTCTTTAATTAATAGATTAGTAACATTCCAACTAATAAGATAAGATCTGACAAAGAATTGCGGTTCATTAAAAAGATGGCGATTTATAATGGTTACTCTTCTACGGATGTAGTGCGGCATCTAAAGAAAGTTTAGTTTAAACACCATATGCAAAGCTCCATTACTTTAACTTCAGTTGAAACTCGACAAAAAGTTTATTCAATTTACTACCATTCCACAAAATTTCGAAGTAAATATAAACCGAACGACAATGAAAGATCGAGTATCTAAAACTAGGATGCGGCGCTGCAATAAAGTTTATGCTGGACAAACAAAGCTTGCAATCGGATCCAGATTTAAAGAAGACATAGCCCATTATCGCTACAGGAAATTTGAACCATCTAGCATTGCACAACATATTAACGATACCGGCCATAAAATTAGAATGGAAACCTTGAACTATCGAAAAATATAAGATCTTCGAGGGAATTAGACGCTCACGAAACCATATATATGAGGAAAAACTTCAACAATTTATTTAATCGGGAACATGCCCTTCCGCATCATTTGGTGGGGTAAACACATTTCTCTTTAAGTTCTTGGAATTTCGCTTGTAGATATAGGTTTTAGAGTAGGGATAACGAAGAATGTTTGGATATCATAACATTTTCTTAATTCACGAATTGCCGAAGAAATTGTCCAGAATTAATAAAATGGTGTAGCGAGGAGTAATCGGATGTCAAACGTTTATTGATTTCTCAACTAGGATCAATAGCCAGTGAAGTAAATATGTTTCGGAGAGATCTGCTAGTGAATTTACTGTTACCGGCAGTGTAAACTTTGCTAGCTTTATGCGGCGCCCGGCGCATTCAGTAAAAAGATAATCTGGAAGGCTGTTTTCCTTTCTCATTCAAACCTGCTTCAGCTTAAGAGAAAGTGGTTCAGGTTTATTTCTTGACAGAACGTTTTGAATTTTGGTGATATTCTATTTCTTCAAATGTTGGTTTAATGGTTTGTCATAGGACAGTGGGAAATCAGTATTAAATTTCAATCTAATTCTGGGTAAAAGGTACACTACCGTTCATATATTTGGGGACGACTTAGAAAAACAAACAAAATTGAAACATTAACAATTAATTGTGTTTTATATGGAAGCGTATATATTTCTATACAGGATGGGTCACCACATACGGCGCGGGCTCTATATGGAAAAGCAAAGGATTTTTTGAAATCCCGTTTATTTAGCTGAATGCTAGATCTAT
This sequence comes from Cetonia aurata, assembly GCA_949128085.1. Taxonomy (NCBI): domain Eukaryota; kingdom Metazoa; phylum Arthropoda; class Insecta; order Coleoptera; family Scarabaeidae; genus Cetonia; species Cetonia aurata. The sequence continues at coordinate 35,301,974 of OX421888.1, forward strand.
GTATGTACAATGTAAAATGATTTTTAATTATACAGGATGTTCGAGAAAAAAAGATCGATAACAAAGTGACCTTTTTTTAAATGGAACACTCTGTATATAATTACATATTTGGAATCTAAAGACCAACTTAGGGCAAGTTTATGTAATACTCCATATTCCTAAAGCCAACGGTTTTTGAGATATTCTAAGATTTATGAAATTGCAGTACAAAATTGAAGTTTGATTTTGACTGTGTAAAACAAACTTAAACACATGTACCTACATTCATCATTCAGCTAAGAGGCTAAGCAATGGAAAGAAGTGGAATTTTAGTCACACAGTTATACTGAGTGTTCATAAACGGTTGTTAAAGCTTAAGTTACTTTTGCAGTAACTTAACTTTCTTATCTTAAATAGAACACCCTATATCTAATGATACTATCGAACGTAGAATTTAATTCCCTTTCAAAATATATTAGGGTTCTCTATACCTAACATGAATAGTTTTCTCGTGGTTAGCATTTTATTTTTCCGAGGACTACATTTAATACAATTCATTAAAATTCAATTGGTTTAGACATATTTACTAAGCATGTATAAAGAATTTATCATTATTTGACAGCATTCAAAACTTACTTTGGTTAACCTGTGAAATTTATGTTTAAATCGTTCCAAAAAATTAAAATTTATTCTATTCAAGAGAGATGATTTTAACAATTGCTGAATGCAAAGAAAACTATTTTTTACATCAAGGGTGTACACCCAAAAATATCCAGATACATCACATTCAAGAAAAACTGCGTTTGAAAGCGTACTTCAAATGTTTGGGCAAACTGGAAGCGTAAAATATGAGAAAGGTAACCGACGACGGAGGTCCATTGTAGGAAATGAAGAAAATGAGTTTCTTGTAGTCGGATTTATTATAGAAAATCCTCATACCAGTCGGGGCAAAATTAGTCGGGAAACAGGAATAAGTAAGCAATGTGTTGCCAGGATTATTAAAAAATAGACATTTCATCCGTACCATTTCCAAATGCATCAACAGATTAGTGAGATAGGCATCTAGCATCGTCTTGACTTGCGTATGGGTTTTGGATAAATGCAGAGAAGATGAAATTTTTTAATTATGTTTTATTTTCAAGTGAATGTTCCTTTCACAAAAATGGTTTTGTTAACAGATAAAATTTAATTTTTACTGTGACTACCAACTGGTCTCTTATACGTATGGAGAGGAATCGTGGGGTTAAATGTAATAGGTCCTTATTTTGTTAATGGTAAGCTTGATAGACAAAAATTTCGCGATTTCGATATCTGCGCTATCATCTTCAAGAGCTTTTGGAAAATATTCCTTTAGCAGTAGGAGGAAGTATGTAGCTACAATTAGACGGTGTCCCAACACATTTCCATGCTAACGTTCGAGATTATAGTATATGCTACACCTCCGAGTACACTAGAAAATATGAAAGAAAGAATAATATGTGCTTTCCAGGCTACTACCCCAGATATGTTAACAAACGTACATCAATCATTTAAAAAGCTAATCCGTTTGTGTATTGACTGCGATGGTCGTCATTTTGTACATCTGATTTAGAAAAAAATATTCATTGTGTTTGTTTATATTTTTTCCATCTTACATGCTTGTTATTGGGTGTATATCTTTTTTATTTGTTTTGTTTATGTACTTTTTTTTTTTTATTTTAGTTAATAGACTTAAAATATGATTTATTTTATTAAGAACCGGTCTTTCAATCTCCTAATAAAGTTTCTAATAGAAGTTATTAGCCGAATAACTGAAATAACTGTCTTTCCACCAACTAATAAAAATTATGTACTTAATAAGTTTAATCTCCTAAAATGTTATTACGTGGTTGAAGTAGCCAATAAGTACTATGAGAACCTTAATAAGCTTATCAAAAGTCAGTCATTTATTGCCAATATAAAGTAGGGTTATGAATATACCGAATAACTATTAACCTAATAAATATTCGTTGAAAGACGGTCTGTTTTTATTTACCTAATATATCTTCCTTATCAGATTGAAATACCGGGCCGACAGCTATTATTTATAGGGTTTCTTGTTATTGTTCATGGTTAATATTGTTTATTGTCAAAATTATTTATTCTCAATATTGTTTACAGTTAACATTGTTCATTGTTAATATTTTTTATTGTCAGTATTCTTCTTTGGCACAATTGTTTATTGTGAAAGTTGTTTATTGTCAATATTATTTATTCTTAACATTGTTCATTGTTAATATAATTTTTTTGCAATATTGTTTATTGTTAATATTGTTTATTGTCAAAATTGTTTATTGTTAACATTGTTCATTGTTAATATTGTTTATTGTCAAAATTGTTCATTGTCAATATTGCTTATTGTTAACATTGTTCATTGTTAATATTGTTCATTGTTAATATTATTTTTTTGCAATATTGTTTATTGTTGATATTGTTTATTGTTAATATTGTCTATTGTTGATATTGTTTATTGTTAATATGGTTTATTGTCAATATTGATTATTGTTAATATTGTTTGTTGTCAAAGTTGTTTATTGTTAGTATCGTTTATTGTTAATATTGTTCATTGTCAATATTGTTTATTGTCTGTACACTGTTTTGATAATCTAAACGTCTTGATAAATCACGATGAATTATTTTAACTAGATCGACTAAATCCCTTCCAAAAACAATTCTCGAAATCTTTAAAAATGTCTGGTTCATAAATAATTCCAAACTTGAAAACATAACATAATTGTTGTTTTAAGAACTTTCAGAGATTTTCGATACGCTATTAAGCGTCTAATAATTCTTATTGGCTACTACAAGCACTCAATAAGATATTAGGAGAATAAACCAATTTATTACCTACATAATTTTTATTAGTTGATGGACAGTTATTTCAAGTTAGGAACTTTATTAGAAGTTTGAAATACGTGTCCTTAACCTAAAAATATTCGTTGAAAGACGGTCTGTTCTTATTTACCTAATAACTTATTAGCTAAATTATTATTAGATACATTTATTAGGAGATTGAAAGACCGGGCCTTAAACTAAATTCCTGCAACCCCAGAAATATATTTGCAATTTTTTCTAAAGACAAATAGTTGATTGCTGTCAAATAATGATAAATTGTTTAAAAATGCTTAGTAAATATGTCTCAGCCAACTGAATTTTAATGAATTGTATTAAATGTAGTCCTCGGAAAAATGAAATGCTAACCACGAGAAAACTATTCATGTTAGGTATAGGGAATCCTAATAGATTTTGAAAGGGAATTAAATTCTACGTCCGATAGTATCATAAGATAGAGGGTGTTCTATTTAAGATAAGAAAGTTAATTTTCTGTAAATGTCATCAAACTTAAACAAGCGTTTATTAACACTCAGTATAATTGTGTGACTAAAATTTCACTTAATCCCATTGCTTAGCCTCTTAGCTGAATGATGAATGTAAGTAGATGTGTTTAAGTTTGTATTACACAGTAAAAATCAAATTTTGTACTGCAATTTCATAAATTTTAGAATATCTCAAAAACCGTTGGCTTTAGGAATATGGAGTATTACATAAACTTGCCCTAATTTATTCTTTAGATTCCAAATATGTCATTATATACAGAGTGTTCCATTTAAAAAAAGGTAACTTGGTTATGGATCTTCTTTCTCGAACAGCCTGTATAATTAAAAATAATTTTAAATTGTATATACAAACGTCTAGCATTCATCTAAATAAAAGGGATTTCAAAAAATCCTTTGCTTTTCCATATAGAGCCCGCGCCGTATGTGGTAGCCCACCCTGTATATATGAACATAATTTACAATAGTATTATCTTTTATCTCATAAATTACAAATAACTGTTTGTTTTTATTCTAATTAAAAAACCTGTATTTTTTAATCGTCCCCAAATACATGAACGGTAGTGTATATAAAAATAATTGGTTATCATAATAAACGAATCTACACATACCTTGAGATCTCTACTAGTGCTTAACTTTTATATATTGACTAACTGTCAACCATACGTTTATAAATTAACAACGCGTTCATTGGGTATAAACAGGAATGTTCGTTTTACTAGAGCTTTGGTCGTTATAAAAAGTGCTAGAAATCTTTTTAACATATTGCACTATTCAAGAGTCACTATATATAATAATCCATTACAGGCTGCATGCCTGTGTCTTACGTACTGTTAGTTAATAATAGTTTAATACAATATTAACGAGGTACTTCCTTATAGTTTATATGCCAGGCCTATTTTGGTATAGGGAGTATATGCTAAATTTTGTAATTTTTTTTTTAATACCTTTAATAAATAATATCCCAAATTTTCCAGACCGTACTTTTCAATAATCAGCTGTCTAGCTTCAGATTTTGTAGAGAAAGATCCTGGTAACTGAGTTTCATTATTTATTCCTAATAAAGGTATATTCTTACCTTCTGAAGCATCACTCTATGTGAGAATTTATGTAGGAGTATTTAAAGAAGTACCTATATAAATACATACATACCTGCATGCAGTAAACAAAATATATAGGCACCTGTTGTAGCAGCAGAATTTTTCCACTTCGTCGGCATTGATCTGAACTCGAACAACGGTAAGTCGCTTTATCTCTGTAGCAAGTATGTCGAGTAACATTTTTACCACTCGCCATGCGCAAAAATACTGTGTACCGTTTATTTTTCGCCATCAAATTTTTACTTACTCGCACGCAAATTAATTAAACAGCGGCGACTGACTGCAGACATGTAAATACGGCGCTAACTACCAGCGATGCTAATGTGTTGTCATTGACTTTGTATCTTATTGAGAACGTGCAGCCTGCAACATAGAGTAAATAACAGGTAAGGGAACTTGTTGACGCGATTAAATATTAAATATTCTGTCCATCCCATCAAAGACTGAATTTATGAATAAAGCGATTAGAAATTAAAAAAAAAAATTAAATCTCACAGAATTCAATTTGGTATAATCTAAAAATATTTTGGAACATATACATGCCTTGCTATTTTATTTATTACGTCGACTTTAACATTCTTTTGCACCTCTTTTTTTCCTAGGTATATCTTTTTCATCATATGATATATTTTCCACCCTTCTTCATCCTCTCATCTATTTCTTTGTCTATCTTTCCATCGGCTGCAATTATCGTCTCGAGGTATTTGTATTCGTTGACCTGTTCAATTATTTGTCCGTTTATTTTAATGTAATGTTTTTTTTCTCTTTTGCCACTATCATACTCTTTATCTTATCTGTATTTATATTCATATTCATTTCTGTACGTTCTTCATTTAACATGTTTATATTATGTCGCAGGTTTTCTTCGGTCTCTGCCACTACCATCATATCATCGGCATACATCAACTCTGCTATACTAGTGGGTTTCATTTTCCAATATCCCAATTTTAGTTTCATTTTTGGTTTGCCTTTTTTATTGCGTCATCTAATACACATAAAAACAAAATGGGGCTGAGGACACATCCCTGTTTAACACCTATTTCCGTTTTGAATTCTTTCCACTCTTCATTATTTATTCTTACTATATTGATGTTATCCTTGTACATTGATTTTATGACTTCTACGGTTTGTTCGTCGATTTTTCTCCTTTTTAATGACTTCCATATATCATCTTTCCTTACCCTATCAAACGCTTTGTGTAGGTCGATGTAGCATATATGTAATTTTTATTTTTGTTAATCACTTTTTCACTGGCTTGCCTTATTATGAAGATTAGGTCTTGCGTACTTCTCTCACCTCTAAATCCATATTGCGTATCTTCAATCGTGTCTTCCACAATTTCTCGAATTCTTGTGTCCATTACTCTTGCTAATATCTTTCCCGGTATACTTGATAGCGTTATTCCCCTATAGTTTTTGCATTCCCTTTTAACACCATTCTTAAAAATGGGCAGGATTATTCCCGTGTTCCAATCCCTTGGCATTCTTTCTGATCTAATTGCGAGGTTCATTATTTTTTGGCGTTCTTTGATTCCTTCGCATCCTAAATATTTGATCATCTATGCCGTAATGTTATCTGCTCCCGATGCTTTTCCTATTTTGATTTTAACTATAGCCTCCGTTACCTCTCTTTCAGATATCTCTCTTATTTCTGGTTCCATTTCCATACTTGTGCTTTCATTTGATATGTCTCTGTCATTCTTGGTCAACTCTTGGAAGTATTCTCTCCACATTTCCATTATTTTGTCTCCATCCGTTATTATCTTTCCCCGTTTATCTTTTACGTTCATCATTGTATATTCTTTTTTGTTTCTTAACTGTTTTAATGTTCTATAAAACAATTTCTGATTTTCTCTAAAATTTTGATTCATTTTTCCCCGAATTTTATCCATGTATCCTTCTTCGCTATTTTTCTTGTCGACTTTTCTCTTCTCTTGTAAACTTGTGAATATCTTTATGTTGGTACTTTGTGTTTGTTATTACTAATTCGTTCAACAAACATAGTTGAATTATCCTTTCACCATTATTATTTCTAACCTTCTCGCCTTCTTTCCCCATTATTTCCTCTATCCCTTTGTTCTCGTTCCCTACTCTTCCATTCAGATCGCCCATAACTAATATATTACCGTCCTGATCGTCTATCACGTTTTGCAGGTTGTTGTAGTATTCATCCTTTTCTTCTTTTCTTGCGTCTTCATTCACACCGTATGTTACTATAATTCCCTCCTTTATTTGTACTTATTTGTTTATTTGCTGTGCTATTCTTGTCCTTGTTTATTTAATATTCACCTGTTCCCTATTCTTGTCCTTGTGCATTGCCTCATTCTTCATCTTGATGTCAGTCCCCAAACAACAGTTCAGTGTTTTGATTCTTCTAATTCTTCCTTGTCCTTGTTCCATCGCCATTCCATCCCATCAGCTATTATTTTCCTAATCCCCACTTTTACTTGTTTACCTTCCTCTTTGAATTCTCGCGTCTTTTGCTGTATTTGCTTCTGTATATATTTTTCTGCCATCGACATATCCTCTGCTATATAGATTCGATCCGATTTTAGTTCTCTTAGTTTGTTCCTGTTCGCCACAATTTTTTGCGTTCCTTCCATGTTTTTCGTTTGTATTAAGCATACTTTTTCACCTATTTTGGTTGCTCTAATTATTGCGACGTTTACTTGTAACTGTTTATTTATAAAATCATCAATTTTATCCTTTAATTTTTCTTGATCATATATGTCTATTTCAAGTCCCGTTATTACCACGTTACTTTTTCTATATTCCTTTTCTATAATTTCCGTTCCCTTTTTATATATAATCAGTTCTTTTTTGACTTTATCGTATTCCATCTCAATGCGCTTTAAATTTTTTCTCAGGTCTAGTGATTCCTTCCTAATAGACTCATTCTCTATTTTCATTCCATCATATTCCTTCCTCATTTCTTCATTTTCTTCTTTTACCGAATTGATATCTTTTCTTATTCCTATTTGTTCGTCTCTCACCTCTTTCATCTTATTCTTGACATTCTTTAATTCCTGTTTCATTCATTCATTACATACTTCATATCACCCACCATTTCTAGTAATATATCCAATTTTACATCATTTGTTTTGTCCGTCTTCACTGGGGTTCTCGCAGTTCTCTTGCTTGTAGCAAAAAGTTTTTCCTCTTCTAAATCGCTCGATCTTCGCCTTTTACTTTTACCGACCGTCACTTTCTATTCGTCCGACATTGTATATCACTCACTGATGTTTCTTGCTTATATTTTCAAAAAAACTATCTGCCGTCTGGTAAGAAACGGCCGCAACAGCTGGCCTGGGTCGACCCCTCGAAGGCCGAACTGCTATCCGTTGCCCGCACTTAAACTACGCCTCTAACCTATTGCCTATTGTTGTTTATTACTGCAGAATTCACTTTCTACTCTTTAATCACTGCGGTCTAATCTTATAATTTATTCTTTATTCCCCTTTGCACATAAATATACGTTCGAAATCTCCCAAAATTTGGGTTTAATGTCGGAGCAATTTATACTCGTGCTCTCTCTCCTGAACGCGCACTCCACCCTACAAATATTCATTCATAAACCCAAATTACCGACAGATGTCAGTGTCAGGGTGCCGGACACACCGAGCCGCCTAGGCAGAAGTTTTTATTGAAATGGTCACCCATCCAACAACTTGTTATGCATATTGCTGTTTGACGCACAAAACTGACAATGATGCAACGTTCCATTAAGCCGTACTGCCGGCGCCCTACAAATATACCATAATTAAAAAATTCTAGAAGAACATAAGTGACAAGATAAATCAAATAAATGTGATTACATTTGCTAAAGGGAGAAGTAATTGGAAAAACGTAAAGTATACCAAACTATAATAGGTGTGGCGCTTCAATGGTTTTTCAGCTATCTGAGGGGTAGGTCACACTTCGTTGACGTAGATGGTTGGCAATCTGAAAATTTAAAAACAATACGTGGTGTTCCGCAAGGCAGTGTCCTTGCTCCGCTTTTGTATATAATTTACGTCAATGACTTTCCACTAACGAACTCGGTAATGTATGCGGATGACACATCGTTTCTAGTTTCTACTAATAATGTTAATCAAAGTTGTGTTCAACTTAATACTGATATGATTTCTATAACTAACTATTTTATCTCCAATAGTTTGCATTTAAATGTTAAAGAAAACTGTTTTTATTGAATTTAAACGCACCCGTATTGAACGATATCGTTCGCAGTATATTAAGGTGGCAAATACTTCGGTGCCGCAGATAAACTCGACTGAGTTCCTCCGTGTTGTTGTTGACTCCCTCACATCGATAGCCTCTCTGGGAGATTGCGTAGCATCTGTTTTCTCTTACTGAGACTTCGGTCAGAAATAAGTTCAGGGTATTTGCGAATGTTCTACTATGCGCATTTTCATTCATTGGTTTCGTATGGAGTTTTGGCCTGGGGAAGTTCATCTGATATTGAGTTAATTTTTAAATTACAGAAGCGGGCTGTACGGGTAATTGCTGGTGTGGCACCTACCACAACTTGTAGGGACTTATTTCCTAATTTGCAAATTATGACAGTGCCTTGAAGTTTTTTATTCCATTTGCTGTTGTACGCCTTCGAAAATTACAATTCCTTGCCTAAATTAAACCGCTGCAATAAGTATAACACAAGAAATGCCGGTGTTTTGGAGATTCCGTCACACAGATTGACCTTTAGTGAGAAGAGTCGCCGTTACTTAGCCATAAGAACTTTTAATAAGCTTTCTATTAAATGTAAACGACTGCCGTTACAATTGTATAAGAATCATGTAAAACAGATGTTACTCGCAAAAAGTTATTACTCAATTAATGAATACATGGATGATCCTGAAACATAAGTCTACCTTTTCTGTAGGTGTTTATGTATTTGTGACTTTTAGGGTACTGTGATTTACTTGAAAATTGAAACTGTACTATTATGTATGCTTATAACGTATCCTATGCTCACGTGTAGTCGATAGGATCAAATATATTATTATTATTCAAGAGTACTGTTACGGTCAGGCGTGCGTGGGGTGGGGACGCAGTGTGTGCTACACCTGATGTAACTTAGTAAAAAAAAGCGGTACACACGAGTATGACGCTTGGAGTCGCTGTAATGATTAATAAAACAAAGATCCAAAACGTAACGATAACTTTATTGTAATAATAAAAAAAAAAGAAAAAGAAAAAACTGGCCACGTGGTTGCTGATTTTTGAGATTAAGATCAATGTAAAAGAAAGCAACACGTGGTTGCTGTATTCTGATATCAAAATTAAGACAAAAGAAGCACGTGGTAGCCGAATTTCTGAGATTAATTTAAATGTGACGCAATTAATCCGTTTCTATAAGTAAATATGTAAATGACTGCTAGTGCGAGAGCAAAGTTACTGGCAATTACAAGTTAAAAGTATATAAATAGCAGCAGTAATGAAATAAAATAAAAGAGAGCGATTGATACGTTTTAAATAGTAGTACTTAGCTGTAGCGTGAAGCTGAGTTCGACGCTTTTGTATGTATGCTGGAGGGCAGCACGTGGGTTTCTGTGTTTCGAGTAAAAACAAGGTCGCTGCGACGGCAAAATTAACTGAAGAGAATAGAGATTACTTAGCTGGAGTTTGAAACAATGGGGTTTCGAAACTGAGTTCAGCACGTGGATCCTATGCTTTCGAGTCAAAACGAGTACGTCACAACGGCAAATTCACTGAACGGTTACAGAGAGTGCGTTTAACATCTTTTCAGCCTAAACAGTTGTTACCACAAACACCATACGCGTATGAGGCAAAATGTGAGAACGCCTTACCATCGATTGACTTGCACCCAAAAATCAGTTGGCTATTGGGGTGCAAAACTCTACAACCACTTGCCCCTCAACATAAAGAAACTACCATCGGCAAGCTTCAAAAAGCAAGTGAATAGGCTGTTAATTGAAAGAGAGTGTTACAGTGTGGAGGAATTCCTGGACTCGAGAGCGAACTAGTTGTCCTATTTGTTCCTGTTCCTGAGCACCTATATAAATGTTTTGTTTGTCTACTGTTTGTCTATTTTATGTTTGTTTGTTATATATATTTATATTCATATTTACATTTGTATTTATGTTTATGTTTATATTTATATTTATATTTTAATTTAATTCTAATCTAATTTTAGTACTGACAAGTGTATTTACTCTACACGTATACAAATACAACGACACATTCTGTAATGGTACTATTGCAAATATATTATATTATTATTATTATTATTAACGTGCACAGCCCTTTTAAAGGCTCGGTAAGTAGGTACAAAAAAAAAAGGATGAACCAATAGCAGCGTCCAGTGAGGCACAAAGGATCATAAAGACGACGCGTCTAAGAGTTGGCGCGTAAATGAATGAATTTAAAATAAGCAAGTTTAAATTCCGTGGCGCGTAAGTTGCATACTCCCGCGCGAAAAGGAACCGCTAAGTGACGTAACGGTTCTTCTAAAGTCGTAATTGCAATTGCCAGATTAAAAGTAAAGAGAGTGAATTTAAATTTGCCTTCAAAATAACGTTTATATCGCTGATGTTGTCTATGATTAAAAAAGCGAAATAAATTATTGAAATCAATGTCATTTTCGGTTCAATGCAAAGTGTAACAGTACCTTTATTTATAAAAATAAGTATTACATTGTAAACGACCTAAATAGGTAAATATTATAATACATAAATAAGGGGTATTTATTACAATAATATGTATTGCTATGATATCAAATACCTAACCTCAACATCATACGTTTGTTATCAAATTATGTACTTAGATAATTGTATTTTTAATTTTTGTAATTAACTACTTTGTAAACAAATTGTAAAAATTCTAACCAAACACTCACTATATCGTATATAATTTTAAAAGGGCACGTTTCCATGGATTTTTAGGTATAAAGTTCCTTCGCTGATCGTACGAACGTGGGTTGATTTAAGGTTTCGTATCGTTGGAAACGATTTTCTTTCATCGTTGCTGGGATCTATAATGCCAAGGAGATATGAATGTTGTTTAAAACAATTGTGAGGACTTCTTTTTCGATATTTTCCTGAGTTGGTTGTATTTTCGAAAACATCTAGAAATTTCAAAATTAAAATATTTATAAGAGTCATTTAACTTAAGATTTACTTGCCAAGAATGAAGTGTTGTGTGTGTGTTGTGTAAAAATGATGGTAATCCATTAATTTCGAAGAATTGGGGGACGTATTTCTGATCCGGTGGATGATCGAGGGACTTCTATACAACTGTAGTAGCTGAGACATCGAAAAGACGCTGATTTGGAGCTGGAAAGATTGTTGCATCGTTGAAATCAATATTTGCTGTATAAAGGAGCTATTTATCGTACTTAAAGTAAGCGTATAATCATCTTTCGAACTTATAATCGGTGTTCAGAGCGTAAATAGAATTCTGAGGTTAGAGTGTTTGATGCTTTGATAACAGTGATTTATTAGGGATTTTCTTTGTATGTAAACAACGTATGTTGCTGAAAAAGGTTACTGGCAATGCTTGAATTTATGACGGGAGTTTAGCGGAAGATTTGAATTCAATTTTGATATTTAAACAAGATATATTGAGTTTAGTTTGGATTAAGATTCAAGGAATCTTATTTTTGTATAATTTAAATAGTATTTGAACTTACTTACTTACCCTGAGAGAGAGAATATTCATTTTTAATTGTTCATCACTTTTTATTAACTCGAAATAAACAAAGTTATGTATAAAAAATTGTTTTTATTCACTATAACATAATAACAGCACAACTAAATAACTAGTATAGCACTTAGAAAAGAGACAAAGTTTATAACACGTCAATTAAGTAATAATATACTTCTTTGTTTGGAGAACTACAGTCTACTACGTCCCAAGAGTTACTAAAGATAATATAGTATATCACCCGATTGGTATGCTGTATACTCAAAACATGTAGAGGGGAAGGTTTTATTCACTTGTGTGCTACAGTGGCATCTAATTATTGAGGCATAGCTTATCTGTGGAGTAAATTTATCTTTAATAGAGGACGCTGCATATATGAATGTTAATAAAACAGTGTTGAGTTGATTAAAAATCAATTTAATAAATTAAAATAAAATATCTACAAGTTTCGTAGCATTATATAAATTTCCAGTTCACCTTCCTGCAGCGGGTTCATCCATATTAACCCATTACCGCCTAGCGGTACCAAGTGGAGCCACTTGACAGGGATCGTAAAAATTATCGCTGTGAAAGGGCGAGACTTGTTTACGTTATTTTTATCACTGTTTATTTTCAAAACAAATATTAGAAAATAGCTGGGGATGAATATTTAGTTTCTTGAAGTGTATCGAAGGGTGCAGGTATAATTTGAAGTTGAGTTTTTTCATTGAAAAAAATATGGACTTCCGATTAGTGTAAGTACAATTTATTACATTTATTAAACTTTCTTTGTAATTATAACTCTCACACAGCATCTTATATGAATAAGAAATCCACTCAATCTAATGTTTTTAAAACATTGTTGCAATTTGTGTTGTTATGATTGCGTAAATATTGTCGTTCCCATATGGAACCGCTAGGCGGTTTACGGGGAAAAATAACACTGCTAATAAAAAAAATATTATTTTAGTGGTATTACTCTAAAAGAACCTTTAGATATCGCATATGAGTCTGACAATGAAGGAGAGGTTGCTGATTTATACATAGAACCTCCAGAGTCTCATGTTGTAAGTGAAGAAGATTCTGGAGATGAGGACGACGCGACGCAGGTTTTGTCGAAAATTTGAGCAGTAGACAACTTCAAGCAGCTGCAGAAATTAGATTTACGACAAATAAGCGCGTTGGTGAAATAGAAAGGGATCTTGAGAACGCATTTTCCTGCGAAATAACTCCAGAAGACATTTCTTCTGTCGAAGGGCCTTCTAGTGGGAAATCATTGTTTATAAGTACGAAGCCTCCTACCTTTTCTTTTATCGATGAAGGGGACATAGAATCACAGTCTGACTTTCCAGAAGGAGATTATAAAAAATACAGTGAATTGTCATGTGTTCAACTTTTTGAATTGTTTTTTTCAAATGAACTGTTCGAACATATAATACAGCAAACAAGCAATTATGCTCTTTTTAAAAATTGTGTCGACCCTAAAATCTCCATAAATGAAATGAACGCGTTTTTCGGAATTCTTATTCTTAGTGGTTATAATGACTAAGAGAAGCTACTGGGAATCCGCCAAAGATATGCGGAATGACTTGGTGTATGAAGCAATGAGACGAGATAGGTTTTTGCAAATTTGTCGATTTTTACATTTTGCTGATAATGCACAGACAAAACATACAAAATTCGCCCTCTTACAGATTTTTTGAAGAAACAATTTTCGGAACACTTTGTACCCGATGCAAATTTGTCATATGATGAATCCATGATCCGCTATTATGGACGCCACAGCTGTAAGCAATTTATTCGTGGTAAGCCAATCAGATTTGGTTACAAGGTTTGGCGTTTGAACACGCCTAGTGGTTATCTTGTTAACTTTGAAATCTATCAAGGCAAAAATCCCAGAGCAAACGCTGCATATGAAAAATTATTTGGAAAGGCTGCTGCACCACTTTTACAAATGATAGAAAAGTTTGATGACGGTATAAGAAATTTAAATTTCAATTTCTTCTTTGATAATTTGTTTACCGGAATAAATTTACTGTCTACTCTAAAATGTAATGGATGTGGAGCGACCGGTACTATTCGAGAGAATAGAGTACCTAAAGAATGTCCATTGACCAACAAAAACACGCTATCGAAGAAAGAAAGGGGCACATATTCTTCGGTACTTGAGAAGAACACTGGTATTCAATTTGTTCGCTGGATGGATAACAGTGTAGTATCCATTGCCAGTACGTCTTTTGGAGTTCTGCCTATAAAATCCGGTGACAGATTTTCGCGAAAAGATAAAAAAAACTGTACAAGTTCGAAGACCGAACGTGTTTCTGCAGTACAACAGAAACATGGGTGGTACGGATTTGATGGATGAAAACATATCAAAGTGACATATCAAAGTGACGTTTATTGTATATAGATGCGACAGACGTTTTGATATGATTAATCGGTTGATTGGTGGTGGTGTTTTGTCGGCATTTGCTTCTGGATGCAATACAGCTGAGATTGATGTATCTACATTAAAAGCATTGGTTCCAGCAATTGACATCATGATGAATAAGTGTAATTTTCTTTATCTTACCGTACATATTGTGAATCTATATATACCTCCATTTATCTGTACTGATGATTATGAGACATTTTTGGATGCCTTGGGAATTTTACTTCTGGGGAGACCATGCATTGTTGTTGGCGATTTTAATGCACCTGCATTTTTTGACTCAGCCCTAGATGATACAAGATCTATAACTGTTAGACATTTCATGGAGACCTTAGATTTACGCCAAGTCAACAGTATTACAAACTCGAACGGACGTCTCCTAGATCTTGTCTTGACCAACCTTGCTCAAGAGATAACAGTCGCGCGAGATGTGGTACCGTTTGTATCTGAGGATGCCCAACATCCAGCTTTAGAGGTTACGGTACATTTGCGGGCTGCCGTGGAGCCACCCTCCTTTCCGTCCAACCATAATGTGCGTTATAATTTTCGTGCGGTGGATATGGCTGTTCTGCGCTCCAAATTGGCTGTGGTGGATTGGCGCTTCCTGTCGGATCATAACGATGTTGATCATGCAGTGAATGAATTTTATAACACGCTGAATGGTATTATTGACACCTACGTGCCAAGAATTACATCATCCACTCGTCATTTTCCAGTGTGATTTGATGAACACATAAAACGGCTGGTGCGTACAAAAGAATTTTATTTCAAAAGATGGAAAAGTACTAAATCTCCGTTTTACCTGGATGAGTTTAAAAGATTACGACGTCAACTTAAGCTTGACTCTGAAAAGGCATACAAAACGTACCAACATCGTATAGAATCTGATATACTTACGAATCCTAAGGTGTTTTGGAAATTTGTTAACGACAAAAGAGCGTCGTCACGTATACCTGGGCACATGAACTATAACGACACCGAATTGACTGAACCCAGAGATATAGTTAATGGATTTGCCTTGCAATTTTCTCGAGCATATCGCCCAAGCACAGCCTTGCCTCCGATGTTATTCAGCTGCTGTCCATCGTTTGGTGTTGGTCCTATTACGGAAGTAGATGTTCTTGCCGGTATTTCGAAACTCAAAGCAGATATGACTTGTGGCGACGATTGTATACCCGGTATGATGGTGCGTGAGTGTGCTTCTGTTTTGACTCGCCCCCTTGTGATTTTGTATACCCTGATTGTGGACCGTTCCTGCTTTCCTAGTGCCTGGAAAGTTGCGAAGGTCATACCAATGTTTAAACACGGTGATCGCAGGAGTATTACTAACTATAGACCTGTGAGTGTTCTTCCGCACTTTGCCAAACTACTGGAGCACATTCTCCATACGAGAATCTACACAAGCATCAAACCATTTCTATCGGTACATCAGCATGAGTTTCTTCCTGGGAGGTCAACCACTACTAATTTGGTTAATGTTACCCAATTTATCTCATCAGCACTGGATCAACGTAAGCAAGTAGATGTCATATATACAGATTTTGCGAAGGCTTTTGACTCCCTAGATATCAATATACTTTTGATGAAACTTGAGTGTATTGGTTTTTGCCCTTCGCTTATTAAGTTGATGGAGTCTTACTTGAAAGGCAGGAGTGCGTATGTTACTTACAATGGTTTTTCCTCCAATATCTTCGCAGTAACGTCCGGAGTACCGCAAGGCTCTCATCTTGTTTGCTCAACGTTTTTATTAATGACTTGCTGGAGAAATTGAAGTGTGATCGATTGGGCTATGCAGACGACATAAAAATCTACAGCATTGTTGACGGCACTACTGATTGCATTAACCTGCAGACGAACCTTACACTGATCGATGAATGGTGTGCCTGCAACAATATATTGTTGAATGTTAACAAATGTTCTGTCGTATCTTACACTAGATGTTCTTCGAAAGTTGTATTTGACTACTCAGTTAAAGCCGGAGTAGTTCCGAGATATAGTAAGGTTCGTGACTTGGGAGTGCTTTTTGAATCACGGATGATGTTTTCTGACCATATAACTGAAATATGTTTGTCCGCTTCTAGATCATTGGGATTTGTGATAAGGTCATGCCGCAATTTTACTAATCTACACGCAATAAAAAGTTTGTACTTTCAACTAGTTCAAAGTAAATTAGAATATGCTTCTTTAATATGGTATCCGTACTATACTTACCAAGTATTAGCTGTCGAAAAGATCCAGAAGCGATTTCTGAAATACTTGTCATTCAGAATGTCGGGCACCTATCCAGAACGTGGTGCGGACTATAGTGCACTGCTAATGCAGCATAATTTTCACTCACTGTCAGATAGACGTGACAGATACAGTGCCAAGTTTCTACACAATGTACTGACAAATGTTGTGGACTCACCTTCTTTGCTCGCCTGTATCAGCTTCCATGTGCCAGTGCAAAATACACGATCATATGATGTTATTAGAGCTCCAAGGGCTAGAACTAATGTGCTGGTTAAATCTCCGGTGTTTCCCATGGTGAATAACTTCAACAAACTGTATTCTGATAGTGATATCATATAAATTTCCTGTTTAGTTTTTCTTATAATGCTATTATGTTTGCTATTTACCTAGTTACTTGGTTATATGTTGCTGTAATTTAAATGTACATCCCTGTGTGTATTTATGCATTTCAAATATTTGAGTTGGTTATAAGTAATTTTAAGTTATGGTACGAACTCATGTTTCTTACTTGCTGTAGGTTATGTTTATGTTTATCCACATGTTTATTTATGTAGCGTGGATTATTCGTGAATTATTGTGAAATTTTTAGTATGCCACCCACTTTACATTACTTTAGAAGTTGTTGCTTATTTTACCTGTTTATTCACTTTTGTTGTACTGCATTTGAATATTATTATGTTCTGTAAATGGTGTATACCGTTGGACAGTAAAGATTATTTATTTATTTATTTAAATGATTTCATTTCTATTCGAAGCACATAGTGAGCAATTTTATATTTTAGCTATCGTATTGGAATTCGGGGGAAAAAATGGTACTGGCCAATATTTACATATTTATTAGATGCCACACTCCAAAACGCCTGGCAACTCTGTAAAAAAAGTGGAAGAGGAATCAGTCAGCTTGAATTTAGAAGATACATTGTTCAGGTAGAAACTAATTATTGTAATACTAAACATAATACCTACTCATATCTAACGCAAATTTTGATTACTCGTTTATAGAATTATAAATGATGTATATAATAATTTTTATCCGAAAGTAAAATATATAAAATTATTTATTTCCAGACTTATCTAACAATGTATAAAAATCCACCAGCAGCCGCTGGTAGAACCCCAAGAGCTCCACATAGTGACACAGGTGTTAGCAACACTATCCGATTTGACCAGACAGCACATTATATCATTACAGTACCAGGTAACAAGAGAAAAAGATGTGCTGGGAATAACTGCAATAGCAGAGGAAGAACTATGTGTGACAAATGTGCCGTGGGCCTTTGTGTGGGATGTTTTAAACATTTTCATACAAATTAATCTGTATTTGAAATATTTTATTACCGTATTATTAATGTGGTTAATGTACTTTTTTAAGTTTTGAAACTAAATATATTTTTACCAGTAAAGCGCCTAGCGAGCCCATTTGGTACCATCCCCCCACAATGAAACGGTAGTACAATTTTATTTATAAAATGTCTTTTGTTATGTTTGCTCATGTAAGAAACAGTTTTGTGTAAAAGAAATTCAAAAATTTTACAAAAAATTAGTTCAGGCGTTAATGGGTTAAGGGCCTTCCGGACTATGTTAGCAGTTGCCAGGAGCACCGCCTTCTGTCTGGTATGTTCGTAGGTGATGGAACCGCTATATCTATGATGATACACTGGTTGGTCTTTTTGTTTCGTAGAACTATATCTAGCCTGTTGTTGTTTACTAAATGATCCGTTTGTATAGTTCTATCCCAGTATAGTATCGCTTCCGGTGTTTCACATACACTTTGTGGTGTGTATTTATAATAAGGTAAGCGGTTTTGAACATACCCTATCTTGAATGCCAGCCAATTGTGCAGAATTTTTGCGACAGCGTTATTCCTCTCGGTGTATTCCTTGGATGCCATTATGGGGCATGCGTTGATGAAGTGCTCTGTGGTCTCTGGTTTCGTTCTGCACATTCTACATCTGTCGTCTCTAACATTTGGATCTTTTACGATATATTTTTTGTAATTTAGTGTTGAGACAACGCGGTCTTGGATTGACAGTACAAACCCTTCTGTCTCTGGGAATAGTTCTCCGTTTTGAAGCCATTTGTTTGAAGCGCTATAATCTATATGGTCTTGCTGCATACTGTTTAAGTGCCACCCGTGCAGTTGTTTTCGCCCCCATGCTTCTAGTAATTGGGGGATGGTGCTATTGACTCCTGTTTGCACCGTTTTATTTTCCAAGTTAAGGGGCGTGTAGTTCTTATCTGTGCGTACTATGGCCGATATGAGCGGAGATGCATCCCTGTGATCGTGAAAGTATTGTCTCATGCTACCACATATCTTATAGTCGAGGCGCTTTACATCAAATAGTCTCCTTCCCCCTGTTGATCTAGGAAGGTATAACCGCTCTACGCAGCTGTGCGGATGGTGTGCACGATATTATTATTATCATTATTATTATTATCCATTTTTTTATGGACAAAGCATGTTTCAACGTTATGTGCCCGAATTAGGATCTTGGGTCACCGCTTCTTCTATTTATCAGAATTCCTAACGCGATACACCATGTATACCATTTATTATTCGTTGGTTGGTTGAGTCTCTGTTTACCTATGGCATTACTATTTATGGGACCACTTTTAAATACTTACTTGACAGATTGTGTTCGGTGCAAAGACTTACCTTACGAAATATTTCTGGTAGCAGAGCTTGGAGTACGGATTTGTGTCGAACTCTTGGAATTATATATATAGAGAGTCTTTATAAGTACAGAGTGATATTCGAGCATTACTTTCAACTACAGAATTTACCCCGAGTGGTCCATGATTTATCTACAAGTGCAATGAAAGCGGGTGATTTGTGCGTGCCAAATTGGAACAACAAATACGATCGTGCTTGTATAAATGTCGTAATACCTAAATTAAACTTACCAGTGGAGTTACGATCCTTAACTTCGGTATCTGTGCTAAAAAGAAACTTGCGCTTATATTTATTACAAACTAACTATTAAAACTGTGTTTGTTGTTATTTTCTTCACACTTAGCCTGTATGTTGTTGCACACTTCGACTATTTCTGTCTGTTTATCCACCGATAAGCAATTTCTTTGCTTGATGGAGCTATATCAAATCTTGTTAAATGTTCTGTTATGTATGTATATTACTTAATTATATTTATCACTTCATCTCTCTTAAAATTGTTGTTTGACAGCACCTGCTTTTACTTTGTTTATGTTTTGCTTTTAGTTAAGTTGGCAGCATTTTTACAGCTGAATTTAGTTACAAATATTGTGTGTATATAGTAGATGCGAAAAGTCATGTATATATTTTTACTAAAATTAAAGATGTTTTGCTCAAATTTAAAATTAAATAGATACTACTTGATTTAATTGAAATGAAGAGTCATTATAAGTTAGATGGAATTTCATCTTTGATTTCTATTTACTGTTTGTTGAGTTGTTGTTTACTTTACTTTGACTGAACTTTTGCTGTTCATTTGTGTACACTAAGTTTATTTCTCTTTGTTCTTAATTTAAGAGAAGAAGAAAAATAGAAGGATCTGAATCTTGGAGTATTGAAAAAGAGAAAGTACTTTTAGAAACTCTGGGAATTAGACGGAGTTGCAGGATATATCAATTGAAAAGGAATAAAGAGTGGGAAGAAAGGGATTAACATGGTACGGATATTTCAGTTGAATGAATGAAGACAGAGAGCTGAAAAACCTCCACTTGGATGACGCTTATATATGTGAAATTTGTTTCTTGCTTTTTTACTTGCTTTTATATCTAGCTGTGTAGATTTAACATGGTTCAATAATTTGCTAAATTAATAAATTCGTTACTACATATATTTTTCATTTTGTGTAGTATTGCATAATTATTCGTATAAATTTATTTCATATAAAACATAGATTAGCAGTCTTACTTAACCTTTTCCTAAAGATATTAACTAAGTTACATGATTTTGTACAACAGCATGTACATATATAGCATTAACATTATAATTTACTCCTCTTAATTTGAGCTAACGCTTGCGCCGCTAGTTCTGCGACTTCTCCTGCGCAGCCGTAACTTAGAGTAACGCCGCTACCACCATGCCCATAATTGTGTATCATCTGCACAGTTTTTTCGCCCAAATGTCTTCTTTCAAGTTCCAATTTGATATTATTTCTTCCAGGACGCAAGCCTACTTGATGCTTCAATATTTTCGCACCCTACAAATTGCGAAATAAAAATTTGTTAAATGATGTCGCCAAATGTGCTTACTTTCATAGACGGTACGATTTCAGTACAACCGCTGAGAATGAAATTTATATCTTTTTGCGTGGGAATCGTAGAATCATCATTTGGTTGGTGAGTTCCTCCTAAAATTACGCAATCCTGACTAAAAAGAATCCATATGTTACTTTTATATAAATATTCACAGATTTATTTCTTACTTTGGTATAATGTAATGCCCATCGTCGCTATCATCTATTTCTACATGAAACTGCCACGGTGCCTCTACCTGAAAAAATACTTTGTAAATTTTAATATTGATTAATCAAATGCTTGACACTTCTACTTGCCCTTGCTATTTGGCCTCGTATCGGTTTCATATGATTGTCTGAATTGAGATACTTGGCGCCTAATCCAGTACAATTCACAATTAAATCACTATGCTTCAATTCGGAGAAGGATTCAATTTTTCTAATAACTACTTGCCCTCCTTTGCTAATGAATTTTCTTTCTAAATATGGCAAAAACTTTGAAGGTTCACACGTGAATGCAAGGAAATGAAATCCACCTCTGAAGAGTATCGAAGATTATTAATTCTATGTACAGATATCCACGCAAAAATTAGTCACCCTCGCTAACGCTCTCGTTTGGAGATACTTAGAAAACTGTAAAACCACTTCTCAACTACTTCGTCTAGTCTTTTAATATTGGCAAATGAAAGCCGACTATATTAAAGTTTTATAAGATATATCCCACCGAACCAGTTCATTCGAGTTTTCTAGTAGAAATCTGAGCTGAAAATTTATTAGAAGAATGGAAACAAAAGTGTTGAGAAGTAGCTTTCAACGACGTTCTTTCGGTGTACTTGTGTCCACTGCTTGCCCCTTATTGATTTACTTCCGTGTTTTCATCTACTTACTGAATTTTAGAACTTATTACTTATTGCTTGAACTCTATAAGTCTAAAAATTTCGCGCGAGATTCGTCTCGTGACCGCGCGTCGGTGCCCGCTATCCAGTTGTCAACCGAAAAGTTAAAACCTCGTGGCGGTTTAAACGATGTTGCGTCTTATTTACGCTGCTACAATAACCTTTCAACCCCAGAGTGAGCGTTCTAATGAGGTGCGCAATAATTTAAACAGTGAAGGTGTCTTATAAATCAAACATTTATTTCTATAAAACAGGTGTGAAAGATATAGAATATATACAGCGAGAAATAAAGGTGAGTGGCAAAATATATGCAAGTACAGGTAGTCCCACCGAAGATTGGGTCTTTGATCTATTTGTCATTTTAGAAAGATAGCTTTTCTACAAGAATGTTATTAAAATCCAATGCTGCATCGCCTAAAAATATTTTTGACTATCCAGAGTGTCCCAGAAGTAGACAAACGGTTACTTCCTTCGTTATTTTAAATGGAACACCCTATATATTATTTCTTTTTTCAATTTTCCATAGAAAAATAATATGATTTCATTATATTTGCATTTGTTTTAGACATTCATATGTTAAATATCATACATACATACTTAGTTTGATTCAATTGACATTAAAATCGATGTAATTGTATACAGGTGTCCACTATAGTCCTGTACATTTGCTTAACTTTAATCCAGAGCAACTTGATTTTTTTAAATAGCACCCTATGTTTTTGCTTGTGCTAAATTAATCCTAGCCCAAAACCCTATCAACCCATTCCAAACATTTATTATGCATCATGCACGATTTCATAGTTAATTAAAATTTTAAATAAATCCAATAATTTTTCTGTTAATTTCCAAGTCGCATTGGTATATAAAAGCTAAACAATTGAATCAATTGAAACAATTTGCATCGGGACCACTTTTGACAAAAGAGTAAAGAATAACGTTGTTATTAAAGATAGACATATAGTAGTTTATATAAAGTCATATTATTTTTCTGCGTGAAATTGAAAAATGAAATAATATATAGCGTGTTCCATTTAAAATAACGAAGTAAGTATCCGTCTGCCTACTTCTGGTACACTCTGTATGGTCAAAAATATTTCTAAGTCATGCAGCATTGGATTCTATAACATTCTTATAGAAAAGGTTTCTTTCTAAAATGACAAATAGAACTGTAGGCCAAGGCGCAGTCTTCGGTGCGACACCCCCTGTACAGTGGTAAGCAGATATAATAATTTGTGCAATTGTAAACAAACAAACGCTGGGCTTCGGTAACGCTTTTAAAATTTAGACGTGGAATCTAATGGCTTTAATTCTGGTAATAACGTGAAATGACAATCTATATACGGGGTCGGTTAAAAGGTACGCGTACGGTTTTCACGTACTATGATGGCTATAATCGGTGGCGGCGCTAAACTTTGCGGAACGGGAACGACTGTGAATACATCTCTGCGTGCATGAGAAAGCTATGCAAGTGGGACTGCCAGAGCAGACAAATCTGGTAAAATGTCTGTGTTATACCAGAAAAGCTGTCCCAGCGCTAACGGACAGGCCGGTAATAACTGGAATGAGATACTCGACGTGTACCAGTAAGCTATGCCAACACAACAGCCAGAGCGAGCTGGAAGGGACCTAGGACACAGGTATTGAGTAGAGACTCAATACCTGTGTTAAGCGGGTCGTCATGATCGGAATTGAACGTGCGAGAAGAAACACCGTCTGCGGAGATGATATTCGCGTCGTAAATGTAAATGAATAAAAAAACTTAATGAAACAAAAGAACATGCAGTGGTAACGCTACCGCCTATGGGAAAATCAATCAACAGAAAACAGAATTAATGAATTAATGGTAAACTCGAAATTGACACTAAAATGGATTTTCCCACGGAACGATAGATCACAAGCTTTCCATTTTTCAAAACATCTGAAAAAAGAAAAAGCGATTGGGGGCAGTTAGTTTTTGCGTGAACCTGTGCACACTCTCCAGACTTTAAGTTAGACTGATGCGAAAGCCAAAGTTTAATATCGCCTATATGGTAGCCAGTTATAAAGTTTATAACAGTCTAATTATTGTAATAATTTAGTATTATTGTATTGCTTACATATATTTTCGTTGATGTAATTGGGCATATTTCATAACTTGTTCACGTGTTAATTTATGACCACCAATAGTTATACCAAACCATTCGGGTAAATTATCGTATTCCTTGGAAAGACATATGATGGGTACAAGAGATAATCCACATTGAGAAGCCAATCCATCTCGCCAGAGTTTAAGGAAATATTCTTGAGATTCTTTGGCCCATTCACTGAAAAAGAGTTTGTGAGTGTATTAATAGTCGAATAAAAGAAAAGATTATTTTCTGTAAAATTTTTTGGGGACCTTGTGTTCTATATATCTAATACCAGAATATTTTTGATAGGCTCGTATCTAAAGGTAAAATTATCTGCAGTTTTTCTTAATTAGTTTTGTATTAAATTCGTATAATATTGAGTATTAAATTTCGTTGCTATCGCTAAACGTAAAAAAGAAACATATCTGATATTATATTTCTGGTATCCCTATTAAACAGTTTTCTCTGTGAT
The DNA here is from genome assembly GCA_949128085.1 of Cetonia aurata. NCBI lineage: Eukaryota > Metazoa > Arthropoda > Insecta > Coleoptera > Scarabaeidae > Cetonia > Cetonia aurata. The sequence goes on from OX421888.1 coordinate 35,326,405, forward strand.
AGTAAAGCTTCAAAATTAATGTACAAAATTCCTATAAGTTTTTATGAAAATGTTAAATAATTACAATCAACTTTTGACGGGCTATGCTTTGACTTTGTTAAAAAGGAGAATAAAAAGAAGCACACTATTTCAACTTTAAATTATGGATTTTAGATTTCAATACTTTTATCTTGTTTTGTCTATATTCAAAGAAAACGGGAAGATCTTGGTATAAACATGTGTGAGAAAACTTATGGTGTAGGCGAGAGGTAAACAAACACTATTACCATTACGAACGTCTTCTTTTAAAATAAATATGGTGTAGTCAACAAAGAAAATAGTTGGTGACTATCTCCAACAGTCGCCCTATATTTAAGACCCATACTACATTAAACAAATACCAAAAGTTTAATCGAGCTTGATTTAGCTAGATTTAAATTTACTAACTGGCTTAATTCCTTAAAGATGTGAGCTCAAGAATGCTACTTCGAAGTCTAGAAATCATTCAAATAGTGCCTGAAGTAATTCAATACATAATCAATGCACGCCTTTAAAATGTAGAAAGGATTAAGTGTATTTTTATGGTTTAATTAAGTAATGATCTATTTTTTTATAGCGGTGGTTGTAGTTGCAGATTTAACTTTGACTTTTTCAAGTGATAGCACCGGCAGATATTTGGTGAAGGCTTGAAGAAGTTCTTTATAGTCATAGGTATATTGCAAACACATTCCGTAACTTCATCTGTTTTGCGTTTTTACTTTAGCCACACATATTGCTGCGAAACTTGTCGATAAATCTTTTAAATTTTCAATTAAGTTTTATTAAGTAAACAAGTAAGTGTTTTAATTTTACTAAACACCAATCAGAGTCATCTGTAATGCTCTCGATACTTCTCAGGTAAACCAGATCTCAAGTGATAGATGGCGATGAACGGTAAATCCGCCCCCTCTAACGGTTTTAGATATACCCTCAACGAAAAGGAACTACTATATATTATTCAGTAACACTCGGGATGTGGGATGATATGTTGCTGTAGCTACTAGTGCTTGTAGTAACCAATATATCATCTAATATTTAAATACCCTTAATGTGATTGTATAGTTATTAATTAGTGATGTTCTTCTATACGTTAAATGAAATAAAACAATCAATAATAAGTGAAATTAATTTAGTAAATAGTTTCTAAAAACTAACAAAAAGTAAATCTTCTAAAGATCTTTTCAGGGTAAGTAAACTCTTTTATTAAATATATATGTTACAGTCAGAGTGATTAATCAGCGATTATACATAATCGCCAGTCAATATGTATAATGACCCCATCAGCTAGTTAAAGTGATTAATTAATCACTTTGTCCAGCCATTATTCACAACAGCCAGAACGATGTGGAAATAAAAATTAATTATTTTGTAAATACTTTGTCATATATTTTTTAGTTTTTTCAATTATTTTGACGCACACCTTTGAGTATCTCCTATAGATAGCGATCAGCGTCAGTGTAAGATTTCATTTGCACCGTGCGCCATCTAAGAAACACCTCATACATATGCATTCGTATGCAAATTTTACTGTTTGCAATAATGACAGAGGCTATGAGGGTTTATTTTGGTTAACAAGTTAGTGCACTTCTTTTCGAAAAAGGAATAAATAACCAGCTAAGAACAAGAGTACTCAAAGAGTACCTGGAGATTATCAGCGTCTTTCAACGCATGACGTCGTTAAAATTGGAAGTTCAAAAAAATTCGTAGCTTCTGTGCAGAACGAAGGTGAACCAATTATTTATTACGCTCTTTTGGATGAAAGCTCTTAAATAATCCATGACTGTCACCTCAGCATTGGTCATGATGGTAGAGTTGGAACGATGAAGGAGCTTAAAACTAAATAAAGAACATGTAACAATTGAAATCGTTACACTTGAGCCTGTCAGAAACAAAGAAGTTGTTGGGGAGTTGAACGAGATGTCAAACAGATTTCATAAACATGCAACCACTAACCGACGGTGATTATAAATTCATCACGGTATATCAAGCCCATCTTACAAAATTCATTCAACTACGACCTTTAAAAACTAAAAGAGCACAAAGTGTAGTATACACTTTGTCTTATGTCTTATGTCGATATCTTTACCATTTTCGGAGCGCCTAGCATTTTCCAAAGTAATAATGGGAGATAATTTGCAAATAAGGTTGTTGGATATATGTGTGTGATGTGACGGGAACTAAAAATTGTAGATGGTAAGGTAAGCCTCGGCATTCTCAATCTCAAGGATCGAAAAAGCTAATCAAGATATCGAAAAGGTGCTATGTACTTGGCTGGAATCTAACAATACGACAAAATGGTCCGAAGGATTATGCACCGTCCAGTTTATGAAAAACAGAACATATCACTCAGGAATAAGTCGCAAGCCTTATGAGGCAATGTGTGGTTACAAAGCTAAAGTCGGTATCAATACTTATATCTACCTCTAGACTTCCTGACTGATCTACTTACCGAAGAAGAGTTTGAGTAAATTTTGAATGAAAACGACAAACAACTTGCGAAAGAATTCCGAACAGGTATTTCTAGTATCGAGACGCAAAACAATACGAATTTGAATATATTAGCTTCATCAAAGGGCTACCAAAACGCGTGAGAAGTAGCGATTTTATACTCAATAACAAAAAAAAATTTACAGGTTGCCAGGACTTCAGCCAAATAATCTTCGGAGAAACAAGTAGAAAAATGTTGGCTCTGTCATCAGTGAAATGTCCTGATGCGAATGTGGATAACGACGTAGCGGTGAAAATATCAGACATTGATCGCGCTAAAAGTGGCGCTAGAAACGTAATAGCTGTTATGTCACTCGAAAAAGAAGGAATGTATAGGCTAGGTACTAAACATGAGATCTTAAACCAACTCTACGTAAGAAATCAATAAACTAATTGCAAAGAAATATTTATTTCAGCTAACGACTTTACCAAGAAGAATGTGACTAATAGAGAATGCGCAAGAAAAGAATCTCATCTAGGTGGCTAGGTATTTAAACATTGCAACTACACTGGAGATAACACTTTCAATAGGTGCACATCAGCTCCCTGATGTCTGGTGTAACTCAAAGTGTTGTAAGAGACTCACTTGTAAAAATAAATAAGCTCACTTTTGAGTCGCAAGTTCTACACACATTTACTGACCTTATTACTAATTATATCTAAAAATATCAAAAAATGTAAATCGATCTTTTATTACTTTTTTCAAGATCAAAAGACTTTATGCAGGTACAATATCTAACGAAAGTGGTTAATAAAGTAAAATTATCACTTTGACTAACTTTGTTCGGATATTATACATAATGGCTATATAAAGTGGTTAATTCAGTTTTATTAATCACTTTAACCAAATTCGGTAGATATTATATATAATGGCCAGATGTTATTCATAATGGCTGGATTAATTACTTTGACTGTAACATATACACTATAATAAGATTTCTATAATCTTAATCCAGACTAATAACTTATATTTGTCGTTTTAAAATGGTAAATAAAATTCAAATCTTCCGCCGAATTCTTATCATATAATCATACCTTATTAAACAATGTGTCAACTCAAAAAGGCTCGTAAGAATAACCAACAGAAGATTGTCCAGCCTCACATACCAAAATTTACTAGGTTTTAATGTACTATAAATCAAAAGAAATATAACCTTGAAATGTCTTGTACGTTATACGCCGATTATGAGTTCAAAAGATAATAAAATTGCTTACTGCCGGCTCTGACATTGCTCCAACATAATCCAGATAATAGTTGCACGTTTAAAGAAAAACCATTTTAGCTCCCAAGAAGTCTACCAGGATCCTATAGCCAAAACTGCCTCGAATGTTGTTCTTCAAAACCCCAGCATTAGATGACAGGCGACCTCAAATCTCCAAATAACTGGAGACCCATCTTCTTACCACAAAACACGTAATACTCTCATCCAAGTAAGTGAATTTAACAACTTTTTATAAATTTCTAAGTGATAAATCAAATAGTTTCTAGATAATGATTTCGAAAAGCAACTACTCTCAGGAAAACAGGAAAAGAAGCACTCCACCATTTGTTTTCAACAAACTCAATATTTCCTAGACGATAGTACTCCGGCAACAACTAAAAAGAAATTGTTTTCAATGATGCGACAGAATTAAAATTCTCACGTTGAATATTCATCGAAAGACACACACATGCCATAAAATCCATGGTTAGAGACACTAATTGAAAATGATACGATACAAATAAGGTGTTAGTCGGAATTATTACATAAATTTACAATAAATAAATAGATAAAAAATACACTTATATAAACAATTTTGATTGTCATCCATTCTGTGGGTTTCATCATCAATCGCGTAAAATATCTATAACATACAGAATTAATTTCCCCACATATTGTATATTATCTAAAATATTGTATTAAATAGGTTGGAGTGGATTTGCAGTAATATGAATAAAAGCTGCTATGGATCATTTTCTTAGAATTCCAGTTCAACATGGGAAAATATCTAATATCGTATTTGTAACAGCACAGAAGTACAACAAACATAAAAGAAACTACAACTTGGTATAACACGCGGGGAATATATTTGGCGCGTGATTCCATAAGTAAACAAACGTATTGAACCTTTCTAGCATGGTCTGTATACTTAATAACTGAAACTGAAAGCCTTGAAATTCGTATTTAAGATAATAATATGTCTACAATCGCTCCTGTAAATGTATACCTTATAAATGATTTATTTCTCTTTTCAGGTCGTACAGCGCCATCTGTTGAATCTCGCCTATTAAAAACTCGTTTTAAGTCGAAATAATGAGCCAGCCTCGTCCGCATAGTTTACTGTAACTCTACTTAGTTCATATCCCAACCGGTACCGATCACTAGCCAGTCTTACAAGGAGTAGGCAAGAACTGCGAAACACAAAATTAAATGAGTCATATATTATTCGAAAGAGGATATTAAGTGTATAAAAACTGTAAATGGGTTTGAGTGCATGGGCCTTAATTTTTGAGATATGAAGAATTTTATTTAAAAACATTAACGCCTGTAGCTTAAGAACAATTATATGTGCACAACTGATTGGTGTCTGTGTAGCCCAATTAGTTAAGCGCACGGATTACGAATTTTACCAGGAAGTGGACTAGGTTCGAGCCCATCCTGGGGACATTATTTTTCTATTATCAGTATTCATTTTTTTTTATTTTTATTCTTAATATATGTGATTACTAATAATCACAAATAACATATACAACTTTCACACACAACATTGGAAAAAAAAAAACAATTATAATACAATGCAATAATTATTTATTAATAAATAAAAGAAAGAAAATGATGTACGAAATCGTCGCACAGGTGAACTTTGGAGATGCTTTGGCAGGTGGTACATATAGTGACAAAGTATTTCGGATTAAAAATTATGTTTATAATCAATTTGTTGAAACACGTAGTACAAAACAGCTTGTTACAAGATGGCAATTGCAGATGTGGGTTATGGCTGCCGTTGCCAAATTTTATGAGGATAGAAAATAATTGCATTTTTCGATTTGTTGCATCTTCCAGGTGGATGTCAGATTATGAAAGAATATAAAATTTCAAATCGTCGTGTAGTGCGATATCTATCCGAAAAAGAAATCGCATCACTGATGAAATTATGAATTCCATAAACGTTGCAGCCTCTGGGCCTTTTGTATCATATCATACTAACCGACAATTCTATTCTTATTTTAGTACCTATTTGTGATAAAGTAAGAGTTTTGCTTCACAATCATCAGTATTTCTTAACATATAGAGACAAAGAAGTAACTCTAATGCATTTTCTCTTATAGGTTCTTTATTATAATGTAACTCATTACTACTATTCTACAATTTACAGTTACAAAATTGATTTCCTTCGAAAATTTGTATGTAAGAATATATAATGTAATTATATGTAGCTATAAATATTATGACAAAAAAAATATGGAACAGCATAGAAAAGTAAAACCTCTGGGAATGCAATAAAAAAAATGAGTTGGTTAGAAAATAAATACCGAGCAACTTCTATGCGATTAATCTTTAACAAGTTTTAAGCACTTTTCTGTGCTGTTTTTTTTTTTTTTTAATTTTAGACAATGTTAAAAAACTATTAATGCTTGTAACTTAAGAAAGAAAGCGTGTATATAGCACGTTAATGGATTTATAACCTGATTAGTATTCGGTTTGTTAAAACCGAAAAGTTTTACATATATCTTTATTATAAAATTTGATAAGCAACAATCATTATTAGCAGACGCGTTTCGTGCATACATATTATTTTCATTACTATTATTTACAAAAAAGAGCTAGAAAACCAAGGAACTATTAACATACAAAATATCTACAAAAGTTCGCGTGTGCGACGATTTCGTACCTCATTTTCTTTCTTTTATTTATTAATAAATAATTATTGCATTGTATTATAATTGTTTTTTTTCCAATGTTGTGTGTGAAAGTTGTATATGTTATTTGTGATTATTAGTAATCACATATATTACGAATAAAAATAAAAAAAAATGAATAGTGATAATAGAAAAATAATGTCCCCAGGATGGGCTCGAACCTAGTCCACTTCCTGGTAAAATTCGTAATCCGTGCGCTCTACTAATTGGGCTACACAGACACCAATCAGTTGTGTACATATAATTCTTCTTAAGCTACAGGCGTTAATGTTTTTAAATAAAATTCTTCATATCTCAAAAATTAAGGCCCATGCACTCAAACCCGTTTACAGTTTTTCTACTCTTAACTCCCTCTTTCAAATGATATACGACTCATTTAATTTTGTGTTTCGCAGTTCTTGCCTACTCCTTGTTAGTATATTTCTCCACTGATGTCGCTATTTCCGTCGCTACTGTACTGTTCTCGTTTATAATTTTATCTAACTTGTTGTTAGTATAAACGAATAATAAAACAACGGTAATTCACATACTTTTATGGCACATTTTGTTGCTTTATGTCAAGTGTCTGCATTATTACCGACCCTATATTGTATATTACATTAGGTAACTTTCGTATTCAATCTACATCTATCTTTCCTTTAATATTTTTTTTAACATCTAAATTACATGCATTTATTTCACTGTATAGTGTTGGAGATACTCTAGTAATTTCTAATTATCATTTATTATCGTCAACATTCGTTAAACTTTATCAGATATTAAAAAAAGAGGGGTAGAATATTTTTCTTCTAAAGTTTCTTTAGTAAAATTTATTTTAGTTTTGTAAATGGTTTTCTGAAAAAATATAGCCTGATGAAACAAAACTAGGGCTGATTTGAGAGTTTCCATCAGGTAAGGAATCAAAAAATATCAACAGTCTTCATTTTTGTTTTTTTTTATAAGTATCGGAAACATATCAACAACTTTCCTCGTGTCAATACGACATTAAAAAATTAAAATACAAGGTTGTATCTGCTGTAATAACTGTAAACACCAGGAGGGCCAAACCTGAGGACTGGGAAATTGCCAGACGGATCTGTACAAGACAGCGCATGAAGTGGGCTATAAACACCTTCCAGCCATTTAAGCCACCAGGAGCAGACGGGATTTTCTCCGTGCTCCTGCAGAAAGGGCAGGAAGAAGTAATACAACACCTTGTAAATATAACAAGGAGCAGTCTGGCGCTGGGATATATACCCAAAAGCGGGGAAAGGGCAAAAGTCACCTTCATACCAAAGATAGGGGGGTGGGAGGATGGGACTAACCCCAAATCCTACAGACCCATCAGCTTGACGTCCTTTGTACTGAAAGCAATGGAAAAAGTAATAGACAACTATGTCAGACTGGAGGTGATGGAAAAGGCTCCACATCACAAGAGTCAGCATGCAGACAGGGCAGGCAGATCGACAGAGACTCTCCTGCATGAGCTAACCGGAATCATTCAGAAAACTCTGGATGAAGGAGAAACAGCAATTTGTGCCTTCCTAGACATTTCTGGTGCGTTTGACAATACCTCTCATGAGGCGGTCAGACGAGCGCTGGAAACAAGGGGGGTGAGTAAAACAGTAACCAGATGGATAAGCGAGGTGCTCTCTACGGGGATAACTGAGACAACAATAGGCGAACAGACTATTAAAATCAGATCCACTTGTGGAACACCCCAAGGCGGTGTATGCTCGCCTTTGATGTGGAGCCTGGTAGTAGACGAACTGCTTCACAGGCTAACAGCCTCCGGCGTACAATGTATAGGATACGCCGATTACATTGTTATAATCAAAAGGCGGATAGCGACAGGCACTATAAGCGACAATTCATATTGAGTCGGCGCGTTATACATATCGAGTGTGTGTTATACATACGTCGTTGTGTGACAGTAGCGCAGACAGATATACTTTAATACGAATTTTAACATATGCTACATTTTGTTTAATAAATTTGAAGTAGAAATTCGTTTATATGCACTGATAAAAAAGATTCTTTAAAACAAATAAATATCTCTTTGTATTAAAAAATCTTTCCTCTCAGTATGGCAATATTATACTTAAACAATATACCTATGTTATACAAGTCCGTGTAAACAAAATTTATTTGCATGAATTATTAAAATATATTCCAAATTCTGATCTGTAAACTGAGTCCGTTTGCTTGTCGTATGTCTTTAAATACAGAAAAACTTTTTTCTACATGAAAACTAGTGAGAGGTGCATATTCAAGGTATATTTTAAAATTACTATACATTCCATTGTCTTCGGAACAGACATTTCTTAAGATGTTTAAATCCGGATTACGGTTAAAAACTGCGTCAATTTGTTTGCCCAAACGGCCTCCAAAATCTCCGGGAATGTTTTTAACTTTATGTAAGGTAGTATTTAGGATTTCGATACCTTCTTCTAGTTTTAAACTTTCAGTTTCTAAATATTTTATAGTATTAGTTAATACTTGAAAGTTATTTTTAACTTAATACTATATTGTGGGGACAAATACGGGACGTTGAATAAAGAGATATTTTGCGCGACCGCTCTTTACTTGACTAATTCCGTACCTAGCGCGCCTAGTCGATCAACATTGTGTATCGTGCTCCGTCCGCCTATGGCCGAACTTCGTAACGGTGATGCGATGCCAAATAGTCTATGGTGCCTGTGACTATCCACTCTTTAGTTATAATAGCAAGAGGCAAGTTTGAGGGAATTCTCTGTGACCTAATACAAACAAGCCTTAGAATCACTAGTGAATGGTGTCGCTCAGTGGGGTTGAGTATCAACTCGGCGAAAACCACGATTGTACCTTTCACTAAGAAGAGGAAAACCTGGAACATGAAAGACATCCGTTTGGATGCGACAGTAATTGAATGTAAAACAGAAGTCAAATATCTAGGAGTAACCCTAGACCAAAAACTTCTGTGGAACAAGCACATTGAATTAACAATGAACAGGTGCAGGGGTATTCGGGCCAGAAACCAAATACCCAGAGCCAATGGGAATATACCCCAGTGTCTTCCAAGCAGAAGTAAATGCGATTGGAAGATGTGCTCAATTGAACCTTGATAGGAACTATCGGAAGCAGAGCATTGTGATTTTCTCCGATAGCCAAGCAGCCATAATGGCACTGAGCTCTAATACCATCAGTTCGAAATTAGTCTGGGAATGTCTTGGTAGACTAAATAATCTAGGTAAAGAAAACAAAGTTGCACTATGCTGCGTACCAGGACATACTGGAATCAGCGGCAACGAGATAGCTAATCTATTAGCAAGAAGGGCCGCCACAACTTCGTTTGTGGGACCAGCACCGTTCTGCGGCATAGGCATGAGCACCAACAAAAAAGAACTCAAAGACAGGGAGGAGACGCTCAGAGCTTCCCTCTGGGAAAATCTCCCTGGTCTGAGACATTCCAAGATATTCCTTGGAAATTACAGTAAGAAAAGAGCAAAGACCCGGCTAGAATTAAGCAGAAACAGACTACGCATCATCATCTGGGGGAACACACGACAAGGATAGGTCTGAAAGAGAATAGTGATTGCAGGTTTTGTGGAACGGAAAGTGAAAGTCCGGAACATCTAATATCCAACTGCACTGCCATCACAGAAACTCGTGCCAACTACCTTGGCAAAGATGTCATAGACGAGGGAGAAATACCCTGCTTGAAACCATCACAGCTATTGCAATTTATTAATGTTCTTAGACTGGATGGGGAGCTGTAAGTGCGGGCAAACCCTAGCGGCTTACTGCTGATGTAGGGGGGCACAATAGATCGAATCTAATCTAATCTAATCTGCAGCGTGCATGTAACGGCGCGGTTTGGTGAGGTCCATTATGGATAGGTTGTTGCACTGTTCTTTGGAGATTTTGTAGGCATTTAAGTGTACCCAGGAGATCATCACGCTTTTTGCACACGCGCCTATTATTGCAATGGTGATTCGATAGCCACAGCTCAACGTTTATATCATGCAGAATTTTGTGTACGGACTGCACCGAAGGACGATACCACCAGAAAATAGATTCCAATGTTCTAAAATCCCGGTTCGGTTGTAAAAATTAACAATCAAGGTCGCCCGCGCTCTGTTCGAAGCCAACAAATGATTGAAGAAGTGAGAGTGTCAGTGCGTGAAAATCCGTTTCAATCAGTTCCCAAACGTAGTCAAGAACTTAACATTCAAAAATCGTAGTTGCACAAGATTCTAAAGCGAGATTTACATCTTACAGCCTACAAAATTCAGTTTGTTCAAAACCTGAAGGTTACCAACTCTCCGACTGAATTTTGCAAATAAAATGCTTCAACGTTTCCCAACGTTCGAAAACAGTATGTTTAGTGACGAAGCGAACTTTCATTCACTGGGCTAACGAAAATCCAAGACAGAAACATTAACCACCATTACACAGTTCAAAAGTTATTGTGTGAGGTCTCATGTCTGGTGAAGGCAACATTGGGCCATATTTTTCTGAAGACCGGTAAGGGCGAGCACTTACGGTAAACAGTGAACGGTATTGTGACATGTTATGATACTTTTTGGTTCCACGACTGCAGGAGTTTCAAGGTTTTAATGAGGAAACATGGTTTCAAGAAGATGGGGCCACTTGCTACACCTCAAACCAATCACTTGCAGTTGTCAATTAAAACTGATCTCTCGTCGAGGCACTATCAACTGCCGCCCGAGAAGCGCCGATCTTACACCCCTTAATAATTTTTTATGGGAATACCTTAAAGAGAAAGTGTTCACAAACAGACCACGAACTCTGCAATTGAAGCACAATATTTGAACTGAAATGGTCGCCGGTTCCAGAGAGATGTGTAAACGCGTGGTGGCTAGTTTACGTGTTCGGTTACAGGAGTGCCAGTAGCGCGAGGGTCAACATTTTAACAACATAATCTTTGGCATTTACTTTTGTAAGACTTTCTCTAAAGAATAAATATAAGAATTACATTTTCCTGACTTGTAGTGGTTTTTTATTGAATTTACAAATACCCGCTACCTTTTCTGGATACCTTGTATATTAGACTCTTGGTTAAATAAAAAACGTAAGAAAAGATACCATGGTTTTTTTTGCGTTCTAACAAACACTAGACGTTCGTGTTAACTTTAACAAAAAAGTGGAGTAGGTAGGGCCAGGAATTAAATTTAACTTGAAAAGGATCTGTATCATTTAAATGAAGTCCTCAATAAATAAATCTTAACACAGTATACCATAGAAATAGAAACCATTCGCAAGTAACTGTTGGTTAACTACCTTAGAAATAATCTTAGTTACAATTCATAATGTTTATAATTTTATAATAAGATCTCAGAATTATTAGTTATCAGAGTAAGACGTCAATATCTTTTTTTTGTAATCCAGAAAATCGTTATTCCGATATTTGCTTACTATTGTGTAAAAATAGTAAAAATATTGCGAGGAATAATAATATACATCGAACGTGGACTTCGCGCTGCGGGTTTTAAAACAATGATAATTGGCTTTAAATAGCAAAATTATCTAATTATCGTATGCCCCCTACTGATAGTTATTTTTAAATAATGCAGTTTTGTTTATACTGAGTTCACATGAACAGATACTGTATCCATAGATATACAATATCAATTTCTAAATTATAAAAAATAACCTTTGTTATAGATTATAAAGTAATCTACATTATCTTATACGTTGCTATGTAAATATAGCTCAATTTGCGAGTAGAATAGATAAATAATAAAACAAAAGATTACTTACGCTAACTTACGCAGATGATGACCTGCTTCTATGACTGAAAAACATTTAGGTGAAAATGTATAACAAAAACTGGCTATCATTTTATAAATATTGTGTCACTAGTTTACTGTTTCTAATAAACCACTACTTATGGACATGGTTGTGTCTCATAAAAATGGTCAAGCGGTTGAAAAGTCGAAGATAAGGGATTTGAATGCAGGAAACTAATTTGCAGCCACCTGATATGTGTAATTTGTTCAACTGACAAGTACTCTTTCAGTATATTTTTGCCTTTCACCACGCAGGTGCTGGTTCGATCCCAGACTGAGGCGGTGATTTTTAATTGTGGATAAAAATCAGAACATGCCTTCTTCTCGGATAGGAAGTAAAGCCGTAGGTCCCGTGTCAATGGGCTGTTTGGCTCGTAAAAAATCCCTACCGGAGGTTAGAATTCCTTCGGGTTCGGCAAAATTTCAGTGGGGTTGGTACAATACGTCACATAGATGTCAGTGCTTAGAAGTGTCAAGGTGTATTCTATAACCCGAAGCTTCGCCTAGCAACAACATACATACCTATATACATACTATAATATCCATTAGAGCACCCGAAATTTAGCGGTGTTAGGACTGTTAATTTGATCACAATGAGTCACGAACTAACGTCAACAAGGAATTTGGAAGACTGGGGTTATGGAAAGAATATCAAGAACTTGTTACACCAGTTATGCACGAATGAGATTTCTATCATGTCAATTTCCGATTTAGCGTGCTCATTGCCAACCCTCGATAACTTTTTCCGCCTGTGATACCAACCACGACATCCCTATATTATTAAAGGTTTAAATTGAAATTGTGTTTTTGAGTGGACATAGTTTTATGAATAAATAAAATAAATATATTCTAATTTTTTGAGTTTGGTTTCTTATTAAAGAAGAAATATTTAATATATAGTTTAAGAGCCAAATAGGTGGTTACGAACTATTATCTAGGTGAAGCCTGGAGAGTAAAAAACTATGATACATGAAGCAATTGGGATTTCGTCGGGGATATAGCTGTGAGTCTGCGATGGCTAACATTGTTGACGATTTATTGCGCAATATCGATGATAATCAAATTGCAGTTTTCATATTATTGGATTACTTTAAGACCTTTGACATTATTAATCATGCTCGTTTGCTCAACATCTTAAAGTATATAGGTTTTTCTCCAAATTCTGTCGATTTTTTCTTTTCTTACTTATTCAATAGATCCCAACAGGTTCCTTATGGCGGTCGTTTATCTTCTCCACTCCCAATTATATCAGGTGTTCCTCAAGGCAGTATTCTGGGACCTTTATGTAATTTACACCTCAAACATCATTAAGTGCTTGCAATATTGTAATTATCACCTTTATGCTGATGACACACAACTTTATTATACCTTCAATCCTGGAGACATATGTGAAGCCATCTCATACATAAATAGTGACCTTCAGTCACTTGTAAATATGTCTGAAAAACACTGTGTTAGAATAAATAATAAAAAACTTCTGTTTTGCCCGTAAAAAAACCGGAGCTGCGATTTTGAAAGGTGTTGAAATTAAAATCAATGAAATTTTCATTGTATCTGATTGTGTGCCTAGCTTGAGCTTTTTTCTTGACACCAAACTTCGTTTTAAAGAACACGTTTCACATTTAATTAGATTGGGTTACAGTAGCTTGAAGGTTTTGCAGGGTAGTAAAGACTGTTTGGATATCGGTTTGCGTAAGGCCTTACACGAATCTTTGGGTCTCTCCAGATTTAACTGTTGCATAAGCGTCTATTATTAGCGCTTGGACACCTATGACAGGGCTAGACTTCGGCGTTTGCAAACTTCGTGTCTTAGATTTATTTATGGGATACGTAAATTTAACCGAACATAACATTTGTTTTCAACAAACTCAATATCTCCTAGACAAATGGACTCCGGCAACGGTCATAGAAATCGTTTCCAACGATACGACAGCATAAAAATCCCTCGTCGAATATTAATCGAAAGACATACATATGCCCTAAAATCCATGGCTACAAGCATTAATTGAATTAGATACGAAATAAGTAAGTTTTTAATTTAAATTATTACATACGCTGACAAAATAAATAAATAGGTAAAAATATATTTACATGAACAATGTTATAGTCGATACTATGATTCTGTGGGTTTTGGTTAGCAGGAAATAATGTAGTAATACATTTTCATTTTCCCTTATAACTTTCTATTACTTTCCTCTGTATTTTTTTGCGCTTACACTTGAATTATTATTACTTTTTGCTTAAGATTTTTTATTTATTGGGTGAACGTTATTAATGGTGCTGGAGGAAGAACAGCGGATTATCCTTTAAGCAACTGATCCTGCACCTTTTGGTATGTTGATTGTTGAATTTTTGCATTAGAATTCGTGAATTAAATCATTTTTCATATCTTTTTAAAAATAGTAATAATTATCTTAAAATCATAATGCTTTATACAAGTCAAAGAAAAAATGTCAAACACAATCAGAACCAAAAAATGTCACTGGCCCATGGTTTTTTGTTGGAATTACCATACCAGCAAAAGCACTAGAGATGGACTCGAGTTTTTGCTTACTAGGTTTCGTCTACGTCACTCCGAGTTTAAATCCACTTTCATCGCTATCGCATTATCAAGCTATATCTGCGATCCTCTCTACTATGGGTTTAGATTGTCTCCATCTACGGGACGCAAGCAAACACTCAATCCAAGAGAGGGCCGCAACGTAAGCCGGTAATGCAGTCACAGATCTAAGCTCGGACAATTCATCTCTATCTATTTGCACTAAGCAAATATATTTTCTATTTAAGAAAATTCATTGAAACAAAAGATTTCTTGAATTAAAACTTTCAATATTCTTAGTGGTAAAAGATTTACTTACAACAAAACTATTTCATTTTCTCTTTAAGAAAATTGTGTTAAAACTATATTTTGTTTTGAACTCAGAGAGCATTTTTCTGTGTGTAAATGATATGTGTGCCGCATAATAAGTAAAAGCTATTTTAAGACTGTTGTAGTAAAAATTATCCGTTACATCTAATGTAAAAATACGAAAACATCAAACTTGAGTACATAAGCTAAATATTTAGATAATGTTCGACCATCTATTATAATTTGCTATTTAAGCGATAAGCATTGCTTTACTTGGTGGACTGTTAGTTCCATTGATTATTGCACGTTACCATAATTTTAATAGTACACTTTGCTTTAAAAGAGTTTGTAGTATGTACACAATTGAATTAAATTGTATAAATAAATAAAATAATTCTTATTTTTCCCTGCCTAAGCAAATTTTAAATTTGTATACAACTGTATACAACGCTGGCATTAAAATTAATTAAGCGCGATTACTTTTAAGAAAAATCCTAATTATTACAGAAAAAGGAATATTTTAAGTTAGTTTACGTAAATTGTTTCGTCGATAAGTATTGACGAAACAATTTACGTAAACATTACCTGATTTTTTCACTTGGAGTGTCCTCGAGTAGATAGGGCATCCAATATCCCGCCGAAATATCTCCTGTCGTATTAGGACTCTTAGCAGCCGTGTACAAGCATATTTCGGCATGATCCTCTAAGCGATCTTGAATTCGTACAGCGGATGTGAGACCTATGATACCGGCTCCAATGACCGCCACTTTGTACTTCATCGTGACTACAATGCTATACGTACTTGACTTGTACGCTAGTATGCCGTTGGGTACAGATTAATTGCATCTGTAATTAATCTTATCGTCATTGTAAATAAAGAACAATATTTGTTATCACATGTTTCAAAGTGTAACATAAATATTGAAGTATGTATAGACTTGTTTTATTTTATGCTCTCTGTATTTCATAATTATAGTTTTTTGAGTACTTACTAGCAGTAGCGGCTCGTGAGTTATGAAAGAAGGTAAGCACAAAATAAAAACTTTACATTTTTATCGCACTGTGCCGCTCGATCAATAATTAAATTAAACTGATGCGCGTAACAGTGAATATAATGTGCATGTGGAAATGTTCTTTTAATAATAGCTTGGGCACCGTTTATCTTACCACTTATCACGGAGCGATTAGTTTATTGTCATAAAATCCAGAAGGAGAATTTAACATAGTTTGCAGTTCATTCATCAATGTTTTTGCTAATACATCAGCATTATGGCCACCCGGCTTAAAAAAAATACCAAACGCGTTTAAAAATGTGTCCATTAAACACGCATCAAATAATAACAACCATTTGCTGATTATTAGAGGTGTCTGTAGTTTCATCGGCCACCAAAGCAATGAAATTTGCAGATTTAATTTCTTTTATTATTTCCTGCTTGTAAATTTGCCAAATTACATCCAGCAATTCGTTCTGAATCTGAATAGTTTTGAGGCGCCTTTAAACACTTGTGAACCTTTCATATTCCAGTAATTGGGTTTTGGAACCTTTGGTGTAACAATAACTATCACACTGACAAAAGTCAATGCTAGGTTTTTCCACTATCACCAAACAACAATAATAGTGGAAAAACCTAGCATTGACTTTTGTCAGTGTGATAGTTAACATATGTGTACAGGGTTTTCCACGGTAGCCGTTCGCTAGAAGTTTCCGAGGTTAGAAAAAACCTGGAACTCTGAATTTTTGGAATCCGGGGCTATTCAAGATTCTCTTTCATTTTAAAATATTTTCAGGGTCTTACTACTTGCGGTTATACCGGAAGTCGCCATAAACTTTCTTATTTTAAATGGAACAGGCTGTATATTATTTCATTTTTAAATTCCTGAGAAAATTTTATGATGAGTTCTAATAGGTTTCCCTATACCTATTTTCAACTGCTACTTAGATATCTTGATTTTTTTGAAAATTTTGAAAGATGTAGCGTTATTTGCAACACAGTATCCTTTGCCCATTTTCGACTGGTAATAAACACTTTTAGGGTAGATGGAAGCACAAGAATGACACTTTCGAAATCCACATTGACAATTGATTTGTCGCATACAGGGTGTCCAAAACTGCATGACCAATTACAAAATCTTCAAAGTTGAAAAAGTTCTTTTTTTCAAATGGAACAGCCTGTATATTATTGGATGATCAGATGCAGAATTTAATTCTGCATAGATTCGCTATACTTTCCCTATACCTATTTACAACGGTTTTCTTGTTATGTCAGTATTTTCTGTTTTAATGTGATTTTTGACAGAAACGGAAACATCGTAAGTGTTTCATTTTAATTAGAAAATGGAAACAAAACATGAACATAAGAAAATTTGAAATGTAGTAACAAATGAAAAACAAAAAAATTAGGAACATAATGACAAGAAAAGATAAAATAAATTGAACGAAATAACTACAATAATTGTTCTATGTGACCACCATTTTGGTTCAAACACTGAATCACTCTATCATGTACTCCTCGCGAAACCGATCTGTGAAGTTCGTCTGGGGTTATATTGGTGAACGCATCGTGAACACGGTTCAATAGTTCCTCTCTCGTTAATACAGGTGTAGAGTACACTTGCTCTTTTATGCGACCCTACAGGTAAAAGTCTAAGGGCATCAAATCGGGTGATCTGGGTGGCCAGTTCCAGGGTCCCTGGGGACCAATCTACCGATCCTCGAACATCAACGTCAATTGTTGATGTACAGCTAGTGTGCCTCTGACAATTCGTTTCTCCACTATTCCGAATACTCTATCCGAACGGAGGAAGGATGCCCCACAACTGGAAGAACAAGTTCTATTGTTTGAATGTTCATCGGAGGATACTTCGAAAGCCATTTCATACATATAGCGATGAGGGCGCTGTTCATATTTTGGCCGCTGCAGCCTTTACAGTTGTCAAATTTCCATACGATGCCCAATCAATCGATTGTAGTCTGTGGAATATGGCCGATGATATTTCATTTGAACCCTTCCATGTTCATTTTCTGTCCAATAATAAGAAAAAACGGGCATTGGATGTTCCCTGTACGATGGTAAAGATATGATAATAGATCTGTCTCTTCTGATCTGGTATTTTGGGCAACACTAAGTTTGACAGTCAAATGAAAAAGTAATGAGGAAATAGTTAGATTCCTTTAGGTAATCATAAAAAGCATTTGCTCTTTTTTTTTGTATATTTAGTTCCGTATTCATTTTCTTTTGCATTTCATCAGATGTTGATCTTTTTATATGTTCTTTCAACTGTAGACAAGTTGAGCATACATCGATTCGTGGTGTTGCAAAACTTAAATTGTACTCTGCATTAAAAATATTTCTAAAGTAAGACTCTTTTACTTTGTTGTCTTCATTAGCTTGCCGAATGTATATTGCATGTACATGGAGTACAATTTTTTAATGTTTAGATCTGAAGGAATATGTATATGCGAAGTGTAGAATTTCGACAATAATGTGATTCAACACAAGTTAATAAAATTCATTACCCCTTCTTTCTTTTGTTCAAATTTCTGTGATTTATGATTACCATCTCTCTTTTCTAACGGGGCCTCATGTGTTTGAAGATAATGTTTGATAACATATTGCACTAGACGTTTAGTAATCCCCAAAATATTAAAAAATGTCTTTTGGCAAACGGAAATCTTTTCTTGGCAGCTGCTGATGGCAAACGCTTTGATTGAGAATGATCTTGGACCTCGACTGTCGCTCCTCGGGCGACTGCATTTGCACATATCGATTGAACAGTGTTTTAATATAGAAGCATCTTGAGTTAGTTTTACCGTTGCAGTATAAAATGCATCGTAAAACCTTTTTGATGTCGTGCATTTTCAGTAACGAACATCTTAATGCAGCAGTATTGTGATCGCAGGTTGGAGTCTCAGGCAAATTGACTGCAGAATACCTAATCATAAAAAACAAAAAAGCTTATATTTTAATGCAGTGCGAAATGCTGTATTGCTTGTGTGTGTATTAAATTACCTTATTGCTTTTGCAACATTCTTTTTCCATTTTTCTAGGCGCCTGCTACATTTCCGAGGTCTTTCTGCAGTCGGAGTAACGTTCACTTCCATTTGTACTATGATATTGTAGTTTGTTAATTACTTTTAAGAATTAAACTTATCAAAATCTTAAACTTTTGCTTAACGAAAGTATACAATGTATTTCGTTGAATACACAACTGAAATTGACTGGACAAACACCACACGATATTTACATGTGATAAATCATGTGCAACAGACTACGTATTGCTATTGGTTTGTTCGTGAAGGGCAAGAGAACATAGCCGGGTTTGATTTTAAGGCGCAATTTTGAACTTAAATCTATTAAGGATACAACTGGATTTGAACCCAATATATATACCATTGCATAGCTCATAAAACAAAGCATGGTGACCAATCAAAACCTGATTTTCGCAGAAAATGGAGATAGCCGCCTTATATATTAACCCCCGTGTACGAAAAGCGATATTTTTTTATTAACACACCCCAAAGTTCAATTCGGTAAAGTGGCGCTTTCTATCCTTGAATAAGTGTAGTATAAGGTTGTACTTTAGGATGTGGTAGTCTTAAAGAAAAACATTTACCGGTATTTTTATTGCTGTTTTAATCGCTATTATTAAAAATCGTCATAGAAGGATTCTCTTCTGCATATACGTAAGCCTGAGTCAACTTATCAAAATGCAATGGTATTAATCCACATCTACCGACGGTTACATCACAGTTAGAATATATTTTTAAATAAATTTTTAAATCTTACATGTCAAAATGACATTTTAAGTAATCTTTTCGTGTTGAAGGTATTTGTTTTCGCTTCATGTCTCTGCGTATATTTGAATCCATATGGTTGTCTTTTGTCGAATTATTCTCTTATTATTGCATTCTTCGGGATATCTCATTGCTGTTCGGTTGGTGAAACAATTGAAAGTAGTTTTATTCGAGAATAACTTTTATATTTCAAACGAGGTACTACTCATTCTTCCTCAGGCCACCGAATAAGACATACTGTGTCGGAGTCAAATCCAAATTTAGTAACGATTTTTTTAAGTTTTAAATTTTCAATTAATATTTTTAATTATCTAGACTAACGATGTATCCTGCAATATTTCATATAATTTTTATCTCAGTTTGAACTAAATAGAATCGAAGGATTCTTTCATATCTATAAATATGGTTATCACTATCTTCTGATCTTATAGGTACAATTTCTTTGTTTAGTTTATGAATTTATACGCTGCTGCAGTTTTTCCTGTGGTCTTTTGGAGTACATATTGTGTTCGGTATATTATGTTTTGTGACGTACTCTGATAGTATTATTTGAAGAATTTGTCGTAGTATTTTATTTAGTGACGAGCAAACATAATTAAAATATATACTTGCTAAAACAAATAAAATACAAACCAGAAATTCGAATAAATGTATATTTTCGAAAGCAAAGATTACTAAACATTGCTATATGTTTCCAAGAAAACAGGTCGCTCTTCCAGGAATCTGTAGTATAACTGCCCATCAACGTAGCACACATAAGGCCAGAATAACAGAGAAAAGTCGATGCCTGGAAAGAGAGCGCTTAGGTTTTCAATAAAAAATTGACATTTGTGTGGTAATCTGTTAAACTCATTAGCAATTCTTGAAATTCCTTTTGTCAGTTTTCCAAATCCAACACTATATCCAAACCTTCCATCGCTAAGCCAATCTTGCAATCCCGATTTACCAGGATACTTTTCACGCATTCTTCCCTGTTCTTGTTCATATTTGCCTCTCATGCTCCTGGTGTAGTCACTTTTGGAGATATCGTGTTTATAAACAGCGTACTTACTAGATTTATCTGCTTTAGGGTATTTTTTATCTCTCCGATATAATGTTTCGATTTTAGTCGTACCATGAGAATCTTTTGATTTTGATCTGCCCTTAGTATTTTTGCCATCTTCAGCGCCTTTAGCGCCCTTTGCATTTCTAGCAGATTTACCACTAGCGAATGATTTCTCAGAACCCTTGCCACCTTTCGTGCCTTTTCCTTTTCTAGTAAATTTATCGCTAGCGAATGACTTCTCAGAACCCTTACCACCTTTCGTGCCTTTTCCTTTTCTAGTAAATTTATCGCTAGCGAATGACTTCTCAGAACCTTTTCCACCTTTTCCTTTTCCTCGTCCAGCAGATTTATCGGTAGCAAAGGATTTCTTAGAACCTTTACCAACCTTGAGATCTTTTGCATTTTTACCTGATTTACCACGATCGAATGATTTCTCTGAACTTTTAGCACCCCTTTTAGTTTTAGTTCCTCCTTTCGTTGCTTGTGAATACGTTTCTCCCGTTAGTCTATCACCTCTGTTATCTTTCGCATCTTTTCCAAACAAATCTCTTCTACTACCAGCTTTTCCCTTTTTCCTTTTTGTGCCTTTAATGTCATCATCAGATGGAAGACTTCCCCTCGAGACATGACTCCTTCCCCTACCATCTCTGCCTGCTTTTCTTTGATCACCTTGTAAACTAACATTCGTTGAAGACACTCCTTTGTCTCGCCTAAGTTTTGCTTCCAATAGACGTTGCTGCTGCAGTTTTATATCTTCATCCAAGCTACTTATATTATGCTCCTCCATTGCTGCATTTATGGACTTCAAAAGATTTGTGTCATTTTCATACATGCTTTCGAATATAGTGGAATTTAATTTACTGTAATCGAAATCAGTAGATATACCCATTTCATCAAGACGTGATCCAAATTTTTCTTTGAAGATATCATTTAGTATTTCAATTTCTCTATCTAAGGCTGATATTTCGAAATCTACGTTGTTTTCTTTAGCTTGCTCACATAGTGTCTTCTGTTTATCAAAAAATAATGTATTGCACTTATGTATAGTCGATTCTTTATTGCTTAACCTATTACACTCTTGACAACAAAAATAAACTAATCCGCAATTTGGACATACAATCAGCTCCTTTTCGATTTGCTTAAGACAATAGAAGCATACCTTGTATTTTTCTGTTTCTGTGTCTAACTCAGGTGCTACCATATTAAAATAAATCATTGATTCCCTTTGAATCCAATCGAATTTCTTGATTATTGCTTCTGAAGGTAGATTTACAATGTCATTGGATTTTAGCTTCTTCTCGTTAATTTTATTATATTTCTTAGACAGTTCCAGTATTGACAGAATTACGTAAAAATGACTTGGCTTTGGTTCAATTAGTCCATTATATATTAGTAATTGTATTTGGTGTACTAAATCTTTAATTGGTAAAAACCTTATTAAAGTTGTGATAATTTCATTTTCTGGATCCATACTTTGCATTATAAAGCGCTTTATATATTTGTAGGCTTGATGTTGAATATATCTTTGCAACATTTTCTTAGTACACTCTATCAGACATCTCTTAACTCCTTCTCCTGATGACTTACTTGTTCGCGACGATCTATTACTTTTGGGAGATTTTGATCTCCCCCTTGAAGTACTTTTTGCACTTTTTTGCTTTTTGATAATGGCGGAACCTCTTTGGCTTTTTTCAATCGTATACTCAGCCTCCATAAATTCTATTGCGTTTCCATTTCCTTCTATCATAACAAGAGGGTTTACATTTTTTTCCATAAATAATTCGTAGACTGCTTTGCAATTCTCTAATGGAAGAATGTTTGAATACCTCTTCAGAATAAGAATAGTTGTCGCAACTCCCATATCTTCGCCAAGTTTTCTATAGGGATCGATTAGTCCAGAGTCTAGATAATACTTTATAAGTTCTAAATTACCTCTTAAAATAGCCAAGGTAAAGGGTTCGTGTCCTAAATATCTATCATGCACATTTCCACCTTTATTTATCAAAGATTCTGCCATTGCTTTTTGTATATCCTCGTTGTTGGTGTAATCATACCTCATAGAAAGAATGTGCAAAGGCGTTTTTCCTGGATCTTCCTCCAAAAGGTCCCGTTTTCCCATTATTTTTTCTTTTTCTTGCATCCAGTGATAAGTATTAGTTCTAATATTTGGATTCGCACCAGTATTTAGAAGGATATTAAATCTTTCTAAATTTGTAGTAGTAAATGGCAACGAACATAGCATATGCAGAGCAGAAAGTCCTTCATCCTGCGTTGCAACGTCAGGGTCTGCACCAGATTTTAGAATCAAATCAAACAGCTCTAGGTCGTTACAAAATAGTGTTAGTAATAGGACCGGTAGAGGTACAATGCTTAAATTAGGATCTGCACCGCAATTTAATAGCACTCTAATTGTGGTTAGCACAACATTTAATTTATTCTGTTTCGCGAAAGAAATTTTATCGTCGTCCTTTTTTCTCGGTTTTTTAGTAGTAACTTCAGACTTTTTAACAGATTTATCATTACTTTTACTTCGACTTTGTTTTTTCTGACCGCGATTGAATTTTAAAACTGCCGCCTTTAACGGAGGTAAAGTTTTGGCACTGAAAACATAATTCTGCTTTACATCAACGTTTTCTAAGTAAGGTTCCTGGAAATGTTTAAAAACCATGTCAATTTCAATTTTTCTGAATTCTTCATATACATCCGAATTGCATATATCAGTATTTCCATCAGTCATGGTATCTAATGCTTCCCCTATTTTAAAATGGGCTTTGCCATCTTTCATATTAGCTGCGTCTGTGGAAGTATACCGCTCTAAAGGTGTCACGTTGCTTAGAACATTTAAATTAGTAAGAGAAACGTGAGGGTGCCATTGCTTTATTTGCAGTTCTTCTTCGTAAGTAACCGTAGCATCAGGTATAAACGCCCTTTCCCAATCTAAAATATCGTTTTGCAAAGCTACATATCTTAGTAAACATATTGACAAAGCAGTCAGACCTTCGTCATTTACTATATCTAAATTGGCACCTAGATCACACAGTAGCTTTATAACTTTCCACATATCTCTTGATGCCGCAAAGATAATACCAGCATTTCCTCTAGCGTCACAAACGTCTGGGTTCAACATATTCTCATTAAATATTTTCATAGCTTCATTTTCGTTCCCTACACTGCAGCAACAGAGAAATAGCACGCAATTCTTTTCTAGTTCGCCTGTGGGATTAAATTTTTCCCGGTCACCGCTCAACAGTTTTGCTATTGAAAAAGAAAGGACATTTTCCTTGTTCCTATGCAAAAAAACATGCTTTAGCATATCCATATACATTTCCTCATTATTCCATGCTAACAAATCTGTAACAACAATTTTCTTTATATTTAAGTCCATTCTGCTTTTCTGATCTTGAGGTAATAGTTTCTGCACGATCCTTTTGTTCAAAATTAATGTTCTCTCATCGTTTGGCTTTGATAATATATTATCTAAATCATCCATAAAGTCATCTAATATCGAATTAATAATAGCAGTGTCTTGCTCTAATTGAAAGAATTTTCGTGCTGTTAATATAGATTCATATAAGAAGTTTTTCCTTTCTGCCTCTGGAAATTCTTCCACAATGCTTACATTTTCCATTAAATAATCTAGTATTTCTTGGACTATCTCTTTGGCAGAAAAATTTAGTTTTGCTGTAGGAGTTATCGACGATCTCGCGGACGAAAGTGTAACCAAGTCAGTGTCGGATTCTGCTACATCAATTGTGCAATCCAGTTCCCCGAAAAACTTTATGTCATAAACAGTTTTATTGAAAAATAAACTATTCGGATTGCGTATAAAACGATTATATAGCTTATCTGACATTGCTATAAGTTCTGGCGGTGCATTCAACTTTATCAGCGCATTTTTCGCAACGTCTTCATATTCGCGTTTTATAGATACCAATTTCCTGTATTTGAGCAGCTTAAGTTTAGCGCTGCTACTTCTGGCTAACTTTGGCACCCATTCGCTCATTACAACAGAGCTCAATCTGATTAGTTGTGTCCCATACCACAATCCGACGCTTTGTGATCCGTCCGCATAAGTGTAAACACCGGGCCCAAATCGTCTGTTACACTTAAATAATCCCTCGAAGTAATCTCCGTTCATGTATACGACATTTGAGTAACCCTCGAAATTGTTAGCGTAAAAACTACCTTCGTACATGCAGCTTTCAGAACCATCTAGTCTCACGTACTGCCCATAGCCGTGTAAATTACCTTGCAAAAACTCTCCAACGTATTTCTGATAATCGCCGTTTTCCCATATATAACTACAATTTTCCGCCTTCTCACTTCCATATAAAGAATTATTGGTATACTTCGTCCGCGGAGGAGGAATGTAACCAGAATCTACTCCCAAAATATTATCTGTCATTTTATTGATTTCTTCCTGGAAGACCACACAGAAATGTTAATGATGAAATTCCAACTGAGCTGTTTAATGTATCGGTCTTACTGCAATAATCAAATACAACCATTACATACTTATGGTTTGGAAAAGAGTTCATTAACGTTGGTTCTGCACCTTACCCTAAATACCTTAGAACCGTAAATGTCATAATTTTTGATCAATGATTCAATGACAGCTGTTGGATGGATTTTCCTAAATAATAAAAAGTTGCTACGCCTGTGGAATGTGGTGGGGAGCAAATTTGGCAGGTTCTGGTATCCAATTTTTCCTATTTTTCTTTCCTTCTTATATTAATATTATTATTTGAAAATTGAATGTATTATTACTGTAAAAGTAAATACAGTGAAAGCTCCCATAAACAGACACTCACGGTTCCACCAATTTTGTCCGCTTATGGGGAGTGTCCGTTTAAAGGATAGAACTAACTTAATAAATAAGTACTATACATTACGATACACTATCTACAATATGATTTATGTTATAGTAATACGTAGAAAAGAAACAGGAAATACGCTACATTTTTAAAGAATGTATCTATTTATTTTATACAGGGTTAGTAAAAAGTCCCGGAACGGTCGAATAACTTTGTTATTTGAAAATTATGATTTCTGAAATTTGGTATGGGGGTATAGTTAATATAAATGCATTTTATGCAATACAGTTAATATTTCTTTCACTTCCGGTTTAATCGACAATACGTCCAACTTTTTTTTTTTTAAATGGAACGCCCAGATTTTTTTAACACTTTTGAATGCAAAATAAAAAACTACGTGCAGGAAGTATTAAGATGTTTATTTTTATTCACAAGAAAACAGTTAAAAAATTAAAAAAGTGTCCTAATACAGAAAAATCAAGGTACCTTTGAAAAAAGTTGTTGTTTAGTGTTTGCATTCTTTTTGCCGTCACATTTTACAATTTTAAAAGCGTTTTAACTTTTACATCGCTATAAATTTACTTATTTTAAACATTGACACATTTGAAAATGGCAGAAAAACTTACTGAATCAGAACGAATTGAGATATTAATGATGCGTGGGTACGGTGATCGTCAACGTTCTTTTGAAGAGGTTCGTATTTTGTTTAATACTGTTTATCCGGATCGTCACATTAGTAAAAGTACGGTATGCCGAACAATTCAAAAGTTTGAAGTCTTTCGTCAGGTGAAGGATTTACCTAGAAGGGGACGTCCATTAACAGCAACAGATGAAGAAACTAGTTTGAATGTGTTACTTACAGTGGAAGAAAATCATCACGTGTCCACAACAGAATTAGGTCAAATTCATGAGATCTCTCAAAAATCTGCTCATACGATTCTTAAATCAGCAAGAATGAAAGCCTATAAATGTATCCCGTCCATGAGTTAACTGAAGATGATCCAGATCGTAGACTACAATTTTGCGAAACAATGACGGAATTGATCGAGCAGCAGCCTAATGTTTTAGATCACATGAAATTTTTCCGGGACGTTGGATCGGACGTAGAGGAGCAATCGAATGGCCAGCACGTTCACCAGATCTCTCGCCATTAGATTTTTTCTTTTGGGGTCACATGAAATGTCAAGTGTACAAAAATCGTCCCCATAATCTTGAACAATTGGAAGAGAGAATAGTTCAAGAGGCCAATCGCATCACTCCAGAACAAATACAAAATTCAATAAGAAATTTTACTGACCGTTTACATTTTTGTCAAATTGTAAATGGAGAGCATTTTGAACAATTATTGTAATCGCAACCTGAATAGACAGGTATCTTGATTTTTCTGTATTAGGACACTTTTTTAATTTTTTAACTGTTTTCTTGTGAATAAAAATAAACATCTTAATACTTCCTGAACGTAGTTTTTTATTTTGCATTCAAAAGTCTTAAAATAATCTGGGCGTTCCATTTAAAAAAAAAAAATTGGACGTATTGCCGATTAAACCTGAAGTGAAAAAAATATTAACTGTATTGCATAAAATGCATTTATATTAACTATACCCCCATACCAAATTTCAGAAATCATAATTTTCAAATAACAAAGTTATTCGACCGTTCCGGGACTTTTTACTAACCCTGTATAAATGTTAATAGGTACATAGGTAAACATAAATACTACAAATACTACATTTAAAATAAAATAATAATTTTTAAAATAAAATAATGAAAATGATTCCTTGGGTTTTTGAAAAAAATCTAAAATGTTTGTCTGACGGAATTTCGCCATATTTTGCTGAAGGAAACAATTTTCATAATAACTTTCTAAATTTTTTAAGTGTTGAAATGCGGTGAAATCATCCCTAGCAAATTCTTTCAACATAGAAATATGATTTAGAGCTTCACCATGTGAATTTATCTATATTGAACTGCATGATGCTGTCGACATTTCTACTTCTTCTTCTGAGTCGTTTGAACTACCTTCTTCAAACGGGCTTTCGCTTTCTACATCCATATTCGAAAAGTTGTCGACGGTAATTTCTTCTTCTGTTGTTATATTATCGTCTAAGGCCATGAAATCCTCTGTTGCTCCTAAATGTTTGGCATGTCGCAATAACTCACCAACTGTTGATAATGGCAGATCTTCTTCAGGATCGCAATCAACTTGTACACTACATTCCGAACTAAATTCACTTTTCTAAAATCCAGCTTTGCCGAAACAGTTCTTAATTGTCAAGGAATTTACTTTGCCATGCTGTTTTTATAAAGTACAAAGCCTCTAACACATTGATGGACTTTGTAAGCTCAGATAAACTTTTAACATCTTCCATTTTTGTTAAAATATGTTTCAAAATCAAGTGTCGATAGTAAAATTTGAAATTACGAATGATACCCTGATCCAAGGGCTGACAAATTGCAGTTGTGTTCAGCGGTAAATACATAATTTTCACATTTCTCAGCTTCAGTTCACGAGGATGAGAGCCTGCATTATCAAGAAATAAAATAACTTGCAGCAACCATTCGGACATTATTTCTCGTGTCATCCATGCGTTTTTATTTGATTTCCATGTCGCTGGTAAATCTTTAATAGCGACGTTTTTTAATGCACGAGGGCGAGCAGGTTTCCCGATCACTAACAACTCTTCTTTGTCTCCGGGTTGGTCTATCTTTAGACAACTTTCCACCCACACATTTTTCTCCTTTAAGAGACAAAGTTTTATTCGGCAGCGCGCGGAAAAAAAGACCACTTTCATCTGCGTTGTAAATATCCTCTGGTTTGTAACCAAGCAACACAGATGGAAGTTTGTCAAAAAATTGTTCCACATCAACTTGATTTACTGCAGCAGCTTCGCCAGATACATATTTGAAAGTGATATTATGTCTCTTGCACCACTTTTGTAGCCACCCGTCGGACGCACTAAAATTATTGTAACCCAAATTTGTCGCAATTTCCTTAGCTTTCGCTTTCACTAACGATCCTGATATTGGAATGTTTTGACTTCTAGCTTTCACAAACCACTCAAAACACCTTTTGTCTATATTAGAACCTTCCTTTTTCAAAAAATCCTTCTTTTGGTTTGTATTGATTCCAGATTGCCATTTACTTCTGGGGGGTTATTCTCGAACCGATGGAAAGTTTTCACTCCCAGAGAATAACATTCACCACTAACTCCCCGTTACTAAAAATGTGGTATTCTCGAACTAACAGGGAATATCTTTCCTACGTTTACTCCCGGGGAATTATAGTACGTTGTTGTCAAGTCATATATTAGGAAGGGATGGGAAAGAACCAATAGAAACGGCGGTAGAAAGAGATGTATTTATAACAGTTCTTTTTAATTGAAAATATAGTGATCGTTTTCTTTACATTGATCGATATTATCTCATGGCATTTTTAAAAATAAAAATCATGGCAAAGAAAAAAAATCTAGACATGTTACAGCTATACACAAAAGCAAAATCACGACTAATAAAAGAGTACATAACCAAACATCTTGTATTGAATAGCTCGGATTTCGCCGCTAAGCTTATAATTATTGAATTATATATCTGACTGAAGCTTTATTCATATACAAGTATCATTTAAACAAATTATCGCTTAATTGCATTCATGTTCAAGTTTTGAAATATTTTCTGCATCCATCGCACAATATAGGTATATATAAAATTAGGGGAGAATATATAATTTTAACATCCGACTAAAAGTGTAAATCTCACAAATATTTGTGTTATTAATTAGAGAATATATAAGATATCATATTAATTCAAGCTGCTTTACTTGCAAGCTATATATTGTTGTTCGTTATTCTACTATCAAATATTAAATAAGACATAATTCACGAATACAACCACATATCAACAGCCGTAAACCGCCGAAATAAAACCGAGCGAAGCCGATTCAATTTCTCATGCAAATTCTCCTGCTTATTTGTAGGAGAAAATACCGGGGAATCTTTCGGGAGTACTTTCCTACGAAAACGTGAGAAATTGAACTCGAGAATACCAACTATTGGAATCGTAGGAATTTTTTGACAATTCTCACGGAATTTCCACTCCCTCAGATTCGAGAATAACCCCCCTGATGTCTTCCTTATTTTTGGCTATTTCAGCTGCTTGCGTTTTCCCAATATTAAACCTCTTTGCCAAAATACGAACCGAAACTCTTTCTTTATCTAAAACGTTAACAACTTAGATTTTTTCTTTTAAAGAAAGCATTCTTTTTTTCGGTGCCATTTTACGTTTATATTAATAAAATAACTCCAATATGTTACAACTCTCGACACGCGATATCTAGGAAGAGTAATATGTACATATGAAAGGGAAACATCTCATATAAAACGGGGAATTACCGAATTTAATGTAACATGTTGCATAACATTGTAATAACCGAAAGACCTGAAAAATCGTCCGGCTATTAGAGCTTCGCGTTCGCTTATGGGAGATTTTCAGTTGCATGCGGAAATAATCTAGTGTCCGCGTCCGTTTATCGGAAAGCACTTAACATTGAAAATGATATGCCGAAATTCCATTCCAGGAAATTTGTCCGGCTAAGAGAGATGTCCGCTTATTGGAGCTGTCCGCAAGGAGAGCTTTCACTGTACTATGCAAAAAGATGATGAATTAACGCAAATCAATTTTCAAACATTAACATGAAGCTTGTAAATACAGGAAGGTATTTTTGGAAATAAACAATAATAAATTGTTGGGAAAGAACCTTTTTATTTTCCATTATTTTATAAGAAACGTAAACATTAAATGTTTGTAGCATCGTAATTATCTATTTCATTTATTTATAGGAGGTGTTGACTATTACCTGTATACATAATATAGCTAATAACATGTATTATGTCTAATTAGTATAAGTGTAAATAATGAACATATTACAAATACATTACATTCTTGTATTTGCAATGTTTCTGACATATTATTCGGTAGGTAGAAGCTTAGTACCGGTGTCCGGTATAAATGCCTAGAGTTTTTATTTCATTGATGGACATAGTAAATGCTTTTACGTGTGAACGAAGGAGTATAAGTACTTTGAACTCTGTATTCTTGCTTTTACAAAACCTCACATACTAAACTGAATGTGGTAATCAAACTACTTATAAGTTATAACTGCTTATAACAAGAATGTATTGGACAGATGCACCTAACGAAATCATTAGGTACTACTTAAAAGATCCAAGGTGTGGTATATTCTTAGACTCTTCATTTACGTGCACGGGCAAAGGAAGGTTTGGTGTAGTACATGTTTCTGCTTCAGTTTCAAATAACAGTAAAAAATCACTCATTAATTCTTGGTGACCATCCCCGCAATAAATAAAAATAATTAGTTTTATACTATGTTTTTATTGGAATAATTTACCTGCATCTTGAAAGTTTTCCTCTTGGAGTACTCTATCGACAACACTTGAACTGAAAACTACAAAATAATCAACATAATTACTAAAACTATAATTGCCGCTTTTCTTACAATATGTTTGAACATATTAGTTATAACATCTTTTACCTGGGTATAAAATAATAGGTATTGCGTTCCAATTAAATGCTATTTTCTCCTTTGTTCTAAAAGATAATTCAACAAAGTGCGCTGCACATAGTCTTTCTTTCATTTCACATGGCTGACATTCAAGTTTAATTGCAAATTATTAATCCGTAATCATATTCCCTAATTGGCACCTGCAATGATAAAATAAATCTGATTGTTTTGCGTTTTATAAGCGCCGTATCTTATTAGATAGAAATGTTTCAATTAATATATAGCTGCATATAACATCTAACTATGCAATTATTATGACTTTATGACTAAGGACCTCAAAACACCGGAAAATTTCCTATCGGGATATTCGGATCTGGACGTTACCTGGATCCGTTATCCGAATTTTCGGATCTAGTATAATATAGACGGTACTTTATTTAATTTCATGTGGCGCATAATCTTGCAATTTTTTCCATCCGACCGATCTGAGTCGATCCAATGCGCGAATTAAACAAAATTATCGTTTAGTATAATTTAATCCGTGTTTTAATATTATCATGATGCTCAATATTTATGCATGTTATGGTATATGTAGGAAAACTACTTACCTGTTTTTTTTTTCGTATAATAATTTCGTAGAAGGAGGCACTGCACCACAAATTGAATACTTGTTAACAAGCATTTTATGTATCTATAAAAGACTCAGTTCCGAGAAAGAATAAGAAAAATACGCAAACACGTAAACTAGATACAATATTTATATATTTACTTTATGGAAAGACACTTTTTCGAAAACTGTCATTTAAAGTAACATTTGGATCCATGGTAACATTTCAAAAATGTTGAAAGGATACTCAATGCGCCTAAGTTATATGCAATCCTATTAACATATCTTTTGAAAATGCACTTTCCTTGCATCTAGACAACTTCATGTACATGTTGATACTAGCGCCTCTGAGGATTGATACCTAAACTACATCCCTTCTCTAATTCAAGTTGGAGTTCTTTTTCTCTATTTCCAAAGCGTTCGCTGACAAA
Organism: Cetonia aurata; assembly: GCA_949128085.1. NCBI lineage: Eukaryota > Metazoa > Arthropoda > Insecta > Coleoptera > Scarabaeidae > Cetonia > Cetonia aurata. Next base: position 35,358,640 of record OX421888.1, read on the forward strand.
ACCAAAATCCGTTTTGCATTCTTACATTCACGACCACATATCCAAAACACAGGCATTCTCACATTAAAGTTTACAAATTAAAATCTTGTAAAAGGGACGAATACAACAAATACAATGATACTTAGGGCCGGTATTTCAATCTCCTAATAAGAGTATCTAATAACTAAAGCTAATAACTTTTATTAGGAGCTTTATTAGGAGATTTAAATACCGGCTCTTAAAGTAAAGAATAAGATCTATTGAGAAGCATCAACGCCGACTAGAGATACATGCCTATGACATGGAGTGGGAGTAAGCATCCACGCGATTCTGAAATCACGTTCATTGGACTGCCTGCCGTACCGAGAACATCGTTGATGCGCTTAACTCTGTTTGATATAACTGTGGTAGCTAATCTTGTGTCCAATTATTTTTTTAGTTTGGTTATTGTTCTTTATAATACTTGAACGAATTTTATTTTATCTGGAGTTATAAACCGTTTTTTTTTTCTTTGTGTGTGCATGAGATTATAGTTGCAATATTATATTTTTTATAATATAATTTCTCATCTAACCGCGTTTAGTAACAAATGTTCAAAGGTAGTCATATCTGCTGAAGAGCTGTCAATTTTAACATACCGGGTGTCCAGCCTAAGATGCAACGGTCCCTAGCCGATTTATTATTGTCTTTTTGAAAAAATATTTCAAATAAATGTTGCCTCGAATCATATTCTACACATGCTAAAATTAGTTTCAGAAACGGCGGACTTCCGGTTGTACCGGAAGTAGATACTAACTTTATTATTTTAAATGGAACACCCTGTATATTATTGCACTTTTGGATTCCTTGTTAAATTTAAATAACAATACGTTAGAGATACATTAAGGCTAAGTTGTACCGTTTTCGAATTGTATGACGTTTTTCGAAAAATATGACATTTGCAGTGTCTTCGGTGTTTGGAAATATCTCAGGAAATACGAAAGCTAGAAAGATGCGGTTTTCGGTTGTCGCTTAACCATGAAACAGTGCACGTCTTTTATTTTAAAATTGTTGCGTTTAAATTACAGCGTTATTAAATAGGGATCTGTAATTTTCGAACTCTCAAACCATGGATAACTTGATTTTTTTAAATTGAACGGTATAGCAATTTTTACATAAATGGATGTAAAATTTAATTTTCTTTCGATTTTATACGGGTATCATTGTGTCTATCTCCAACGGTTTTGGAGATATTCGCGATTTTTCAGTTTCTCACGATAGATACGTATTGCGAAGCGCCGCCGCTGGTCACCTTCCCCTCGCATTTCACCAGGCTTGGGACTGGCAGCAATAATACTGGCATGCTTAGAAAGTGGCCAACAGAACACAATAGGACCACTAGAAACAAGCAAACTTAGCAAAGATAAAAGAAAACATAACATTACTGGAACATCAATAAATCAGCACATTTTTCAAACTACATTACTCTATCCAATGTATGGCGTACGTACACTTCGACGGCTACACTTTAAACGCTAATGTTGTCATTGTACAGAGAATTTGTACAACACTATTATATTAAATGTTCAAAATGCTGTCCGTTTTGGGCACTACATAATCGAAATCTCTTTTGCAAACACTTTTGAGCATGTCTGAGTATTTTTGGTGTGACTTCTTGAAACGCTCTTAAAATACGATGGCGCATATCATCAGGGGTTGTTGGTGGCGTCTCATAAAGCTTATTTTTAATGAAACCCCATGAGAAGAAATCGCACCTTGTAACTGATTTTCATCCGTAAGTACGGAGTTATTGCGGTTCCGTTGTGTATGTGCTACGGATCCAGTACTTACAAATCTACCCAGTAGCCGCAGAAATGCCATCCTATCTGGATGCTTTCTACATTGGTAATACTGTGCGTGAACTCTTGACGCTAACAAAGCGTTTCTGTAACATTCACCGAGAACGAAAACCATATCTACTAATTCTTCTTGAGTAAGCAACATCTTTAATTATCATGTTTCCAAACAGTACTCTGAATGTCAGTTCTGACACTCGGAACACTAATAACGGTTAGATACCTAGTTTGTTTTTCAAGCTTACGTTGACTTTAAAGATGCCGCTTTAGACATCTCAAGTATCTTTTAGACAATTTTGTTTGATTCAAATGGTCCTATTGTGTTCTGTTGGCCATTTTCTAAGCATGCCAGTACTATATTGCTGCCAGTCCCAAGCCTGGTGAAATGCGAAGGGAAGGTGGCCGACGCCGGCGCTTCGCAATACGTATCTATCGTGAGAAACTGAAAAATCGCGAATATCTCCAAAACCGTTGGAAATAAAATCGAAAGAAAATTAAATTTTACATCCATTTATGTAAAAATTGCTATACCGTTTAATTTAAAAAAATCAAGTTATTCATGATTTTAGAGTTCGAAAATTACAGATCCCTATTTAATAACGCTGTAATTTAAACGCAACAATTTTAAAATAAAAGACGTGTGCTGTTTCATGGTTAAGCGAAAACCGAAAACCGCATCTTTCTAACTTTCGTATTTCCTGAGGTATTTCCAAACACCCGAGACACTGCAAATGCCATTTTTTTTCGAAAAACGTCATGTAATTCGGAAACGGTACAACTTAGCCCGAATGTATTTCTAACATATTGTTATTTAAATTTAACAGGGAATCCAAAAGTGCAATAATATACAGGGTGTTTCATTTAAAATAAGAAAGTTAGTATCTACTTCCGGTACAACCGGAAGTCCGCCATTACTGAAACTAATTTTAGCATACGTAGAATATGATTCTAGGCAACATTTATTTGAAATTTTTTATCAAAAAGGCAATAATAAATTGGTTAGGAACCGTTGCATCTTAGGTTGGACACCCGGTATATATCTGGATACATAAGCTTCAAATTACTTCCAAAACCTCTATGTAATCATTATAAGAGCTCGCTTATAGTTGCTGATCCTAATTAGATTTAGATAATGTTGAATTTGGAAAATATTTACGTGTACATTGACAAAAAAACCAGGTGAAAATTAAAATTTCGATGTTCTGAGATTTAGCATCATCTTTTATTGTTTATTAAAAACTATTATATGTATCTCTTGAATTTGAAGAATACTTCAAAAAGGATCCGAACCAAAACACTTTATTAAAAGATATTTTTCAGCAACAATAAGTAGAGAATGATTGTTACGGTTTCTTCACATGTAATTGTAATAGTAGTTTATGGTGCTGTATCTAATATATTTCTTAATAACTCTGTCAAAAGTATTAATACCAAAGTAGCTTCTAGTCAAAACGAAAGAAAGTGAAAAAACTTAATCTCGTTAGTTATTTTCATTTATTTATTATTTAATAAGATATAATTTTTATTTTATTAAACGCAGTTCCCAAGCAAACACCGGTAGATCGCTGTTGTGCGCGGCTGGTTTGACGATATGTCCCCCACCAACTTCTAGCTGTCGGAGAATACCTCTCTCCATGTATCGGGCCTGGAATCTAGTCCGCATTGGAAGAATGCTTGCCAACTACGAAAAGACAAACAAAAAAGAGTGCATACGTTTTTAGTAAAAAGTTATTTATTTAAACGATAAAGATATTTATGAAATTACAGAGTGGGGTAAATGAAATTAAAATGAGTGATTATATATTTTTGATAGATTATCAACATCGACTCGATTACTTACACTATTTTTTTTCTTTGTTGATGTAAATCATTTCCAAAATGTTTCTCTTCTTCTTCTCAATCGTTTGCCATCTACCGTTAGGTGTAGGCGTAGGGTTGAGTTATTATTTCTTTCTGCATATTTCTCTCCATTTCCATCTATTTTAAGCAGTTTTTCTTATGTGCTTGCACGCGATACCTCTCTTCTCTTCTTCCTCTCTTACTCCCTCCTTCCAAATGCTTCTCGGTCTTCCTATCGCATTTATTCCTTGCGCTTTCGTTTCCTTAATCCTTTTTGTTATTCTGTCGTCTTTCATTCGATGCACATGCCCAATCCATCTTAGTTGACCTTGTACTATCGTTTCTTACAATCTGCTCAATTTTATTCTATCTCTCCTAGTTTTGCCCTCTATCTGTCTTAGAAATCTCATATCTACGGCGTTTATTCTAGATTTATGCTCATCAGTTAGCGTCAAGATTCACTACTATACAACATTACTGGTCTTACAATTCTCGTCTAACTTCCGTTTTATTTTCTTTTCTATTGCGAATTGAAAATTTTTTCTACTTTTTTCACTCTTTTGTTCATTTCTTTATCCAGCTTCCCGTTCTCTTCGATAAACGTTCCCAAATACTTGTATCCCTCTGTTCCTCTACCTGTTCTATTTTTTCTCCATTCAGTTGTATCTCATGTACCTATTCTTTTTATTTTTGATACGATCATGCTTTTCTTTTTTTTTTGATATTTAGTTTCATTTTTATTTTCTGTAGTGCACCGCTTAGTAGATCTAAGTTATATTGTAGGACCTCCTTCAACTCTGCCGAAAATAACATATCATCAGCGAACATCGATTGCGTTATTTTTACCTCTTGCATCTTCCAGTATCCTTTTAGTTTTTCCATCTTTCTTTTTGCTTCTTTTATCGCATCATCCATGACTACTGTGAACAGGAGCGGACTCAAAACACATCCCTGTCTGACACCTATTTCTCTTGTAAATCTTCTGAACTGTTCATTATTTACCCTGACCACATTTATATTATTTCTATACATTGATTTTATCACCTCTATCGTTTCCATATCCATATCCCTCTTTGCTAACGTTTTCCATATATCTTCCCTCCTTACTCTGTCAAAAGCCTTTTCGAAATCTATGAAGCACACGTGTATTTCTCTATTTTTATTAATGATCTCACTTATTTGTCGAATTGTAAAAATTAAATCTTGTGTACTTCTCCCTTTTTTAAAACCAGACTGTGTATCCTTTATCGTGCTGTCTAGCTTCTCTCTTAGTCTTCCCTCAATCACCCTTGCTAATAGTATTCCGGGGATGCTAGATAGGGTTATACCTCTGTAATTACTACATTCTCTTTTATCTCCGCTCTTATATATTGGTAATATGATTGCAGTTTTCCAGTCTGTTGGTATGTTCTTTTTAACTGCCATATTAATTATTTGACAAAGTTTGTTCGTTCCCTCTATGGTCAGATATCGGATCATTTCAGAAGTGATGTTGTCGATCTCCGACTGTACCTGGTTTCATTTGATCTATGGTTTCTCCAAGTTTTTCCTATGTTATTTCCTGAATATCTTGTGTGTCACTGGCATATTCTAACATTAGTTCGTTTTCTGCTTTTGCCAATTCTTGGATTTCTCTCCCCATCTCTCCATAGTTTCTGATATCGTTTAAAATTATCATTAATTTTTTTTTCAAACTCTCTCCATGATTTCTTCTTAGCCTCACCAATTTCCTTTTTGATTTTGGTTCCCTTCTTCTTATATGCATTATAATCTCTATAATAATAACGAGTTTAAGTTCATTTCCAACCCGAGATAAAAAGTTTATTAAACTACCTTTCCATCGAATGTCGAAAGGTACACTGAGAGAAATAGATTGTACTCTTTAACATAAATATAGTATACTTTAATATATTTTATAGCTCCTATAAGGACAATCATATTTTATATTACCGGTGACAATATCTGTATACTAAATTTCTGTGAATAGTTTTTATTAACTCGTATGGTAGTCGTAAGTTGGTGTACTATATTTGTATTATTAATTTGAGCATACATGTTAGTAAATGTGAAAAAAATGTCTAGTAGCACTGACTATATTTGATAATAACTGTTAAATTTTTTATTGTACCCAGTATAATGTAATATTTTACTATGTACGATACATGATGCTCATACTTACTATATAGCCTTGTAGTACTTACAATATTATTTTCTACTATAATAATCTAACGTCTCTTAGCATTTAAAATAGTAGATAGTAAACAATAATATAATGGATCATATGCGGGCACTATACAGCGATACTTACCTGTAATTTAAAATATAGTACTATACAAGGTTTTACTCAGTTCATGGATAGGGAAACTGGAATATTACACAATAAAAACTATAATATTGATTTTATTTTTTTATTTGACCTTAAAACCATTATTACAAAAATCCAACGTGTATTACTTTCATTAACATAACAATCACTAGTAGGTTAGATTTAGGTTAATGTGCTATCAAAGCATAAAGTACCCACCACGAAGTATATGCATATAATATCTATTACTTGCCTTTGAATATATCAATTAACTCTGGAAACCCCCACTCGATTAAAATGTTTTCCACGTTTGCATCCATTTCTGCTCACGATGCACAACAATCAACGAGGACGAGACACAAACATACACCGACACGAATACGTACACCTGTATCACACGACCATAACAAGTGTCAGTGGCAAAACAGCTGATTGGTCGATTTAGGGAAGGGCGTTACAAACGTTTATGTTAGAAATTGAATATGCATCAAATACCTGATAATATCGCAGTCAATCGCAGCGACTATCTATATAATCCACGTCATTATATAGGCTTTCAGCAATAGAGTATATTAATTCTTACATCCATAAGATGTAGATGGTAACATCCAGATTTTGCCTCTTACTATAAGCATGATAACATCTGGTTATTTTACTCTTAATACGCCACATATTGTCGTTTTGACAATAATTATGTTAGTAATTAACATAAAGAGATTTACGATCTAATTTCTACAATCCATTTTTCTCAGTGCATAGGTGGCATTCTTAAAGAAAATAATTTGAACACATGTTTCACTGCACAAAATACATTACAAAATTTGTTAGGTATTGTGAAGGTGCTACCTCCAGTCAAGGTCGAGAATGAGATATAAAAAAAAAGTTATGAAGCGCAGGGAAGAAAGAGCGCAATCCTACCTGCGTACCAATCCCATAAGATCCCAATTGGTAGGAGGTTGTGTATACCTGCAGCTCTTCAGTGTCACTCGACGGCATTTGTAATTTACAGCGAAACATGCATGTCTGTCAATAACGACATTTTGTATACATTTTTTTGGTAGGAGGTTGTTGGTGAAAGAGCAATAAGATCTACCAATTTGTCTTGATCGATGACATGTCACAAAATACTTGTTTACTATAATTATTTCTGTATGGAAATTCTAAAATATCTGTAATTGTTTCGAAAATTAGTATTTCCACATGTATAGGGATTTAAAATACGCTCTTTACTTATTATATCTTGAGAAGATACTGTTAGCAGTTCTTTGAATGTTTAATACTATTCTCTCTTGCATAGGGGTGATGAATGATAATCCGCGGCCTTGACGTTCATAAAATACTTTATCCTAATAATTGTATTTTATACGGGGATCTCGGTTTGGAAGATGGTGCCAAATAATAAAATTTACTACACTTATATGCATTAACGGTTTATTTATTTAAATACATAGCCAGTACAAATATCATCGTTGCATGGTGGATGCATGATTAATTCCTTTTAAATCGATATCTATGGTACCTTTACGATTTTTCAATATACATTTATTAATATTATAAATAGTTGTGTAAATATACGACAGTAGGAGACACTTAATGTATTGATCCCTCTATTGATTTTCATGCAAGTCTAGAAATGGAACCTCTTATAATTGGTAAAGCGAATCCAATAGAAATACAAGTTTGACCTAAGTTTGATGTCTAAAGTAATGAAAATATGAGCCGGATGTGAATGAATAAATTATTGAACGATTTCACATTAATTGCACGTGAGCATTATTTCGTGTTTTATAGGCAAGTGTTCCACATAGAAAGGTGGATCATTTATATTTAGGTTATGTTTGATACTCTGGACCAGTGTAGCAAATGAAGTAAGTTTGTGTATAGGCTCACCCGCTTATCTTTTGCAGTAAACTAATTTTTACTAGAAGCCATGTTGCAACTTTTCTACAATATTGAATATTGATCTTACATTGATGATTAAGTAGTAGAGTGAAGGCCAATTAATAAATCTTTTCGACTACCACAACCGAAAGCGCAACCTTAGTACACTCATTCTAGGATGGAATAAGGCGCCACTTTACCGACTTGACCTATTAATTGAACTGTCAACGCGTCGTTGCTTTACCGTAGTCTTCTGTGAAGATTTAGAAGTTTTCCTGGGTTCGGTGAGTGATCTCTATTCTGAACACTACAAATGCAAGTAAATTGATTTTTGTAGGTGGTAATCGAAGTCGAAAAAATATTGTACGCATCACGGCCGGAAAGTGTCTTCCAGTCTTGATACGTAAATAACTATTACTTTAAATATTTGATAGTTAGAGCGTATTTCGCTTATTTGGTAAGAGAAAGGAATTAATTTGACTAATAAATGATTAACTAAAGGATGGTGCATTTTAATTGTTATGACTAGTTGACACTTTTCTTTTAAAAATAATATTACTTTTTATATCAAGGCATCATTATTGACAACGTTTCCATGTCCTTTTTTTGCATCAGGGTAAAGGTACAGTCGTGAGGTTTCGTTTTCTAATGTTAATTTTGGCTGTAAACGGTATAGAAAAAGTAACTTTCTATAAAATATTTATTCTTTCGTAAACGTATACCTAAGCTCATTTTAGAAGGAACTCTTATTTCTCTAGAAGAATTAATTTAATTATTAAATGTACTATATTGAAAAAGATAAGTAGTTATTATTATAAAAAAAAAATTAATTGAAATTATATTTCATTATAATAGACAAATAGTCATATTTTTTGCTATATCAATTTTGATGCTTTACATGTAGCCATGTCTACAAGCTGATTCAATCAAGTCTTTAACTAGGGATAGAACGTAGCCTTAAATTCGGCAGGGTTACGCATTTCATGTTATGAAATGGAAGAAAAAATGGGCACGTGAAAAACCACGTCTGTTTTGTTCTTAAACAAAAAAGCTCATTCTTTTTTTCTTCTAACAGCTTTTGTTATGGCCTTGTGCAGGGTGGGGCAATTTTGATGGCATTATATGAAGAACTTCTGTATTTCAGTAAATACATGAAAACTATATAAGATGCTATTTGCTCTCTTTCGAAGGTGAATTTAGTGGTGATGAGAAAAACCAGACATTTTTAATCATTTCCAGAATATGACCGGAATCGCAAAATTTCGGGATTTCTTTTTTTACTTATAACCTCTTTATTATTAAAGATACGAAATAATAGTAAAGAACCTTTTTTATTACTATTTTGAAGTAGATTTCTAAAAACATCCTGTAATTTCTTTATCTTCATTTGTTCTCAAGTTATTAGACAAACTTTCTTTTTTTAAATAGAAACTGTAGTTGGCCATGATATATGGATAGAATTTTTTAAGTTGTCTCCAAATACATACACTTTTTATATATCTGTTTGTAGCCGTTCTGAAGTTAAAATGGCTTTTATAAACGTGGAAAAATATAAAATGGCTTTATAGAGTGTGTTTAAAAATCTACCATAAAATATCAATAAAAAAGGTTCGTTACTATTATTTCGTGTCGTTAAAAATAAAGAAATTATAAGTAACAAAATAAAACCAGGAATTTTGAATTTCCGGTGATATTTGGGAAATGATTAAGAATATTTGCTTTTTCTCATCACCACTAAATTTATTTTCGAAAAAGAGCACGTAACATTTTATCTAATTTTCGTGTATCTACTGAAACGAAGAGGTTTTGCATATAATGCCATCGAAATCGCCCCACCCTGGATAGTAAACTTAGAAACACGTTCCAATTCTAAAATCCAAATCTAATGGTGTACTTGAAATTTCTATCTGTGACAAGAGTGCTTTTATATTATAATATAGTTTAACTAACGAAGATTACTGGCCAATAGTCTTGATAATACAATCAATGATGATTTTTTTAAATTTATGTCAGCCAATTTTTAGCAGTCTATTTCGAAGGTCCTTTATGGGCTCAGACAATATTGTGACACTTTCCTTGAATAGAAGTGTTGCAAACAGCCGACTTGCAATTCAGTCATAATTCCGAGTTGTAAGTAAATTTCATATTACTTTAGACATCTGATACTTTCATAAGTTTCATACGTGTTGACTTAGTAGTAGAAGCAGAAGAAATATAAAATACATGTACGTTGCATTAAAGTAATGTAACTTATATAATATAAATACATATACACTTATAATAAGCTCATCAAATTCGTAAAGCTAAGTGCGCAATGGTCATTACAATTTATCTTACAAAATATAAAATATAAATAAATCGTACACTCTTACCTTTAAAGGTAATTATTTTACATTATATTATGCTGTAAATATGCAGTACTGTGTAAAGTGACAATAATAGATACTCATTTCACTACTACTAGTAAGGGAAATTTTAGGCCGTTGTCAATATTATAATTTTCATTAGTTTTACCATCAACTTATTAGCAGTCAAACTTATTAATCTTTATTAATTATTATCTTTATTAATTGCAGAGTATTTATTTAGTTCTTAATGATAGGCAAATGTAACTGAAATAGATCTTGCATTTAATGTTTACTATGCAGAAGCAGGAATTAATTTTCCATATTTTCCATATTTTTGTTTCATTGTTAGGAACCATGAGATATGCTAATAGTTTTGAAATTACTAAATTTAAACAACTTATTTTATATAGCACATTTACTACTAATAGGTACAGATCAAGTGCGTTTGCTGTGTTAAATTAACAAATTTTATATTGAATGAATATATTATCTCAGTATTGAAGTTTTAAGGAGCTTATCAATCAAAGTGATACCCAATAAATAATACCCCATTGCTGGTAGAAAGTACAACTTTGGAGATAAAATGCCATCAAAGGACATGTATTCATATATCTTATCTCTACATATAACACGTAATATAAAGGTATTCTACATGTAATACGCAAGCATAAACAAGTCGTTGTGAGGCATCACTATCAATGTTGACGTCACTCTGCAAAGTAATGATGGAAACCTTCAATGAAAACGTGAATATTTTTAATGGAAACTTTGATTGAATTATGAACAGAGCGACGATGTTCGGTGCAGTTTACCATTGGCGTTCTGTTAGATGCGAGACTCGTATGTACAGTAATAAAAAAATCTAATGTCTCCCTCTCGGATCGATTATCCAATACGTGCAGTTGAAGCCCAGTTTCGGTTGCTTTCGGAAACATACATAATATGTATGTTTTATTTAGTCTACATACATATCTGTTAGTTCACCCACTTAAATGTCAATCGACCCGTCTTGCCCCATCCAGGATATCTATACCTAGATATAGGATAGTACCTGCATGTAAGCGATAATGTGTGACAACTTTTTTAACGCTTCTCCACAGCAAGTATATATATTCAATCGTGTGTAATTTATACCAACAGTTACAGGACTTCATATATACCAAGTAAAATGCATCCAGGCCGTGTTTTTTTACCAAATAGAGACACGCCTTCTTCCGCACTTGCTGACTGAGAACTCATTTGAGAAAAATATTTCTGATTCTTAACACCATAGGTGTAGTAATCTAATGTTCGAGAAATATTGTAAGTAAAAATGCCTCAACGACGGAACCAGCGCAAATCGTTCTTAGATATTTATTGCAGTATCAAAATCAAAGCTACTAGGTGAAATATTATTCGACGATTTGAAAGCAATAAGCAATAAGCCAAACGAATATTTTAAAGAAAACTATTGAAGGTAGGTGCAGAAAATCTTACAGCAAATTCGTGTAGAATTTAATTTTACACCAAACAATGTAAAAACATATCGGGTGTTCTATTTGAAAAAATTGAGTTTTACAACTTTAAAGTTTTTTTTGACATATCTCTAATTTTTAAACACTTGATATGAGTGGAAAATTTTACTACGTATTGATGAAACAAATGTTTTAAAATGCGGTACCTCCAGCACATAAGCAAGTGAAAAATAATCAATTCCTGACGACTGTATAAATGTCAGGGTTCTCACAAAGATCGTAATATCATAGAAACAGTTGAAGATAAGTATACGAAGCCCTACTTGTAATGGTCATAGAATTTTATGCCAATTACAAAACCGTAATAATATATAGGCTGTTTCATTTAAAATAACAAAGTTCATGGCTACATTTTCGATTAACCGGAAGTGTAAAAAAATTTGCAAATATTTTAGAAAGAAAGTAAGTACCAAACTACTGCAAATCCCAAATTTTTAATGCTGAAAAGTTACGGAAGCCCGAAAACTCTGTTTTTGTTACTTTGCTTGATATTCCCTTTGTTAATTTCATTCATTATATTCTCTGCACTATTTTATAATATAGAATATATTTGCACCTGAATATTTAAGAATATTATTATTATTATTATTATTGACCTCGATTTGAAAACATCAGCCACATACATTTATTCTTAATATCCTAACTAAACTACCCGAATGAACGACAGGATCGACAAGAACATGCTTCACACCCGGGGCCGATCGGGTGACTCACAACAAGACAAACAAGACAGGCCATCGGAAAAAAGGAAAAAATCCACAAAGGAAAATTACGAAGGAACAACGCTAAATACGTAAACCAATACTACACATATGTCTATATATATGAATGTTCAGAATTGGCTTTTCAAGTGCTATTAAGTAATTCATGCACACTGGCAGTTCTATCTTTAAATCAATTAAAATTTGCATAAAGTCGGAGATCTCTTTTCCAAATTTGGAGCAACCCAATATCACATGGTTTAAATCTCCGCGCTCCCTTTCGCAGGCTTGACACACATCACTATCACATATTTTGATTTTATGTATTCTTGTTTCTTGTTGCAGCAATAAAGTTGAAGATAAAAGCGAGTCTTATTACACAGTAGAAAATAATTTCAATTAACCATAATTTTACTGTCGTCTTTCAGAGGCTTTCTTTTATATTTATCTGTCGTTTAACATTTTTTATTAAGTTTAATATTTTTATAGTTTAGTATTCCATCTTCGTTTAAGATTTTCTGGTTTCGCATTGTTTTTTAGTTTGATTAGAGTAGTCTTTTATTCATTATTTCCCGATAATGCCGAGAATAATAAACATTCTTTTAGAATATGGCAAGATCTTCACAGTCATTAACAAAAAAGAAGTACTTTGCACCATTTGTTCTCTGAAATTAGGTTTCAGATGCAAATATAGTCTTGAATGGCATATAAAAAGTATAAATCATATTGAACATCAAAGATGATTTTCTCATGAAGAATTTGTAAATAATTTATGTGGACCTTTTCTTGGTGGCAATATCCCGTTAAATAAATTACGGAATTCACTTGTCCGCGGGTTCTTAAAGAAATATACAAAACACAATATTCTTCATCCTTCGACCATTAGAAAGTATTACGTACCTAAGCAGTTCGATAAAACAATAAATAAAATCAGGTCAAAACTAAGAGAGAATTATCTCTACATAAGCGCAGATGAAACGACAGACATTAAAGCAAGATGTGTTGTTAATGTTATAGCTGGCACATTGCACCCTGAAAATCCTCCTATGGGAGCTTTAGTAGCCACAAGATTTAGAACGCAAGTAAGTTGCAAAGGAGGTTAACGAAATGATTATTAACAGTGTAACAAATATAGCTGGTGACGATTGTTCAATGGTTCTGTTATTTATCTCGGATGCTGTAAGCGTAACGTTAAAAACAGGGAACGAACTTAAGACACGTTTTCCTAATATGTTACACTTAATATGTGTTGTGCATGGAATACATCGCATTGCTGAACTCGTTTATGAACAATTTCCCGAGTTAATTCTTTAATTAATTCATTTAAAAAGATTTTGTTAAAAGCACCAATCCAGGTAGAGTTATATAAAGAAATGTGTCCAAATATACCTTTGCCACCACCACCTGTACTAACACGATGGTTAAAGGCTGCATTTTTCTATGCACAAAACTTTAATATTTTAAAACCTTTTGTTTTAACATTAAAGCAAAATGTTGTCAGTGTTAAATCAGTACAAGCACTAATTTTAAACGAAAATTTGGTTAAACAATTACAATTTATTAATAAACGTTTTCTTATTGTAACGAAAACAATAAAGTTTCTTGAAATAAAAAATTTACCATCAGAATCATTTAAAAAATTAGAATCTTTGCTTAACCATTTAAAAAGTATTGAAGGGTCGATTGGTGAAACGATACAAAACAAAATTAAAACGGTATTGGGAAGAAATCCAGACTATATACTACTAAAAGAAATTTCCAATAATAGTTTTTCTACACAAAATGAAAGTTCATGCTAAAATATAAGGATTTAATTGCATATTTCCATTTCGCGTCTGCCACATCATGTGACACAGAAAGATCGTTTTCTAGATTTAAACAAAACATATCGACTTAATAAAGAAACTCATTTTTAACAAGTAATTTAGAAAAGTTTATGATAATTCCTATTATAATTATATCGAAAACTTTGCCGATTGACAAAATTAAACTTAACTTGACTAACACTCGCTAGCAAACTGCACCGAACGTCGCTGCTTTGATTATGGAACATCAATTTTTGGTTAATATTAATGTTTTAAGTCATCACTACATCTACTGATTGTGAGTTTAGTCCAATATAACGCTATAGTCGGAGTTGTGCAAATGTTGCCGATGTTTTATAGATTTTAACGCTCTTACGATATTTCGTTTTCCAGGCACAAAAAAATGTACATGGAGCACACGCAATATATTAGTATTTTATATGCACTTATTGCCTATTGTTCCCTAAGCCAAATATAAACCCCCACAATTATTTTTAGTAATTTCAACATTAAACCATGAAGTTAGCTTTGATTTTGTGGTAACAGTAAGAGAGGTATTGCGGTACATGAAAGCTATTTTATACCTTTATATTGAAGTTAGTAAAATTAATTTCTAGGAATTTAAATTTGGTTATTTCTTTGGTTGTTTCGGTGGTTGGTTCTTACATTAGTGCAATTTTTTGTCCCTCTTATTCTATCACAGCTACATTTAACTATCATAACGTTATCACTGGTGTGTACAAATTTTTACATCCTTTAGAATTTTGTTTTTAATCACTACAGTGTTTAATTATACTTATTTTATTTAAAAAAGCTATCTCATACAAGGTTTTACTTTTTACAATGAACATTATATCAGTCTTAAATATTAACGAGAACTATTACAACAGCCTTATGTACGTGTTGAGAGCACTACCACGATGGGTTAACGGAAATCAATATTGGCGAAAGAAATTTGTAAAGTGTAGAAAATTTAATGTCTTACATTAAAAACACAAAGGATAGATTTGTAGTTTAACAAGAATGTAGTTAAATCAGAGCAAATATTGTCTATCTGAGTTTGTATCTCAAAACATAACTGATAATTGTATAAATAAATCTAAGTATCTAAACTCGAAGTAAATAAAAAAAAACAAAGGAACCGATTATCATTTTGCTGCTATTTGAAAGTAAACTACAAGGAACTGATGCCATAAGTGGTGCTAAGTTTACGTTGTCTCAAGTCTTCACCTAATTTATTTTGGATGGACCCAAAACTCGTCACACTGGTTATTTCCGGGTACAAATACAAATACATGGCCTACCTATATTAGGTATGTATGAAATTAGAACGTCACTCTGCTGTCTTAGCCGAAATCCCTTATTGCCTCTATTAACTTTTGCCAAGGTTTCACATGATACAATTACACAATTACTTTTAATCTGATCCACATTTGTTCATCACTCTGGAGCTATAGTGTTCCGCTGCGCATGACACAGTTATAATCCCGAAACACTGTGAAGTTGTTCAATAGTTTCGATATACAACATGGTGACTGCGAGACGGAGTTTGGTGCCAATGTAAGGTCTCAGTTACGTCGTGCGCCATCTGGCAGTTATTTCGTTGTAACTCAATAGCATTGAATAATTATAAAGAAATACCAGCGGCTATCACCTCGGAAGTCATTTGCGGTTCTTCATCGTAAAGGAGAAGATTGGTCGGTTTTAGTTTTCGGGCGTCAGCGAAATATTTATATTTCGAAAGCAATACATGCTACTACATTCACAGCTAAACCAAACGAAAACGTATTTAATGTATTAGAAAAAATAGAGTACACAACTCGCCGGAATATATCTAAGAATAATACTCTCCGGATGTTTCTGGAAATTCTCACTTGTGTGTTATTTGTTACTGTTACACTTTGCATTGAACCGAAAATGACTTTGATTTCAATAATTCATTTCGCTTCTTTTAATCATAGACAACATCAGCGATATAAACGTTATTTTGAAGGCAAATTTAAATTCATTCTCTTTACTTTTAATCTGGCAATTGCAATTACGACTTTAGAAAAACCGTTACGTCACTTAGCGGTTCCTTTTCGCGCGGGAGTATTGAACTTGCGCGCCACAAAATTTAAACTCGCTTATTTTAAATTCATTCATTTACGCGCCAACCTCTTAGACGCTTCGTTTCTTTTATGATTCTTTGTGCATCACGGGACGCTGCTATTGGTTCATCCTTTTTTTTTGTACCTACTTACCGAGCCTTTATAAGGGCTCTGCACGCTACGCACGCTTTCTGTCTTTCTGTTTCTCTGTACCAGTTCAGTTAATTTGCCGTCGCAACGACCCTTTTTGACTCGAAACACAGAAAACCACGGGGCAGCAGCATACACAAAAGCTTCGAACTCAGTTTCAAGCTACAGCTAAGTAATCCTATTTAAAAACGTATCTATCGCTTTCTTTTATTTTATTTCATTACTGTTGCTATTTATACTTTTAACTTGTAATTGCCAGTAACTTTGCTCTCACTAGCAGTCATTTACTATTCAATTAATGAAACGGATTAATTGCGTCACTTTTAAATTAACATCAGAAATCAGCAACCACGTGGCCAGTTTTCCTTTTTTCTCTTTTTTTATTATTACAATAAAGTTATCGTTACGTTTTGGATCTTTCGTTTTTTTGTTATTAATCATTACAGCGACTCCAAGCGTCATACTCGTGTGTACCGCTTTTTTTACCAAGTTACATCAGGTGTAGCACACACTGCGTTCGCACGTCACACACACCTGAGCGTAACAGTTACGTCTGCGGTTTGCGAGCAACATACTTTTAAAAAATGAAGAGCAAAAGGAACCTCGACCATCACGCCTTTTCAGTACCGCCTACCACTAGGCCCAATAATAAATCAGCTACCCAAAAAATGACAACAAATAATAACAACGAAACTGCACTTTTCACGTTTGGGTGATCGAAAGATTATTAATAATTGCAAGAAGCTTTTTCACAATTCATTGCAAATTTTACTCAAAAAGGAACTATTGATTGGAAAGCTCTTTAAATACGCAACAAACTTCTCTAACACCATGAGTAGTAGCAGTTTGTTTGTTACTTCTTGGAGGCACTTTTTTGGAGGAGACTTTTTTGATTTTGTTTATTAAAACAAATATACAATGTAGGTTTAAATTTGACATAGTTGCATCTGACAAATAATGTAACAAAAAAAAATAAGAGTAGATCATTTCCTAAGCTTACCGCTGTAAGTCATAAGACAGACATTTTTTTGATATCTGCTTATATCGTCTACAAATTTGAAATTGGCAAAACAAAAACCTGTTTTCTATCTTTTACAAGTGAAAACTCCGCGTTAGTCCGTGAATTTCGAACACCTCCATGTTCCAAAAGTCCTAAAAGTATCAAAGTTGTGTTCTTTTAAACGGATAAACCTTGCCGTTTTTTAAATAATTTGAATTTTATGAAAATCTAACCCTATTTTCATGTTTCACATACTTAAGAAGTATTTAAGTTATATATGCGAACTTTACAACTTATGATGAAGTGTAACAATACATATACCATATTATATTATAATAAACCTGCTATCTTATACAGTGTGTAAACAAATTAAAATAGAACAAGTATTTTAAATGGCTATAATTAGATTAATTTAAATAGAACGGCATATTTTTTACCAGCAAATGTACTTGTTAATTGCCTATCGAATATTATTAGGTTAAGTGTTCGCGTTTGAATATAATAGTTTTTTGCACCACTTGTGTTTTTAATCTACGTAGTTGCCTACATAGTACTGAGAAATAGAAAGATACAATCATAAGAATAATAATGAAGAATATCTTTACAAGCGCTCAGAAACTTAACGTAATTTATAATCCACATACAAAGGGTAAAATAAAACACAAGCAAAATATGTATTTAGAACAAAATTAAATAAATGATCTGACATTTCTAAACACTATAGGCAACTAGATAAAATAGAATTGTATGTTATTTAAAAAAAACGTCAAACGACAGATGGCGCAAAAAGCGATTAAGTTGGAGTATTCTATAAAACCGTGAAGACTTAAAGCTTAAACTATAAATACCAATCCATAGGTAATTAAAAAGTACATTTGCTGGTAAATTAAAAAATATGGTGTTCTATTTAAATTAATCAAGTTATAGACACTTAAAGTTCTTATTTGATTAGTTTTAATTTTTGCACACCTTGTATCAGATGGCAAGTTTATTCTAATTGGGTTATAAAATATGGTCTATTGTTACAATACATTGTAAAGTTCACATATATAACTTAAATACTTCTTAGGTGTTTGAAACATTATATTTAGATTAGATTTTCACAAAATTAAAATTATTTAAATATATATAAATCTTAAGGTTTAGTTATTATAAACCTTATTAAAACACATACTTATCTTGATTCAACAATCCAAACATGCTATAATATACACGCTATTCCATTTAAAAAACACAACTTTGATACTTTTAGAGCTTTTGTAACACCCTGTGTAACATGGAAAAAAAGTAAAAAGGAACCATAAAGCACATATAGCCCAAAAGTGATATTTTATTAACGCCACGTGTTTTCGCCGCAATATTCCGTGCCCTACAGCGTGAATGACCCTGTATACATGATACATGTTTTAAAAAAATTTGTTGTTACTTGGCGACAATTAAAAATGATAATTAGACTTTAAAACGGATTTATAACTTTTCGACTACATGCATGTAGTACAATTACCATTCTTCATTCCGACACCCGATAGTATTAAGAAAAAAAAAGTACACCCATAAAATATTTTCTTATGAGACGAATACATTATGCGCACTGCAAGTTAATCTGAACAATCTACAGAGAATATTTACATTCTAAATAAGAGCATCAGTAATCCATATTCAAGAAGGTATAAACTTTCAATTTCCTATTCTAGATAAATAACGGCTGTGCGGCGAAAAGCATATTTTCAAATAAAAACAACTAGCGACTCGGTACCCCATCCACACTCAGACGTTCCGTCTCCGAGCACACACCTTGTTCCCCGCAAGTATCTATGTTTCATAAAATCGAAATAGTGCACCTTTGATTTATCTAGCCCGCGTGATTTGGCCAATTCTAGTACAGTGAGCTATGTGTTTACTTATCTGTGATACTACATAGAAAATTACAATTACTAAATATTAAATAATTGCTTTTCTGCTAATCATTGTAATTAATATGAGACAATTTTTATATTAAAAATGTTACCTCGTGTAGGATTTAGAAAAAAATATTTAAGTATTTAATACTACATAGCTATTTGAAGTAATTAATGTTGTAAGAAAACATTCATTACGTTGTTTTCAAGTACAAGTGAACTCTTCAGGACTATATAATTTGCAAACTCATAGCTGCTATGATCGCATCGGGCTAAAATAGCAGAACAATGTTTTCTTCTCGCATATATCTTCTGCCATGTCTACTAACTAATGTTCAGTTGCTAGTATGGACGGGAAAATACTTTATTATTCATTCTTATTTGCATTCACACTCCCTATAAAGTTCTATTACTATGCCCAACGTTCCCGCTTGTTTATTTATACACATTATATAAAATAAAGGTTAAATTTGCTCCAATTTAACTGACGTAAAGCACACGTTTAATCCGGCAGTGGTTGCTATATGTGCAGAATGCTCACACGTTTTATTTGTAATAAATATTTAGATTATCACCTTTGTTATTCATTCAACTGGGTTTTGAGTTTCTTTATGCATTTCGTCTCTTGCATTTTTTTTCCGCAATTAACAATTTATTAAGAGCTTCGCGCTAAAAAAGTATTGCTCTTAACAAAGATGTGAGCAAAATGTTCACGGTGCTACTAATCTTTTAGCGACGAATGTCGGGTTAACATGTTTTAATATTTACTTTTAGAGATACCGCTGGTTTGACGTTTGTTTACAATAATTAGGAATTTAGGAACGCACAATGTTGAGAAATGATCAAGAGGCACGATATAGAAAAGGCATGCGTGATATGACAGGTTCACTAATCTCAAAAAATAAATACGTACGTGTATAAATTACGGTATTGTATAGTTAATAAATTTTATAAATAGTCCTAGGGGTAAATATAACAGGTATATGACATATATCTTTTTGTTTAGGTTATATGAGCATAATTACTTATACATATTACTTACTTATAAATATATATAGGTTGTACATACTCCAAACACATTAGTCGCATTCTCCACGCTTTGGTATTAATGTAACAACGTTGTAAGTAATAGTAGATCAAACCAAAATAGCTGTAACAATAGGTGGGGTAATGCGTAACATTTAAAAAAAAAAGAGTGCCATATAATATTTACTAAACAGTTGAATTAATGTTGACATATTTTGTAGTCTGCGTTCTATTGTCTGCTTAAAAAGATCATTAAAATCATGACTCACTTAACTACGTAACTGAAAACTAAAAATATATTATATTATATATCTATATATCGACATATCAATATCTCACACTTTCATCTAAATAAGCAACTATATTTTACAAATAACACTTATTACATATTAATTGACATATGCAGTACACAGGTAAAGTCTTTGGTTATCTTACTCTTTAAGAGACAATTTTCTACGTTCTCAACTACCATAGGGTGGAATACATCACCGGTAATTGCTTTTTTTGTATGTTTTACTCTTGCTTATGTAGTACCAGCTTTTGTGATTCCTTAATTTAGAAGTCGTCTATACATTATATAGTAATACTTTCAGTAGTAAATCTGAAAACGGACAGGGTGCCTAGATTACATTCTTTGTGCACAGTTCCGCGAAGTTGATTCTTGTTAAATTAAATGTTCTATTTTCGTTGTCAAGTGTTTTCCCAAATATCAAATTCGCAATTAATTAAACATATTACGTTGCAGTATGTTGTGTTGAAAATTGTATCATATGCTTTTATTCTTTTATATTAATCGTTAGCAATATGTTACAGGTATATTTTAAATAATGCACGTACTGCCATTTAGAGTAATCTTATAAAACTAAGGTAAAATTATTCGTAGATAGCATAATCGCGGCAATAATAGAAACAATAAGTGTGTCTATTTATGTTATGTCAGTCTTGTTCAGAACAGTTTACGTTTTTCCCAATTTATTACGTTTGTCACCTTTATAAGCTATTGCAATACACAGTTAATAAAACAAAGTATACCCCAGTTAATCTAGTGTCGCACAGTGGGGTATTTCGCCGATCTAGCTGGCCAAAAGTCGATATTAAACATTTTATAATATGAAATTAAGGAGTACGTGGTTGGAAATGTAAGTGATCCGTGCACCTATAAAACAAGTTAATTTTACAAAAATATTTAGTTATCTGGGTATTATTTTCTTTTGCGATTCGTTTACAATCCTTTAATATATCTTGGTTTGCGGAAATTTGTATTAATAAATTCTAAATGTAGAAAAAATAAATCTTTATTTGACGTTTCGCCAATGTCAACGTTGGCTTCATCAGAAATTATCCAATAATTATTATAAAAAAAAATCTGTAAAGCAATAGTATTTAAAATTGTATTTTGACATTAAAACACTAAAAATTGAGAATGGAATTATGGCTTTGTAATCTTACCTTAATTAATCCAAAATTTGTAAAAAGAACAAATAAAATATATTCATATTTATTATTATCCTAAAAAATGAAAAAAATTTTAGCTCTACATAGTATCAAGGTTGGTCACCCAAATCAAAATAACTTCCAGTTTTACATTCAAAACTTAAAGACACCAGCCCTAAACTAATACAAACAAATGTTATATATAAAATTCCATGCAATGCTTGTGATAGAGTATACATAGGACAAATCATGCAACACCTTTCTGACCGTATTAACGGCCACAAACATTCTAATAACATCACAGCGCTTAAAAAACACATGAATAACAACAATCATTCATTTAATTTCAATAAAACCGAGATATTGAATAAAGAGAAGCATTATAAAGCTAGAACGGTACTAGAAATGATTCAAATTAAAAAAACATAATCTGTTAATGATAGGCACGACATTGCAAACCTGTCAAACACATATTTTCCTATATTACAAATTAAAATTCTTACATAAAATAAACTTGTTGAAACAGCCATGTATTTAAATTTTATATATTTACCAATATGAAACACATTTCGCATATACAGGGTGTCTCTGAAATAAGAGTACAAAATATTAAAAATGGGAAACCCAAATTATACTGAATAAGTATCCAAAAATTCGTACGCCAATTGCAATATCGAATATACAATTAAAAACTCATTGAAACGTCACGAATGTACCGCCCATGGATCCACTATCTGTGTTTATACTATATCTTAAGGTCATTTGTAAATACAGCTGTGATATACAGATAATCATTGTATGCAGCTGATACGAGTCAACGACTCCAATATTATTACGTACGCGAAATTTAAAGCAAATTTCAAAGAAGATATTGAAAGTAAAATGTGGAATCTATTAATGAATAACTCTACTCACTTGTGCGTAATCTGATCAATGACAGCTGTCTGAAATAAACATCATTGCGGTGTGCCGTACTGCGTGACACCCCCACTTGCCCTGCAGCATCACGTGTACTTACACCTGCATTTCTGTTCACAATATCCAGCAATTCTTCTTCGGCTCGTAAAATTCGACGTGGTCTTTCACGTCCGCGACCTTCGTAATTTGGTAGCAATCGACCAGTTTCTCTTAATCTAAACACGGTATCCTTTATACACGTGTAAGACGGGGTTCTACGATTGGGGTATCGCTGCCGGTAGATACGTAGAGTTCTTCGACAACTTCCTCCTGCTTCGCCGTAGACATAAATCATATCGAACAACTCGCGTGTGGTAAAAGCCATATCCGATGTGTTCATGCGTAAGGATCCAGACAGACTGAGACTCTGAGCACAGTATATACCTAAGCAGTAGTTTCACTTCGTGTCGGCACCTTTGATCTCGATGTTCTAAATTTTACCTCGCGCACTGAACGGCGCATAGTAGGTTCAGGGCATATCGCCCGGCCCCGACAGAACCGGATTAACCCAATATTGGAAAAAATAAAAAGGAAATTATTAAATTGAATTAAAATGCAAACAGTGCTGGTATAATAGTTTACATTGGCAAATTAGAAAAGTTTACTGAGGAAAATACAAGATTATTATTGTATTCATCAGTTAATAAATATTATATGCGATTTGTAAATGTGTTTATTAATATTTACCTACATATAGTGCTGGTAATCGCTTCATTAATAATTACTTTCTATTCTACATTTAAAATAAAATCATTAAGTAAATAAATATGGTAAGTAAATAATTAAATAATTAACAAGTGTTTTTATAATGAACAAGAAATAGTTATAGTGCTTCAGGCAGACTATGTTTGTAGTAAATGTAATTGAAAAGGCCTTTATTATAAGGGATTTATCTGCATAATAGTTGATGTCCTTAAAAGTGTAATTCTTAATTATAGAAGATCTTATCTAATTAGTGTTTGCTTTTAATTTTACATTTTAACGGAAATTAGTACTGTTAAATCTTGGGTAAATGAAGTAAGAATGAACTAACAAATATTTTACTAGCATCTTAATTTCAGTACAAAGAATTGGTACTGATATGATTTACAATATATAATACCATTGCAATTTCAAAAGGTATCCATGTCAATATTTTGATACTTCTGTGAAACAGTTAGTAACCAACGATCATTAAATTATTATTGATTGTTGATGCATGTTATGGAAAGGAAACAAATCAGATAGTAAATAAGCGTCATAAAAAGCAAAAAGTTAAATCAAAAACGTCTACGACATTGCTTACTGCAGACCTCCTATTACAGTTGATAACCCAGCACTTCATGTTGATTTGTATAAGTTATCTATGCACACTAAATTAAAACTATCAAGTAAACTTTAATCTATGAATAAACATCCACAAAACAACACCTGTAAATATGAAAGGCAGAAATATTAACCTACAACAATTATTATTAAATTAAGATTAAAGATAGTATCTATATACCACATGCTAGAAAAAATTCTACTACGAAAATATTAAACTCACGTATAACTAAACTTAGTACGGCGGTTAATTTTAATTATGGAACACTTGCAAATACTCTGCTAGAGACACAAAGCTATGCTAACGACAGAATACAAAATGTGGCGTATGTGTCCCATCCAGGTGGTTTTATAGGTTGTATCTTTGTTTGTAAACAAGCCGTTAATCCGTTCCCCAATATTAGGCCAATCCGGGCCTGTTCAAAGTTGTCCTGAGTCCCTACATGCGCCGTTCCGTGCGCGAGTTGCAACTTGGAACAACCAATTTGCCGAAGTGAAACTACTGCATAAGGTATATACTGTGCTCTGAGCGTAGTTATACGTCGCGTGTTGCCTGCCCTACCTTCGTTGGTTAGAAGTGTAGTGTCTCAAATACCAGTGGCGTGACGGATATTTAATAAATATCTTTGCCATTTTTTTCCTCACGTATGCGTGGGAATTTTGGAAAAATTAATTTAGATAAAAGGTGTAATAAAATTAGGGCTTCCCATTTTTAATACGTTGTATTCTTATTTCAGGGACAGCCTGTCCATTCACATATATATTTTACATTTGCATTGAGCGAACATTTAAATATAACTGCTTTAAAATCACACACAAAGGAAAAACCAAACAATATTTAAAATTGAAGATGTTAATTTCAAAGTTATAAATTAGTTAGGTACACTATTTATATAAAAATAAGAAATTTTAAGTTGGGAATAAAATAGTTAAATTTCAACTGAATTATAAATATGAATATATTTTATTCGGATTATTTAAAGTAAGATTACAAACCTATAATTCCATTCTCAATTTTTAATGTTTTAATGTCAAAATAGAATTTTAAACACTAAAACGACTATTGCTTTACAGATTTTTTTTATAATAATTATTGGATAATTTCAGAAGAAGCCAATGTTGACATTGGCGAAACGTCAAATAAAGATTCAATTTCTGCATTTAGATTTTATTAATATAAATTTTCGCAAAACCAAGATATATTAAAAGATCGTTATGGTTATCTTATTATTAATTTCCTTTTTATTTGTTGTAAGGGTTACTAAAATAACTCATGCATAGTTATTTAATATTATGCAAAGCAAAATTTGCCAAGTTGTTGTATTTCTTTTTTTTTTATTTTTAAATAGTTATTTTCCAATTTTATATTATTTTACTTTGTCGGTATCCTGCATAAACATTTCAAATCCGCTTAACATTCCTTAACAGATTGTTTTGTTTGTTTCGATCAAAAAGAATAGAATTCTCCGACGGACACACCCCAAAATTTTAATCTGCGCATTCTTTCATAAACCTACTGCCTCGCGACCAATAGTCACTTCACCCCACTAACCTAATTTCTGATTGGTCACGTTACACCGCCATCATTATTTCGCGAACACATGTTATAAAAAGGGTAAACTCCGTTTGGCGAGGTGCCAGACCATTATTCGATTGTTTTTTTTTGTAAAGTGAAGTATTTATTACGATTTGGGGATTTAACAAAAAAACGATTTCTTGCGGGAAGTTTAACCACGCGGCATTTAGTTGCATTTAGTGCAATTCGATCACTCCGTAAAAGATCGCGTAGAGTATACGGATATAGTCTACTTCAAAAGGCCCGAGAAGAGAACTTCACCCACTTCACATCAGCTCCGTTCTAGAACAACAACAACAACAACAACAACAACAACAGCTTATATGTGTATCAAGTTCCGTGTTAGTTACTGTAAGTGAATTTAATTTTCCTCCTTTTGCAAAACGCGCCCTAATTCATTTATTATTATTAACTTGTCTTTCAAAATTTACGTTCCTTTCATTGGCTGTTAGTTTTAGTAATATGCAGAATATCCGATAAGTATTGAATTATGGCCAGTGATGTAAGCTTCTCGATCGAGTAGATTAGCTGTAGAGTAGCAATTAAGATTTCGTCACACAGATTTTGTTTATTTCACCTTGTACCTAATTTATTCGATAACCCAAAATTTTAACGTCACTATATAATATAATATTTTATTTTGCTCATTTCATCTTGTAATTTATTCGATAACTCAAAATTTTAACGTCACTGTATAATATATTATTTTATTTTGCTCATTTCATCTTGTAATTTATTCGATAACTCAAAATTTTAACGTCACTGTATAATATATTATTTTACTTTGTTTATTTCATCTTGTGAACCTTTGAAACTGCAAATTTGAAAGTTTCTTAGTAAGTTTTAATATAGTGTTTAGTTGCAAAATTGTGTTGTGTTTGATTACGTCAATCCACCGCTCCGAAACGAACGATCCTGAGATTTAAGAGCCGGAACCCCGTAACAAAGTATGGATAGGAAATTGGAATTTATGGGGAATTACTTCATGAAGTATGATGGATATGACGATCAACTACTACAAAAAATAAAACATAAATTTTCTTATATGAAATGCAAATTTAAAAGAAGATGGGCTATGGCACAGAAGAAACAAAAAATATTTCTTAAAACAAATGAATATTGAGTGAAAGCGTCACCTGATTGCCAAATATGGTACTAAGTTCTGGGCGACCATCTAAGAATTTTGAAACCTTAAGTGGTAGAAGTAAAACAAGAAAAACAAAACAGGTAATGAAAAAATATGGAGTAGAAGAATTAGCATTTGTCACACAAATGAAACTGCGAGAAGAAGGAGCAGCAGAGTTAAACTGAGCTGGCGGATGCGCGACAGCAGGAAGGCGTGCTCAATGGAGTGTGACACTCCTGAAGGAATTAGGAGATTGCAATACGTCCTCCGTCGACTAGGCTTCGTTTGCCTCTTCAAACTCGTGGCGTATCCTGCGCGTGGGGGCAGAGTTCCGCCACCTGAGGCTAATTTTGCTGTAACACGGCAAATGTATTGAAGAAAGTGACTACCTACCCAACTACTGTGACGTGCTATAAGAAAGCATACGCAATGCAGTCGCAAGACGATAAAAAGTGGTTATCGCTTTATTTATGTAAATGGCTGTATATTGCAATAATATGTATACCATACTTTACAATGAATTATATTACAATGTGTTTCAAAAAGATCTTCATCTCAGTAGGTGCTGAGTAACTAATACTTCCAAATTATTATAAGCCACTTACCTTTTTTTTATATAAAAGCTATTTATCTAGTGTCGTTTTGACATTTGTCATTGTGTGACAGCAATATAATTTCTTCCTGACAAATAAGTTTTTTTCTTAAACAATACAATAATGTACACATTGCAAGAAAATATTTTTATTATTGAAGCATATTTTCGAAGTGCACAATTTCTTAATGGGGAATGACAATATTCTTACGGAGAATGTAAGCGACAGTTTTACTTGCAGTTTCCTAATAGAGTTGTGGATAATATCGCTTTACATCATCACATTCGTCTAGTCGTGGAGAAATTTTGGGCTAGGGGATCTGTATTGAAAGGCAAAAGTTCTGGTAGACCACGGACGCAGCAAAATATTGTTGAAAACGTAGAAAACCTTGTTGAAGAAAACCCACAGACCTCAGTTCGTCGATTATCAGCTCAAACAAAGGTATCTTCTAGTACCGTTCATCGAATTTTAAAGCATCGTTTGCATATGCATGCATACAAAGTATCGGTTGTTCAACAGATCTTACATAGAGATCACGTTACTAGAGTTAATTATTGCAACTTCTTTCAAGAAAATTTAAATAACGACGAAATTCTTGATCTCAGTTTTTTTACTGACGAAGCATGGTTTCATTTAAGCGGGTATTTAAATAAACAAAATTACAGAACATGGTCTGTAAATAATCCAAACAATCGCATCGAAGTTCCTTTACATCCTGTTCAAGTTGGAGTATGGTTAGCTGTATCTCGTCGTAGAATAGTCGGACCAATATTTTTTCACAATACCATTAATGGCCAACGATACCGAGAGCAGTTATTAACACCATTTTTAAATCAATTGCAACAGGACGAACTCAATGGGGGTTACTTCCAGCAAGATGGGGCTACTGCACATACAACTCGTGAAAATTTAGAGTTTTTAGAACATTACTTCCCTCATCGAATTATAAGCAGAGGTGTTTGGCCAGAAAGATCACCATACCTTACTCCGTTAGATTTTTCTATTTTCGGAATGCTAAAAAATGAAGTATATCAAACCAGAATTAATAACTTAAATGACCTGATGAATACAATTGCAATTAAATGTAATGAAATCACACCAAATGTATTGCAGAATATTTTTAACAACATGAAACGTCGTATTGCATTATGCATTCAACAGAATGGTGACCACTTTGAACATTTGTTATAAATTATAATTAATTAAAATTTTTACAAAGTTATTTACCTTAGTTGTTTGATTATCTTATTAAATAAATTAATAATCTAATTGTACTAGTTTTCCGTTCATTACCATATCGCTCGATGATAAATTTTGACAGTGACACTTGGATAACCTTTATCCCATTGATATCGATATCCGCATTTCGAGAAAGCGGCAAACCATAATTTATAGGCTACATTCATAGGCAACTAGATGAAGTTCTTTTTGATACACATTGTATAATGATAATGTATTATCTAACAGTAACTAACAGTTACCATCAATTGGGGAATACTACCATATACTTTGCCTGAATATCGTGTTAGTGTATAATCCTTAAGGAATGTAAATTTATAGATTACAGTTATTAAGTGTATAAAATATATGGGAATTAAATGTTTGATGATTATTTTGTTTATTCTGTTTAATATTTTTTTTAGACTATTGTACATGTAAATTCATGTTTAGTATTGCTCATTTGTTAAATTCATTATGTGCATAGTAGTTGATACATAATGTTTTTTTTCAACTCCGTTTGGAAGTTTAACATTTTTGGACGAACATTGTTTCTATTCTTTAGAAGGGTTTTTTAATGGTAATCTCTAATTACATTAACTTTTTCGCACTTCTACCATTTTATACATTCAATAGACGTGTATGGTTCTGTGCTTTCAGTATATCCATCATCTGTTTGCATTTTGTGTTTTCTTAATACTGATGTGATGTTTATATTGTATTATATTACATTTGTATATACATGCTTGTGTTAAGTTTATCCACCAATGGTATTAAATAAATCTATAAATAAATAAAAAAAAATACATAAATGTACCCATGCATTCAATAATATTTCATCTATGATATGATGATGATATATCATTTTTTTACTCCCTTAATCTACTTTAAATCAGTTAAACAACCCAAAATCCTTTTCGCCAACTAGATCGGCTAAATACCCCACTATGCCCCAATGTTAGCAAAAAGAAACTTGAGAATCTGATGCAATAACGAAACTACTAAGGAAATGGTAAACATGAAGATGGATGATATCGCAATGCGGACTCTTTGGGGATTTGATTATGCAAATTGGAAAAAAAAGGATTTTAAATTTAAAAGATTCAGAACTGTGGTTACAAGACAAAAAGGCAAGGATCTACGGATAGTGCATTTACCAAATGGCTTGATTACTTCACTATATTCTAACAAAAAAGTGTGTATGATCTTATAATTACCCCTATATAATGAATGTTAACATTTGAAAACAGCTGCGAAATAATCCTCATCTCTAAATTCCTGTGAGGGCTTAGCTACTTTCCGTTGGACATTTTCTTGTGTGTCTTGACTTTGCTAGTTCGATAGGCCCCGATATGTAAAATGTGTGTTAGTGTAAGTCCCACATTGTATTTCGCAGCACCTTCATGCGGATTACAGAGGCATATCGGCTACGATCACGAGATGCCAAATAAAAAACAAAGAAATTAGTATAGTTTTACTGTAGTTATTCAGTTCAATTTTACTGCTGGTGATAATGGCTTTGCTACTGAAACGTACATCCGGTGTAGTGGAATTTATGGTAAGGTGATTGAAAGTGTGTGGTAAGACAGTGTATCTTGAATACATATACAGGGTGTAGCACCTAAGACGCGTCGGACCATAGCTCCCCTATTATAAAAGATATCGAAGAAAGTCTATGACCAAAATTGCACATAATTACCCTCGTCATCTTTCTCAAGTACTTCCAGTCAGTAGTAGCGTGCCGTATTCCAGTGGCGTATCAAACTTATGTTTTGTCAAATGGGACAGCCTATATTTTATTGCAGATTTGGAAAACCCTCGAAGAGTACTTATTTTTTTATATAACATAGTAACTTTAGCGGTTTCGTTGTTATAACATTTTTTCCTTATAGTCGGACTATTGTTTGAATTTTTTTGTTGGCAGGAACTAAATTGTATCGGCGCTTAGGTTCCGAATTTAGGGATAAACTAAGACCTCTTGTATCTTCACATAATTTTTTCTTAAGTGATTTATGAAAAGAACATAATTCTTTATTGGCATTCGCAAATTGTCATTTGTTGCGAAAAACTTCCAAATTTTTCATTGGTACAACAAAAAAACAACACATTTCATACCGAAATTTTTAAGAAAGAAAAAGTTGTGTCAATTTGTCGGAAAATTTTTCAAAATTAAGTCTGTTATGATATAACAAAAAAAAAAAATATGGTAAATATGGTGTTTATTCAGCAATGTCGCAAGGACTGTTAGTTAACATCAGAAGTGCACCCTTAAAGATACTCTGACGTCTCATATACAAATTAGCGTTTCTAATACTTAAGTAAAAATATGCGAATAAATAGTTTAGAAAATCTAGCTACCTAAACTAAATGTTTGAAATGACGGCCTTCCCGCTGGAGACATAATCGCAATTTCGACTCCCAGGCCCCAGACACCCCAGACTTCCGCTAATACACCGCGGAAAGCCGCGCAAATCCTCTGTCGCATATCCTCGGCTGTAGCTGGTACCGTTCTGTAAACCTCGTTCTTGATGTAGCCCAAGAGGAAGAAGTCAATGGGGGAAAGGTCTGGCGGCCACCTTGCTGGAACCGCACGACCAATCCATGAATCTGGAAACCTTTCATCAAGATATTCCCGAACAAAAAGGAGTCCCATCGTGTTGGAAAACTACCTGTCGTCGAGCGACTAAGGGAACATTTTCCAAGAGTCGAACCAAGTCGTGGCGAAGAAACTGTAAATACTTGTTGTCGTTCAGGTTCCCATCGAAGAAGTAAGGACCAAGTAGGTGTTCTCCCAGTATGCCACCCCAAACATTGATTGACTATTTTTGCTGGTGTTTTCCATTTTTCATCGGCGTAGTAATGAAAGTTGATTGACTACCCCATTTTTATCAAATGTCGATTCATCGGAAAATAATGCGCGCATGAGCTAGGTTTCATCATGGTCGATTTTGTTAATAACCCACATACAGAAATTTTGCCTTGCTTGAAAATCTTGAGGTTGTAATTCCTGATGCAGTTGAATCTTGCAAGGATGAAACTTGTACCTCTGAAGAGTATGATGTACAGAACGCATTAAAATATCAGTATTCCTGCTAATTTGTGATATGGGGATTTTCAACAGCCGCCTCCAGAACTTGCAATTCATTATCTTCGGTCAAAACTGGCTTCATTCTAACTCTCGTTGCTCGCTGAACAGTCCCAGTAGTTGAAAATCTATCCAACACTCTTTGAAATGCACGTGGATTTGGATGCGCTCTGCCAGGATACTTCTCAGCGTATAAACATGACGCCAACAAACAATTCTTGTAACATTCTCCAAGAATAAACACCATGTCAACCATATCTTCTGAAGATTGCAGCATTTTCGCAACATTTATCAGAGAACAATATTTCTACTGTCACTTTATTCTTATTTTTACTGTTTTTCTTTTACAATGCACTTCTTTTATTTTATCATGACAGACCTAATTTCGGAAAAAGACCCTTTTCCAACAAACTGACAAAACAACATTTTCTTTCTTAAAAATTTCCTTATGAAATGTGTTGTTTTTTTTCTTTGGTACCAATGAAAAATATGAAATTTCGGCTATCCAGCGATGTAATTACTTTGGGGGGTATTTCACCATTTTCAACCATTCGAAATTTTAGAAAAAAATTACAATTTACGAATGCCAATCAAAAATTATCTTCTTTTCATAAATCACTTGAAAATAAATTAGGTACAAGAGGTCTTAGTCTATCCCTAAATTCAAAATCTAAGCGCCGGTGCAATTTAGTTTCTGCCAAAAAAAAATTTCAAGCAATGGTCCGACTGTGAGGAAAAAATGTTTTAGCAACGAAACCGCCAAAGTTAAGTATACTATGTTATATAAAAACATAAGTACCTACTCTTGGAGGGTTTTTCAAATGTGCAATAAAATATAATTCCCATTAAAAAAAAACATAAGTTTGATACGCCACTGCTGACCAGAAGTATTTTAAAAAGTGGCGAAGGTATTGTGCACAATTTTGCTCTTAGACTTTCTTCGATATCTTGTATGATAAGGGACCTATGGTGCGAGGCCACACCCTGCATATTTGCTTTTACTAGACATTTTCCCCGTAATTTCATATTTGAAAAGAGAAATTGGCAGATTTTAAGTGTGCGTTTATACAGTTGATAAATCTAAATGGATCCTAATTTGGTGATACCCTCACAAAGCGGATTAAGTTAATGCAAAACAATAAAATAATTATAGTTTTATAAAATATTCTAAGTGGCTAAGTATCGCAGAATTCTGTAATGATCTATAGATATAAGTTCTTACGATATATCTCCAACCAACTCTAAAAATAACTACAAATATGGAGAAGTGCAAGACATAAATATAGTGAACATTTACAAATAATTAAAAAATGAAAATAGATAGTAAGCTTTGATGCCCTTTGCAAGAAAGCCGTATTAAACGCAGCATTAATATTGCATCAAATATTATTAACAGTTATGATGACAGCATGAAAAAATGTTTAAAAGCAACAATAGCCCTAGACGAATAAAGCAACAAAAATAAAGTCCTTTGACATTGTAGATATTATTACTGGGCATACTAAATGGACATACTAACTAATTTGTTTTAAAGCAGCTTCCGTGCTTAGTTAAAATATGAACTGCTGAAGCAAAACTGTTTTCAACATTTTTGTGAGTACATTATTACAATTGCACAAACTTTTAATTATTAGTTATTAATTTTCGAAGCTTTCAAAAGAAAGAAAGCTAGAATTTGGCTTCTCAAGTAGGTAGATACAGGATATGTATCGCCATTTATACTTTATTGTACATGGAAACAATTTTCAACACAATTTTGGAATATCCTACCCATTTTAAAAATATATTTATTCAATTCCTGCTCATTGTATCCATTATAATGTATATTTTACTTAGGTACACTTATAAAACTGCTATAAATTACAATAAGTCAAATTGACTACCCATGTCAATAACCACACTATTAGGGACAATCTTATCACAATTACCCGCACATACAAAGTTAGTATTATCTTCGAGGACTTCGGGATCGTGATGGTTGATAATACTGCCGTTGTGTATGATATTAAAGTCATTTTCCGGCGGTTTCGTAGTTAAACCTTCCTTTTTGGTCTCAAACACGTGAATCACGTTGTCGAAAATGTCTTCGTCATTATTGTTGTCGTTGGGGGCGTGTTGTCAGAGATTCATCGAGTCTCTTTCTGAAACATCAACCAGAGGCCAATCACTTTCTGGACTTGAATCAGGACTGCTTGAAGATGATGCACTGACTAGACTCGGTGACGGCATGAGCGTTCTTAGGGGCAGATGAGTTGGGTTCGATTTGGGTCAGGCGACAGTCACCACCTGATCAGGTTCGGGCGACCAACAATTATCCGACAACCAGCATCCTATTACAACAGTCACCAATCCGATAAGTAATGCCAACATGATGTACACTTCCGCATTCCCTGTAAATTAAAAGCTTATTAAAAAAATACACATTTGCAGGGAAGTTATTGAAAAACTGACGCAAAACACATGGTGTTTCAATTATATGAAAAAACGGTTTCAACATAATTTTATGTTTACGAAATTATGTTAAGTATAAATATAATTGTTGCTAAGGTAGCAATAGAAGTATTTTCAATATTAATATAATTTTATATTAAAATACAATCGTAAACGATCTCTAAACGTTGTACATAGGGGTATTTAACTAATCTAGCCAGACAAAATTATTTATTGTTCTTAATCGTTTAGTAATTAATTGGTGACTCATTAAATTTGTTTGTAAAAGTACCTTAACTTCTAATTTTCAGCAATGTAGCTAAGGGCATAGGCGAAAGCAAAGGGTGAAAGGGAAAGACATCTTATAAGTAAAATTTATTTAATAATTACAGAGTGAAATATATATATCTACTAACTGAATAAAAAAAAATAAATCACCATCATAATTATATTTTAAAAGTAAAAGAAAAAAAGGTAAAGGTTAATTAATAAATGAAAATAACATGAAAATAAATAAAAAACAACCTTAACTTTCTTCACGTAAAACAATTTCGTTTCATCTTGACCATTATTCGCCTTGATGAAGCAGAGGATCTTATGTCAACAACAACCTATGTAAAATGTCGGTATTACAGTCTACTTTATTAAATTTGCGTGCGAAATTTTACCTATATAAACGAAAATGCTTATTCCTGACTTCAGCCGCTTCTTCGGACAATTGTTGCTTTATTTCTAATATATGTGACTTCACATTAGCAATTAAATATCATGTTACGTTTCGACTACTTAATATAGTCTTCTTCAGACATGTATGAATTTTATAAATTGCATCTTAATGATGCAATAGCGAATTGGAGATTAAAAAATTACTGCAATAAATATAAGTCGAGAAAAATGTGTCGTTCTACAAATTATATGAGCAAACACAAGTAAAATACTTTGGTTGAGGCTTTGTAATTATCGATAGCGCTAATATCAGTGTAAACCTTTTACTGGTTATGTTAGTTACAGTTTGTTAAATTATATGTAGGCGGTAGATACTTACCATGCTAGATACACAATTTGCAGTAAAAATTTATCGCGTAGAGTTACGGTTTACTGAAGCCCCAAATTCAATTAGTAGCCGAAATCTCGATAAACCCTCGCGATATAAAGACAAACAGAGATTTCTACAATTGACTACTCGCTCTGTTCGAACTAGAATCTTCTATCCAAATTTAATTGCGAACTCTAGATCTCGGTTGGGAAAAGCTGATGTATAAGTTGTTTTATTTTAGTAAAAGATGAAATATACCATAATAATCGCACCGATATATCATCGAATTTTCTAACTCTTTTTTCCTTGAAAATTATTCTCTTTAGAAAAACGGCGCTGCCGCCAACTGTTAGATATTGAACCATGCTATATTTAATATTTTTTTGAAAAAATTTTATTCTTAAAATCAAAAAAATAAAGTTAATTTGAAATATTTGAAATTATGTATTTTATTGTTCCTTCAGAGTGACAATCACCAAAAAAATATAAAACATTACTAATTATATATACTATAACTCCTATAAGTTTGATTAAAAAATAATGGGTGCACATATTAAAAAAAAAAAATTCCAGTTATGAGTATGCTTATTATGCCTATCTGCTGTTGTTAGTCTTTTGTGCCTATAATATCATTAGTTAAGTGATAATCATAAAAAATATGAATAGTTATTCGCATTCCGAGTAGAGATAAATGTACTTTTTTATTCGAGGTGGCAGTTCGTGGTCCGAAGCGGAGCAGTGGTCCATAAGCCACCGAGATTAAAAAAAGAACTTACCCTATAAGGATGTGCATTAATTTTTTTTCGCTACCACAAACACAACACTCAATAATTATACATTAATATTTAATAAAAAACAAAAAAAAACTAACACATTTGTGACAGACAAGATATGTAAACGTCTGTGTAACTGACATGGCGACTGTGACACTATGTGTGGAAAGTTACCTGCTGCGATAGGTGACCAGCCATCGTAAGGGGCCTTGGATGGTAACGGACCCTTCCCGAAAATATGTATTTTTGCGCCTCCGTCCAGAAACACTGATTTTGCATTACTATAAATCGGCCGGAAACTTACTATTCTCCGGCCAAGGCCGGCAAAAAGACCACTATTGGTTGGCAACACTATATTGGAATTACTGACATTTCTGCCATTAATTGTAAATTCGATGACAGATGGCAGAATTCTCGTTACACAATCTCTTAATTAATTCATATTCATTCCAATTCTATTTTCGGAAGATTTTACAGGTAATAAACGGTTAATAGCTTCATATACAACCTCTGTAATATGAGCTGGGGGTCTCCATTGTCCTTATTATTGATGAATATGTATCAAAACTACCAAGAAAATTAAAACGTCAAAACACTAAGGTATTTTAACCCTGATTTCCAATTCAAAATTCGTACGTAATATGTATTGCCAACCTGTACTGTTAACTCCCAAGCGTTAATTTCTTTTATTATTTACAACAAAATTAAGATTTGTCGGCTCAAAAAATAGTGTGTAACACACGGCCAGAAACTCTTTTGCGAGCATTCGCACTTGTGGGACCTCGGCTTCGCCTCGGCCCCGCAAACCGTACTCACAATCGCAAAACTATAGTTTCTGGCCTAGTGATACAAATAACTATTTTTTGGCCCTTAGATACAATGGCACTACTCAATTCGTTACCTGGTTGTCTTACTTTCCATTACTGTCGACCTTTTGACAATGTAATGTCAATTTACCAAAGTGGTAGCGAGAAAATACTACTGTCTGTCATAGTCATTAAGCTTGTTTAAAACCAATCGTGCTAAAATTAAACAACAAGCGAGTGACCCATATCTGACAGATAGCGGCAGCGCCGTTTTTCTAAAGAGAATAGTTTTCTAGAAAAAAAAAAAGTTAAAGATAGTTTGGGGTACATTTTTCTGATTATTTCTATTACCTTCTTATGACTTGTCAGTGCCCATGCATAACTTTTTTCAAAAACCCGTACTGGGGGCCAGTTCATCATGCTTATTCGGCTAGACTCTTTTAATTTAACAAGTCCGTTAATACAAAGAGAAATATTAAAAGTAATAATGAGTAGATATTGTAATAATGAGAAAATTAATAATGCCCCACGTTGGGCGCGAAAGTGCAAGTGTTTTGAATAATAACAATATATTTCTAAATATGAAGACGAACAGTACAAGTAGTACATATAAATATACAAATCGAATTTGTAGCACCGAGTCTTTAAGAAAGAAAAGCATTTTTTAAAACGTGAATAATAATGTGTACGTATCCAAGATCTCATATGAAACAGACAAGGATTACAATATTATTTCCAGAGGTAAATAAATCTTTAATAAAAAATTCTACTGATCATTCTGTTTCTTTTAATCAACAACTAATTTTCTTTTTAAACACTGATCACTTTCTACTCTGATTTAAGCTACTCGACTAAATTAAGGTAATATTTGATCATTAGATATATGTCACTCATTTAGTGAAATTGACCGGATTTCTCATCCATGCTTCCATACCATGGACGTAAAAGACGGGTATTGTGTTCAAAGCCTGGTAGTGGCGTAGGGGAATGGACCGGAGGTTAATTTTCCCTTGATTAGAACTCAGGATGGTTGTATTTTTCTTTAATTGGTCTGAAACTTTTAATATTATATGCCATACTTGATAAGTAAGGTATCTTGATACTTTTGACTGCTTGGATATCATATTTTCATATAAATATGGATTTTCAGGGATAAACTTTCGTGATATTTTGCGCGTTTCATGGACAGTGGGTTTCTCTTTTGAAAAGTGACGGCCAATGTCCACGATTAGAGCTGATCCCTTCCTTCTAGATTCTTGAATTTACCATAAGGATGCATACCTTCGGTTGCAGGTTCAACAATAATTGAATGCAGGGTATGCGTGCACGATATTATCATCACGGGTGGGGAAGTAAAAGCTAACAATTAGTATTGTTGGACCACAAAATACAGGAACGTTTTCATAAGCGAGTTGATGCAATTTGATTTCTTTGATATCACTTTTAAAGTTTCCTCATGTGTTTCACATAAATTGGGAAAAGTCAGAAACTCCATATTTCACGACCCACCTACCAGACTGCTTTGTTTTGAATACCCAATCGTGTCAATTTTTTTACCCAAGTACCCTTCTTGACAGAATATCTACTCTACAATACGCATAAAAAAATTGAAAACGATTCAATGATTAAGGCACGTGACTGCGTATTCCGCTTTTTTATTCTCATTTCCAATACTTTTAAGTTAATTACACTATACGATAGTTCTATGAAGCAACGTTGGGTCGCGGTAATCGGGCGCCTCTTAGAGTTGGGCATACCCATCAGCGCAGGTCTCGGAAAAGTGGGCGAGATTGTGTTCGAAGCAATGTTTTATGTTGCATATGTTTGCCTAATTTTTTGCGCCTAGTTCAGGACGTTACTACGGAAGAGTACGCAAGATTTTGATACACTTGTTATTTCTATATCGCGTAGCTCAAAAACGCTGTTTCTTTCAATATGTCGTCATCTAAACGCAATCACACAATTCTCACTATCAAATATAGACACGAAATTATTCAACGACTGGATTGGAGACAGAATCAAAACAAGTTATCAGAAGAGCATAGAATTGGCAGGGTAACGATTTTCACCATAAAGAACCGTGTGAAAATTCAGGCTTTCAGTTCGACCGCGGATACCACCAGGCAAACCACAAACATTAAAAATGGTAGAGAATTGAGAAATAGGAACAGCTTTGTATGCTTGCTTTCAATAAGAACGAAGAAGACATGGCATTTTTACAATAAAATTACAAAAAAAAGAAAAACGTGTTGCAAGCAAAGATTGGCTCGAGCGTTTCAAAAGCCGTCATAGAATAAAATTAATGTGCAGAACAGGTGCAAACCCGCCCAATAACAATTGTAGCGTTGAAGGATTTCAGCAAAGCTTTTTGCAATAAGTGAAAGATGTCCTTCCCAAGTGTATAATGCAGACACGTCTGGTTTGTGTTGGCAAGTTTTGCAAAATAAAATGTTCGTTTAGCGTGATGAAAAGTCGAAAAGTTTCTGAAGAACGGGTTATATTTTTACTTTGTGCAAATGCTTCAGGGCTCTACACATTAAAATTGTTGATCATAGGATAGTCTGAGAAACGGTGTGCTTTCAGAAATGTTAATCTTCCCGTTAATCATTATGATCAGAAACATGCATGGACTTGTTTAAAAAATAGTTTGATGAGTTTTTCGTAACTGAGGTAAGAAAATGGTCAAAGGAGCACAATTTGTCTCCAAAAGCATTACTCCTTTTGCACAATTTGCTAATGACAGCTGTTGCAAAAGATCAAGCCATTGACCAAATATTGAAAGAATTCAACATAAATGATATGGTATTCTCTCTCACTCAATCGGAGCATTCACTTTCAGCATTCACGATCATTTCTTCGTGGAAAAATGTATGACCCAATATTGCAAAACTAGTAAAACCTTCTAAAACTCAAGAAACCATTGAAGACAATGATATGACGGAAACATCACAAAACATTGCTAATGGACTTACAATAGTCTACAGAGAAGAATGATTCTTTAAATAAAAGAAATATTGCTTTGTTGCTATTTAAAAGAACGACTTTTCTTTCAGTCAATTCATGTTTCTTTCAACTCAAAATAATACTACTTCATTGAAACAAATACGTATTACCTAGAAGAAATATGTATTAACTGAAAGAAATGGTTCCTTTAAATAACGGCAAAGAAATATTTCTTTGATTTAAAGAATCTTTCTTATCTATGTATGATCGAGCGAATGAGCATGACACTACAATCCAACACCTTCCAGATGAAGAATTTATACAGCAAGCTTGCTCTCTGCCGCTATCAGAAGATGATGAAGACATCTGCGAGCAATTGGTCCCGGTCTCAAGAGTGTTAACAAACGAAGAAATGCTTTGAAACATGTTAATACGAGCAGAAGAAAACAATTATTCGTACTCGGATGACAAAAAGCTTACTAGAGGTCAATATGACAAGCACACAACTAAAATATGCTAATATTCCTAAAATGGAAAGACAGAAAATCTGTTTTTTAACAAATTACCATAATCCCGAAGATGCGGTTACTACCAATCGTCTAAATAAGAATGGCTCTATAGATCGAAAAAGCTGCCCAAGACTTATGGTGGACTATAATCAACACATATGTTTCATTAACAAGGCTGGGAAGTTGAAAAAAAAATATGCTATAGACCGGACGAGTAAAAATTTGTACTGTAGTATTTTCTTGATACTAAACGCATATATTTCATTTAAAAAAAGATGCAGCGGCTCCACTCTTAAATTGAAGCAGTTTAGGATAAATGTGGCTACCAGGTTGATTGATCTGTATATGGGCACAAAAGAAAGATGCCGTAAATCCACAGACGCTGTCAATTGTTCCAAGAAAAATATTCCAGTTGAAAAAAGGACTGATAAAGCTAACAAATTCTTAATCAATTTCTTACACCACACTCTTTCTCTTCTCTATCGTGTGGTTTCTTGCATACCGTGTTTCCATTCAATTTCTTCAGTGATATTGGTGTTCTAGCCAGCGCTTAGAGAAACATCCTAGCATCCATTGTATTGTTATTGTGGGGGAGTTCTTTCTTATTATTTAACTAAATCTTTCAAAGCTTGTGCATTGTATACGAACTGTTGATTTGCTTTAGTTTAATTTGACTTATTATATTGTACGGTCAACACGACTATGTACTACTTTCTAGATAACTATTGCCTACGGTTGCAGTTATTGCTTGCTATGATTCAATACGTATTCTGTTTTCGTATACATATTTTTCAAAAAAGTTACTTAAATGTTAAAAACATATCCTGTGCAATTGTGAATATCAACTGAATCGTTGTTTACGTTTTTGTAATTATTTTAAACTATTTCCTTTGTCTGTTTTAAATCGTTTAGTCATTATTTAACTACTTCCCTTGAAATTCTTATTTATGGGCTCATATTCGTTCTTATGGTACTTTCCAAACTTACCGCAATGTTTTAAAATAAATAAGATGATATATATAAGCAGCCAACCACTGACCTAGTTGCTTTCTGATTCCGTTGCCCATTTTGCTCCTCCAAAGACTGTTTATGAGGGTCGGGTCGGCGCGCCGCCATTCGCGCCAGCCCGCCCAGTTTCTCCTAATGACGCCTGAAGACATTATCATTCCTGGTGGGGGAGTACTTAAAGATGGACTGGATGGACCGTGCGCACTTCCCTGCGGCGAAGGAAATCCAGTAACTGAAAAAGGAAATAGTAGAAAGCGGAGAAAATTGCCGAGTCTGGCAATCAAGTTGACGCTGCTGACATTTATATTATCGTCATGAATAAACATGAATGTAGTTTCGTTTTGCTTCTTAAATTATAAAGAAAATCAAGTGCTTTTATCTACACTAATAATAACAAAAATAAGCAACAGGAATGAAAACGATACAGGGAAATGTCTTTCACCGATTTTAATGTTATTTAGTAGTTTTGTAGACCGATGTAGTGTAAGAATACCGATAACTTTGTTAGCGTCTAAATCACCTATGGAGCGCTTTAGCGCTAACACTACCCTTCGTAATTTGCTTTAATATCCCCGAAACCATAAGACATATAAAAAAAAATTAAAAAACAAATCAAACCAGTTAAATGTTTTACTAGTACTAAAAGACAGCGGATATAGTTTACTTTTTGCAATTACTATTCACTGGCAGCAACCCCTTATATTTACTGCAGGTTTGGAAATGTTTATTTGCTAAAAGTTATTGTACAAAACTTTCATTGTAACGAATTTTCATTGACTTACTGAGTTTCTAAAACTTACTAGCTATTACTTACTACCTTACTTTCACGTTTATCCCCCCTAAATCTTCGCATGCGGTATCCTCACGAAGCCTCAGGGTGGCGCTGGATGTGAGAGTCGGCTGTGAAATAGAATATCGCGTGTAGATTTGATGGGTGCGGGCGTTGCGCCTAATTCGACGCTACAATAATGTTTTAACCCCAGAGTGGTAGCTGTTGGTGTGAGAGTGGGGTATCCAGGGTTACAATCGGGATGTGCGCAACAATATAAGCGGTGAAAGCATGTTTTTAATCAACAATTTATATTACCATAAAATAGGTGCGAAAGACACCAGGTGTGTACAATGGCAAAATAGGTGAGTGACAAAAACAGATGTACGTACAATCGTAAATATAAACAAATATTCGCGGGGCGTCGGAGCCCTTTTAAATTTAGATGCGTAATTTAAACTGCTTAATTCTGACGATAATATGAAAGAGGATCAATATACCGGGACAAGGTTATAAATACACGAACGGTGTTAACGTACAAGCTTGGGGCTATGTAGGGTCAGAAAGCTGTGCCGGTACAGACCTTATGCAACGATAATGACTATGAATAAATCTCTGCGTGCATCAAAAAGCTTTGCCGGCACAACTCCCAGGGTGAGGAAAACTGGTAGAAGGCCTGCGTTGTTTCAGAAGCTGTGTCAACGTCAACTGACAGACCGAGCATCAGTTGGGCGTGCGTATTTTGATTTAAATAGTTAAAAAAATTATAGTTTCGCTTACATTAGGTTCATACAATACCACTTGAGGTGCTGTAAACTTTCGTGAAGAAACCTTCAGCCTCCGACGAATATCAGCTCAGAGTCTCAAACGTAGGATAACCAAAACACTGGGATAAACGCACAGGAGATCCAATACCATAAAAATAACAGGTTTCATGCAAATAGCACGCCAAACAGAAGGTTTCACTATTCAGTGTGTTTAAAATAAACTACTCTTGTGATTCCAAACGATAATAAACAAATTTCTATTCAATTTTCTAGATAAATATTTAGAAGAAAATACTTTACTTCTCAAAAGATCGAAAAGGAAGACAGTTATCTTTTATTTTCAACAACCACACATTACCAAAGGAGCTCTGCCGGCAACCCCAAATAGAAAAAGGAATGACAATAACCACAGTAACGAACGAATTAAAATAAATTGCCAACATAGGAACACTAGTTTGAAAAATATAAATATACCACCGTATCTCTGGTTACCTTTCAAATTAAATTGTACGACAAAGTAAATGCTAGCCGGAATTGACAAAAATACTGTACATCAATACATAGAGATACAAGATATTTGGATTTTTAGATATCTTGAGATAAACGCATTACCTATAATTTTTGTTTTATATAGATAACAAAACACCCACACCCAAAGAAAAACGGTCGTCAGAGAACAACTTCCGTTGTTCCTTAGGGGCTACTCCGTTTTCAGAATCAATTTGTCAGCTACTAAAAGTGTGCAACTAACTAACTCGCCCTAAAATTATGTAATATTTCTTCTTCTCTAGAGTTGACTACATACATTTTGTAAAATAGATATTAATAACAATATGACTTTATACTTCGCTTGTGGTTAGAAATAAGGTGAAATACTATTAAATTAAGAAAAACCTCTTTTTATTTTTAGTATTGTAGTTATCTACTGACCAACATTAGTGCTAACTTTTGCTATTGCAGAGAAAATATACTTTCAATCTGTTGTGAGTTGTTGCGTGTTGCTGATAAAATGCTCCACTCTCCAAAATCGGGCGATTTAGCAGCTAAGAAAGTTACCGTTATTCTTACGAGGGCGGTCCGAAAATTAGTCGACCTAACAAAGAGAACACAACAAATTTGGGAAAAATTTTCTTTATTTCTCAACATAATCTCCTTCTAGCTCGATAAACCGTCTAGCTCCTTCGCAGGTCGAAGGTTGGAACTTCTCATCTAGGGTGGGAACCTGGGGTCCTGTACCCTTTCGTCTCTGATAGAGCGTACCGCGGCCTAATCATACCGATCAAGCAGCGGGATGTGTAAGAAAAAGTTAGTAATTAAATTACTCTGATCGGGGGATAGGATGATCGTCTTTATATCGAAAAATAAATTAAATGAATAATTTCATCTCATTAAGTGAAAAAGAAAACGGTCGTCAGGGCACTAGGCGTTAGCTGTCTCGATGAAACCAGCTAGACGTCTGATTCGAGCGGGAGGAGGTGGACGATCCTGAGGGACGACGACCACCTGAACACAGGGGTTTTCGCTGTCTTGGGCTCGCTGCCCCAGACAGCGGTCACAGTCTGCTTCAGAAAGTCACGAAGGAGTGGAATTTGCAGATCACGAATGAATCTGCGCGTTCCGAACGAACCAAGGAGCTCTCAAGATTAGCCTGAGTGTCCTATTTTGAAGTGCCTCGAGGGACTTCAAGTTTGCACACACCAGGACCGGCCTTAGTATTGATTTGTAAATCAATAACTTCTTGGCTAAGTGGAGGGAAGTACCCTGACCTAACATGGGAAGCAGAGAGTTGCGGGCAGCAAGAACGCGAGTTCTGAGCTCGTTACGTTGCTTCGCTCAGACGAGACGTCTGTCAAACTAGACTCCTAGGTACTTAACCTCTTGGCTCCACGGTAAACTGACGTTTCCCACGCGGATACGTGTCTCAGGAATACATCTCTTCCTTGAGAATCCAACTGCAACGCATTTGAATTCGTTCAACTTCAGTCTCCATCGAGAGGCCCAGCGAACGAGGTGGTTTGTGGCCACCTGAAACCGACCACAACCCAGCCTCTCACTCCTGGTTATCTTATATATAACGGTGTCATCAG
The DNA here is from genome assembly GCA_949128085.1 of Cetonia aurata. Taxonomy (NCBI): domain Eukaryota; kingdom Metazoa; phylum Arthropoda; class Insecta; order Coleoptera; family Scarabaeidae; genus Cetonia; species Cetonia aurata. The sequence continues at coordinate 35,403,433 of OX421888.1, forward strand.
CGTATATAGCGAGGTGTATGCGAGGCTCTCGAGGGAGGTCTGTCAGAAACAGCAGGAAGAGACATGGCCCCAATAACGACCCCTGCGGTACTCCGGCGGGGATATCGCGAGAGCCCGATCGGACTCCGACAGTCCTAACGCAGAAAGATCTGCGCTCAAGGTAGGATCTGATCACCTGATCAGAGAGGGATTTCTGCCAGAAACAATCAACTTATGGATCAGCCCTTTGTGTCAGACATAGTCAAAGGCACGTTGAAAAACAAAGAAAACTGTCGCTACGGTTTCTCTCCTCTCGAGTCTAGCTCCTTAAAATAACCACCACCTCTTCATTGTTGGCAAATCTTTTACCACCGAGCCACTTTTTTAAGTTTGGAAATAGAAAATAATCCGGCTAAATCTGGCGAATAAGGTGCGTGATGAAGCAATTCGAATTTTAGTCTATTCATTTTGGCCATCGCAATAGTGAATGTCTGCACATTCATACAATCTTGCGCACAGCTTTTTCATCTTAAAATTTTCGGTCAACATGCGATCTATAACAATTTTTTAAAAGCCTATCATTTCAGCTAGCTCACGCACCTTCAGCCGACGATCACTAATACCATTTTGTGGCGTAGACACCTCAATTGGTCGACCACTACAGTGTTCGTCTTGGCACGTCGGCGTCGTACGGACTCGTTTAAACTCTGCCACCCAATATTTTATAGTCGTGAACGAAGGAGCAGACTCCCCCAGAGTAGAATCTAGCTCCACTTTAATATTGGTTGGACTGAGACCTTTCAAATGAAAGTATTAAATTACATAACGGTGACCAATTTTTTACATGTTTACAAATTCAATGAGGCTTCTTATAAGGTTGCCACTTTTCACCAAAGTATTTTTTTTTTCAAACTACTGCCGCCTTCTATACGTCAGGTCGGCTAATTTTAGGACCGTCCTCGTACACTAGATCAATCTATAGACCCACCCACTTTCATTAAAATCCCTGAGGGATATTTCCTTGTACTAACAAGGGAACGTTAGTGGAACTGTAATTATATTAAATCTCCGGTTTTTCTAATAAATAATGATATATTGCGTTAAATAATAGGTTAAACCATGAAAAGTGGTTTATGTCAACCAATGTTCAATTAATTATTTTGATTTAAAACAGATTTACAGCTTTACGAAAGACAATTTAGAAAAGTCTTTGCAAATAATGAATTTTCACAAAAGTGTCTTATCCGTATAATATTACTAGATATTATATCATATCAGTATTTAAGAATATAGTGATTTTTTTTAGGTATAGCTAGGTATACCTAAATTTCTGCCTGACATGATGAAAGTAAGAAAGTAGTGTGAATAACAGTAAAAAAAGAAGATGAATCCTATCACGTCACAAACCTACAGCAAAGAACCTTTACAGAGGGAAATGTAATTTATATGCATAAAAGGAATCTTTCTTAAATCCTAATTTTAGATAAAGTAATTCCTTTGAATTTATGCTTTACTGACAACCCATTCAGAGCCGTTTGAGAAACCACATGCAATTTGTGCTATCAAGTGGTACATTTTTAACTTTCCCTGCACAATGGAGGTGAAGCGTTGACAATTTACGTCAGCATGGAAAACCGTCTCACGACGCTTTTGGAATATTTATATATGTGTGTTTTTGGATTTTCTTAATGTGATGCACTCTCTTGTTATTTTTTCTTTAGTGCATAGTATTCTTGTTCTACTCAAACATACTGCATAATAAATCTATTGCAATTGCAAGTGGTAAGGAGGAACATTAAAAATTTGTGGAATACTAAATATGACAATTAGTGACAATTAGGTATAAATTTTGAAGGTAAGTTTAAAAGTCACGTGTATGTTGACATAATATTTCTCTTTTTTATGGCTTCCTGTCTAGCACGTAAAGCTATCCCCAGTCTATCATTGAGGGCAAGAAGAGTGACTATATGGACCGTAACCGCTACCTTTTCAAATTTATTGTGACCTATTTGTCCTAGAAGGCGCTCTCTAATTTGACCGTCTTTATTAAACCTATCATCTTTGAAACCGGCTCCTTTATATAGGTCTTAGCTGTGGGGTTCTCTAAACCCAGTGCTAGCACATTGTCCTTCCCAGACCGTCATTACAGTGGAACAGCACAAAAACTGGTGTCAATGTTGTACATTTGCCTATTTAATCTAGAATAACCATTGAACAGACCTACAATAATTTTGACGATCTTCCTGTGTTTACTAAGTAAATGTTTAATAAATTCAGGCTTCTGTTCCCATAAGAACTCTTTTGCCTTTACCCTTGACACCATTCCTAGGACTTATGTATTCATTCTTTGATGGAGTTTTCCATTTGCAATTTTGTAACGCCAATGAAAGAGCCAGATCGTTCGCTGCTTCATATCGCTTCAGACTCTTGTGGCTAGAAACTCAGGCCAATGTTAATTTCCTTTGGGTGCCCAACTCATTTAGGGCTCTTACGCAGTCAACACTTCCTAATCTGACCACTTTAAGTATTGCCTAATAATAGTGAACTATGTGCACGCCGCTAACCACACCACAGTTAATAATGTAGGGTATTGTAAACTTTTCTGTAATTGGGTTTCAAGTAAAGCGAGTTTTTTAAAATAAAGGTTGAGAAGATAAGGTTTGTTCAGTTGAATAGAAAGCAGCAATTACCAGTACGTTAGCTGCCATATGAAATGAAGCAAGCGTGTCTAGCGTATAAATATACATCTAGTACGTGGTTGCTGTTGTGCCAGTTGATGAGAAATAAAATGGTATGATTTATGTTGTCCAAATTGCAACAATGCAACTTGTAACAATGACAAATGTTTTCATCACAATAACTGGAATCCCTTTCTACCGGTTGATTTAAATATGTGGAACTATATTATCGAAAAGTACAAAGTATCAAGTATCAGTGGGCGAGTTTTTTTTTTGAAAGTGAGAGGCATTTAAAAAAGAATCTTTCTGTATTTTCTGCATATGATCGAGTTTTTTAAAGTGCGTCTGAAAAAAAATAATTAATTCAAATATTAAGAAATAACAGAGATATTCCAAATTGGTGTTTGTCAGTTGTATTCGGAATAAAATTTTATATATACAGTAGTGGTCAGATAAAGGTTACCACTATAGAAAATTTATGTATTCCCACAATTTTGTCAAACTTCGTATACTACTGCTGTGGTCTGGCACCCCGGTTTTTGTAAATTCAGTTTTTTCTTGTTCATTCCGATAAGCGTTTGTAAACGTTGCGAGAAATTTCAAATTGTTTTATTTTCAAATAAGATTTAGTTAATGTTTTGGATTGTTTAATTTGTTTATTTTATTGTTCAGTTGTTTATATTAATTTCAGTCAGGTGTACATTTTGCGTTCACTGGTTTTGTATATATATTGTTTTGTTTTTGCGAGTTCGTCTGTTTGCGGACAGATCTGTGTGCGTTGCATCGCACGCATCGGAGATTTTTATACTTATACGATTGTTTAACCTTGTGAGCTCAGTTCCTTGATCGATACGAAAGTAAGTAGATATATAAAATTGTATTTCATTGCTGACATTTTGTGATTATTGATTTCAAGTTTGGAATTCACGTTTCTGATTTTATTTCGTTCATCACGGAACTCATTTAATAATAATTGATATTGTATTTTTGTGTACACAATTTAGATATAAGATCTGTTATTATTTTTACGTGCAGGAAGATATTTTAAGTTTAAAGAGTTAATTTTTTTGTTCGTTGTTAATTTTTCTGATTTGTAATTATTTATTAATCACCTCGGGTTGGGTGAATAAAAGCATTGTGCTTGCTTTTATTTTTCATTTATATAAATTACTTGAATTTTCCACGTTTAATTTAGTTGTTTTAATATTGAGACTACGTGGATTGAATTCAAAAAAAAAAAAAAATTATTATCTTCCTGAACCTTTTATTTTCTGTTGCTTTGTAAAAGGATTTTGAATTGTCCTTTTGTAATTTAAAGTCAAATGCAGTTTTGATTTAGACCAGGACCTTTTTGTCCAAGGTTTTTTTTTCCTGCAAAGTTTGTAATTAATTTTTTTTCTTTTTTTTTTTTAAATAATAAAATTATTGAATTTTTATGTCATTAAAAATACTGTTTTTTTATTTTTAATTAAACCTTTTAAAATTTTTTTTTGTGTATAAAAAGAAAGACAGATTTCTTTCACCCACATTTTACTTTTCATGATAGTAACCCTCAGTTTAATTGTTCTTTTGTGCCTTATAAAAATTGTATCATTTGAGCTAGCTAATTTAATTTTTCATTTTAAAATTTCATTTGACATTTTTGTTGGTACATTCAATACACAGCACTACGTATGCATATGTCTCTTTCACTGTGCCGCCAGATACAGGGTGGCAATTTTCACGTTTAATTATTTAAATATATACAGTGTGTGTAATTTTTAATTAAGAAGAATGAATATACACAGTGACAATTTCGACGACTAATTGTTAAAATATATAGTGTGTATGATTTTTAATTAAGGAAAATGAATATACAGGATGTAGCGACGAACCCAAACCAATCACACACATAAACGACTGCGAGACGCGAAGCGTCGAGTCTTTTTACAAGTCAGAGGTATGAATTTAGAAAAAGGAATATACAGGCTGTACCGATGATCCCAAACCAATCACACAAATAAACGACTGTGAGACGCGAAGCATCGAGTCTTTCTACAAGTAAGAGGCAAGAATTCAGAAAAAGGAATATATAGGGTGTACCGACGATCCCAAATCAGTCACGTGTGTAGACGGGGGTTAGCGGAGAGTGGTGCGGTTTAGTCGATCCACTGCTTGGGGCGTAAGCGGCGCGTTCCAGGTGGAGCGCAGACTTTCTGCTTTCTGTCGAGTTGGGGCGTAAGCGGTCATTAAACGACTAATTAATAGGCCCGGTGTACGGGCCCGAATATCTAGTTTTATCTACTATAACTTGTAACGGGGTTATTTCTATTTTGCAAGGGTACTTTAAAAGCATAAATTTTGTGCTGAACAAAAATAAGGGACGCACTTCTGTTGTTTTGTATTCTTATGAGGTTTTCCTAATTCTTCTAAAAAATATTCTTCTTTAGTTCGTTAATGTGTTCTAATTTTGATCTATAGTGCTCCATGTCACAACAACGTTGTTATAACCTGGGACATCAGAATATTATAGAATAAGTACTATCATAGATCAGCGATTTGTTTTACGCTTACATGTGTATGTGATTAAAAGTTGTTCCAGAGTATTGACAGCTCCTATTGTAGCGTTATAGTCAAATATTAGTTACGGTTTTCTTTTCATCGCTGGTAATAATCATGGTGTAAGATAGATAGATAGATAGATAGATAGATAGATAGATAGATAGATAGATAGATAGATAGATAGATAGATAGAATTTTTTCATCCAAGCGACACAAAAAGTGTATAGGACAAGTCAAGAAAAAAAAATAAAAATATATATATATATATCTAAAATACAATAGTTACAAAAAACAATTATTTCAAAAGTGCGACAAACTCTTCCACGGAGTAGACGCAGCGCCGAAACAATAAGGAGCGCACCCGTCTCTTAAAGAGTTTTTCATTATTCAAGGACACTATTTCGGGTGGTAGTAAATTGAAAAGTGTCAACCCAGCTGAGGTTGGGGATCTTTTTGTTACGTTGAGCCTATTGAAGGGTATACTATATTTGCTTTTTTGTCTTGTATCATATAAATGTAGGTCACCATTCCTGACAAAGGCCTCCTTATTTGTGAAAATGTGCATCAAAAGTTCTAGTATATACACACTAGGCAAGGGCAAGATATTAAATTTGATGAAATATGGCCGACAAGAGTCTGTACTTTTAATATTTGCCATGCACCGAATAACACGCTTCTGAGCCAGAAAGACTTCGTTTGATGAAACTGCCGCGCCCCAGAATACAATCCCATACTGGATAACACTGTGCACCCAACCATAATAAAAGCTAAGTAAGTAATTAAAGTCTATTATATGTTTTAAATTTCTAATTTGGAAACATGCCGAATTGATTTTCTTAACTAAAGCGAGACAATGATTTTTCCAACTCAATTTTCATCAATATTTAAGCCCAAAAATTTTACGGAAGTTTTTCGTTCCAAATCAAAACCATTAATCTGTACATTATCATTAGAAACTGACTTATTTTTAGAGTTAGAAGGACGGAAACGTATATAAGGTAGACACCAGAACTACGTTCTTGAGGTTTTTTAATTTTGTCCACTTTTTACAGTTTGAAATCATTAAAAAGTTAATGCTTTTTCTGCTAATCACTGTAATTAAATTACAAGGCAATTTTTATATTCAATTTTTTTCTCGTGTAGGATTTCAACCAGACACCTCTCGTTTACAAGACGAGCGCTCTGACCAATTGAGATAACGAGGCCGACAGATTCATACGATTTGAATTGCATCAGATAGAGATCTTAGAAAGCCGGCAGTACGGCAGTTATGCAGTTTTTAAATTGTTTGCACTTTTCACAATGTGAAATAATTAAAGAATTTATGCTTTTCCTGCCAATCACTGTAATTCAAGGCAATTATTGTATTAAAAATTGGCGAACTGCCGGCTACTAACTGTTCGCTAACGGTAACATTTGCTGTATACAATTTTGGAAGAACATGTGCCCATGTCTTCCAAATTTCCCGAATAAGAAATGCTTGTTATGTACAATACATTACTAATTTTGTCATTAGTCTTGATTGATTATACTATTATTCCATACTATTGGTTTTAATTACATCTATAACAAATTACCTTTTTCCTTTATTTTTCCTTAAGATAATTGTGTTATGTAGCGTTATAACGTCCCTTCATTCAGCTAGAAAAGTTAATTATAACAAGCAAGGAGCTTACCAGCTAAGTAACAGAATCCGTTACAGTATTTTTAGATAAACACGAAAGATTAATTAATTTCCATAAAAAGCTTTGAAAAGGGAACCGTGCTTTTGTTTGGAAAATCTAAACAACACGTTTTCATGCAGGAGTATTTCTGCTTAAATATTTCAAGCTTGTTCTGTTTACCTAATTATCGGAAAGATTTTTTCGGCAGCTATTTTCAGCGAGATAAATTGCTTCAACTTGTTTTCCCGTACATTCGAAAATGATTTATTGAACGTACTGATTTTTTTATCGCCAGTGGACAAGAACGTGTTTACACAATGTGCGTCATTGAATTTGACATTCGACAGTGTAGTATCAATTAAATTATATTTCGCAGCTTTAAATATGCGTTTATAATGTTGTGGTGGGATTTCAAATGTCTCAGATTCTGCTGTATGATACATTTTCTATCATTAGAAGTAAAAACAACTGTATGAGCAAATTTATTGGTCAAGGATGCATTACATACACATTTTAGCAACCTATTGACGCGAGATGCGTCTTTATCAAGCTGAAAAATAAAAATTATTAGAAGTAATGACCAAATATATTGAAATGAAATACCTCAATATTTAATTAATGCGACCATAGTCTAGATTGTGAAATTAAAGAAACATGTATTATTAATGGTCATAAAGGAGAAAAAAATGTAGGAAATGTAAGTTAAGTGTCAGATGTCTGGTCGCTAAATATTAAATAACAGTAATATACTGCTACGAAACTTGAAGATAATTCTTTTAAATTTCAATTAAATTTTATAAAGTAAACACCTGTTTTTATTTTACTAAAATAAATCTCAGATGAGAGAATAACAGATGACTTATATTCTCATTAACTCCAAAGACATGCCAGATCTCAAATGATAGAGGGCATGAAAAGTAAATTTAGCCCCACCACAAGGTTCTAAGTACACCGCAAACGAATATAGTAGTTATTATATTCAGTTACACTTGGGACGTGGGAGGATATTGTTGCTCCGCCTAATCACTGATTATTATATCAATATAGCTTATAACATTTAAGTATATTTACTGTGATTGTAGTAGTGATTAGTTAGTGATGTTCTTGTAATACATTCTATAAAAGAAACAAAGGTATAGTGTAATTTATTTAAATTAAATAAATTTGTTTAACAGGGAAATGAGTCTTCTGAAAATTTCCTCAAAGTAAGTAAGTTCTTTACTACATTATACACATGATAATAAGATTTCTAAAATCTTAATTCAGACTAAAAACTCGTTTTTTTTGGTTTTTAATATCATAAATCCAATTAAAATCTCCCGCTAAATTCCTGCCATAAATCAAATGCCAACTTAAATATGCTCGTCAAATTAACCCACAGAATCATTACAACCTCACATAACCAATTTCACTAGATTTACAGTTATCATTCAAACAAATATAACCTTCAATTCCCTCATGCATTATATGCCGGTTATAAGTTCAAAAGATGATTCAGGTACGAAAACTGCTCTAGTATAATCCAGATAATAATTCCGTATTCAAAACAATCATTTCAGCTTCCAAATGATGTTCCAACGACCTCACAGCAAACTGCCTCGAATGTTGTTCTTCAAAACCCCAGGATTAGACGAAACGGCCACCCCAAATCTCGAAATAACTGGATATCCATCATCTTAGCACTATGCACGTAATACTCTCATTATTATAAGTAAATTTGAAAACTCTTATGGACTTAACAGTGATAAATATTACAAAATTCTAGATAAATATACGAAAAGCAACCACACTCAGGAAAAACCGAAAAAGAAGTCCCCCACATTTGTTTTCAACAAACTCAATATCTCCAAGATAAAAGGACCCCGGCAACGATCATAGAAATCGTTTCCAACGATACCACAGCATAAAAATCCCTCGTCGAACATTAATCGAAGAACATGCAGATGCCCTAAAATCCATGGTTACAAACATTAATTGAATTAGATACGAAATAAGTAAGTTTTTAGATTAAATTATTACATACGTTGACAATAATAAATATATAGATAAAAAATACATTTACATAAAGTAGATATTATGATTCTGTGGGTTTTGTTTAGCAGGAAATAACATAGCAATACATATAAACCATTGATTCTGTTTTCTCGACTTATAAAAAATAATATTTTGTCAAATATGTCTTATAATACGTTATTTTATGTCAATGTTATTCATCTCAAAGCTATAATTAAGTCGAAAGTAACTCCATTAAAGATTACTTGTTTGGCGCTTCATAATATAGTTATGAAATATTGAAATGAAAGTGAAAAGAAAAGGAAAACATAATCTTATAACTTAAAGAAGCATTTGGATTACCAAGCAATGCGAGATGTTACAAATGTCATTCGTCACAATTTCTAGGTATTATATTTTACTTGATGGCAATCAAGCGGTATAAATTACACAATCGAAAGGTTATAAAAAATATGTCAATGGTTATCAAAGGAAATTACATTTTTGAAAAAAAAAAAGGATTCCATCGTGTTAGGGACCTAAGTATATTTCAAACAGGTCGAAAGTCGAAAACCTTGAAGAGTTCACTAAAAGAACAACTCATGAAATGAGAAAACAATGTTTTGAGAAAGAACTAAGCGAAGAAGGCGAAGGTAGAGAAACGCGGGAACATATTTCAGAAAAATTATATAATATATTATGTAAATTACATAATTTATATAATGGTTTAAGAATAGTGTCATGGCACAGGCATTGGGATCTGGAGAGATGGAGAACCGAATGGCGAAGCCATCAGCTTAGGGGGCTCCACTTCCATCTTCCATGCTGAAGTTATAGCCATCCAGACCTGTGCAGAGAGCATCTGAAACTGCCCGCATGGGAATGTATCGGTCGAAATTTTCTATGACAGCCAAGCTGCCCTCACGCCACTACAGGCTGTCAAATTTGCTTCCGAAGTGCTACTCAGGTGCCATAGGAAGCTTGAAGAATTGCCGGAGCATCACAGCATTACGCTGAGATGGGTGCCTAGTCACTCTGGGATTAGAGTTAACGAAATTGCTGACGAACTAGCTAGAGGGGCCAGTGGTCTACCGTTCACTGGTCCAGAACCATCGTGCGGGAGTTCCTATGGCGGTATCAAAGCCTTTGTCAGATCTCAACTCGCTGCTAGTCCCCGCTCCTATTGGAATGGACTAGTCGGCGTGAGACACTGTAAAATCCTCGGTATTTATCCGGGCGACGAAAGACTTCGCAAGGCAGTCTCTATGAGCAGGGCCAGACTGAGACTTCTTACGGGAGTCCTAACCGGCCACTGCTCATTAAATAAGCATTTGATGGGGCGAGTGGACTCTCCCCTGTGTAGAAACTGTGGGAGAGCAGAAAAAACTCCTGTGCACCTCCTTGCCGACTGCCCGGCAGTGGACAGGGAGAGACGGAGCTGTCTAGGGGTCGCTCGATTGGACGAACCCAGTATAAGCAAATTAACTCTCGACCAACTTGCGGACCTGTTTTTTCGAATACAACCAGGTCGAGAGGATTAAGACATCAAGGGGGCACAATAGGTCTTAAGGTCGAGTTGCCTCACGGGGTTAAACCTGCCCATGAAAGCCAAAAAAAAAAAAAAGAATAGTGTCCATTAGTTATATACATACAGGGAATTCAGTGAAGAACAAGGGTGTGTTATATTTCGGGAATTAAGAAATATTTTAAAACTTTACAACAAACCTTCGGTAGAGGCCCAATTATGTAACAGTTGTTTTTAAGATTAAATGCATCATCACCAGGAGGCTATGTCACGTATTCTTTTTTAATCAGAGGATCCTACTTTTTAATCTATCGCAGATTCTAACTGCGATGCAATTGTGACTGTTACCAACCAATTTGTTGTATTTTTTGGGACAGTGGTAATTCTCATCAGCCTACAATTAATATAGACACTTCACAACTACGCATCCGAATGCTTATAAAATTGAAATGGGTGTGGAAAGATTCTTAAATCTTGCACTAAATCAACGACAGGATATGATTTTGGTAGAGCTTAATCAATAGAGTAATAGGTACCTATGCATTTTTAAGAAACCTTACTTTACTTGGAAACTTTTAGTAAAACTTCAGATACCCATGGAAACAAAATGCGTCAAAATATGTTAAAGTGTAAATATCTTTGATTTTAGGTGACAACTGGGCAGATATCTGCGTACACCACAATTGAATTATGTTTACGTTTTCAAATGAAGAATATTAGGATGTAATAATAACTAATAACTGATGAGTGCGAAAATAAAGAAAAAAACAGTATGAATATTGTATACTAATATAATCTCCTCACATAAAACACTAATTAACGTAAAAAGAACGTTTCTAAAATTATTGTTTTGCGGAGAATACTTTAAATTAAATAATTGGGCTGTCAGTGTACATTTTTCACTAACCTTTCTATATAAGGAATCTATAGTAGAAGCCACGCCACCCCTTGCCGCTTATCTAATTTAACACCCACGTCTGTAAACACAATAATTGTCTTTAGGTATAGCAGTCTTCCCCCTACTTGATTTTGGTCGTTGCTCGTGCACTGTCAGAACAAGACTGTTTCGCTCCTCAAGTGCTTGTGTAACAGATCATAAGCAGGTTGACATCCCTCATTAACCGAGTGCGTGGATAATTCATACGGGTCAAGGTACTATATGATTTAGAAGTAGGTATCCTTCTAGTTGAAAAAATATTTACATATATTATGGTAGGTATATAATAAAAATTCAGTTTTATGTACTTATTTCATGTTTAGGTACGTAGTACACATATATAGTTATTCCATATAAGTAGTTTATAGGATAACGCTTTAGGTATAGCAAGTATATGCATATTTCCGTCATTTTGAAATGGACAATAACGAAACAAGCAAAAAGAATTCATATTATAGGATGTTTCTTGAATCTCGCGAAATATTATTACGAAGTGGATAAGATCACGCATTCAACACCTATCGTGTAGGGAATTCCCGAATATATCTATATTTCTGAGTGTACCTATATTCCATAACTCCTTACTCTAGTTTAAATTATATACGTGTTGCAATGTACCATCAATTACGATAAGCTTCACTGAACGTACTGTTAGTCAGCAAAGAGCATATGTGTACGCGAATTGAATTGAAGTACTGCCAACAAATATTACTTCTAGGAAACTTAATAGTCAGAAAGAAAGGGATTAATTTACTACGACGTTAATTTTCACAATCTACACTCTGCATATTCACTGTGAAATATCCAATTTTCTAAGCCATTTGCAAGAAAATGAAACTGTAGGCACAGTATTTGTGTGCGTTATCTCCAGAGCAGGAAATCGTAGTAGAATTACAAGATGAGATTTTGATTGTAAGCTTAATGTGTAAAAGAAACGCTAATATTTTTAATAAGGAGAAAATATGAAAAAACTATCATTCTACCCGCTCCTAGACTATAAAATTCTGAAATTACTCTTGTAGACACGTACGGATTTTCTATAATTGACTAAATGACTGTCACTTCATTATTTTCTGTAACCATAGTTTTTGTCCTTTCATGTTTGACGTAATTCACTGTAGCCGACCGAAGAAACCTTACCAAAAAAATGTCAAAGCTCTGACTTACCGGCATTCTAGAGTTAGGATACTCCGTTGTATACACTCTTGATGCTAATAGTGGATCTCTAATGCTAGTGCCAAAAACAAATACCATGTCTACGAGGCTTTCTTACGAGAAATCTAATATTTTTTTATTCCGTGTTTTGTTGAAAAAAATACGCTCTTCGTTTGGGTCTACATTTTCTAAAATTTTTAACCCTTCTGAGGCCTTCTGTCAAATTCCCAACCGTCATTCGATCTTCTGATTGAATTGGGTCTAAAGACCCAAGTGTTTCAATGTTTTGCTCTTGCTCATACATTTCTATGCGCTCATCAACTGTCAGCTCTTGATTGTGAGGATCCAGAAATTCTTGAACGTCATCAGTACCCACTTCTAAATTTATTTGCCTGGCAAGATCGACAACTTCTCCAATCACATTAGCAATTTCATCAGCCTCTGACACTGATTCCGCCTGAGTTTCAGTGATGAAAAAAAAGTTTTTTCCAGACGCCATTCAAAGTTTTTTGTGAAACTTCATCCCAAGATTGTCCGATGATTCTCACTGCATCTAAAACATTCAGAGAGTTCGCTGTTTTGTATCATAGCTTCATGCAGATGTGCAAATGATTGTCTTGTATAATAAGCTTTAAATACTTTGATGACTTCCTGACCCCCACCGGTTGGAGCAAACTGGTTGTATTGGGTGGCAAAAATTCAACTTTTACGCGTGGGTCAAAATTAGTTAAAGTTGCAGGGGGATGCCCTGGTGCATTGTTGATTACTAACATTACTTTAAATGGAATCTTCGATTGGCAATAACGTTCTACTTTGGGTATGAAATGATGACCAAACCAGTCCTCAAAAAGGGAAGCTGTTACCCAAGCTTTACAATTTCACTGCCAAACGACAGGCAAGTCAGCATTAGATTTATTTTCCTATGCTCTTGGATTTTCTGAGCGATAAACTAAGAGTGGTTTTAATTTACAATCTCCAGCTGCATTTGTGCCAAGCATCACTGTCAATCGATATTTGGCAGCCCTAAAACCAGGCAGGGTTTCCTTCGCACGATAAAAGCTCTTTTAGGCATGTTCTTCCAGAATAGGCCAGTTTCATCTACATCGAATATGGTTTGTTTGGTATAGCCGCCTTCATCCATCATAGCTTTTAATATCTCTGGATAGTAAGACGCAGCCTCTTTATCAGCACTTGCCGCCTCTCCGCTTTTTGCAATGCTATGCCAATTACAGCAACTTTTAAATCGGCTGAACCAAGTATTACTAGCTTTAAACTCTTTATCTTTAGCCGTGTCCCCACAATCCTCTTTCAATATTTCAAATATTAGCTTGAGAGCACACCGTGTTCTGGTCAACAGGACATTTTTTCACACTTACTTGATTATCACACCACAACTTTAACATAGTTTCCATTTCAGCGGTAATACCGAGATGTTTACGAATGATAGTTGAATTTAAAGGCTGAGCATTTTTCACAGCGTCGAGAATTTTTTCTTTACTTTTTATAATTGTTCTGACCAATTTTCTGGTAGATTAAACTTCTTTGATAATTCACAAATTTTTATTTTTGTATCAAAGTCTTTAATAATGTTAAGTTTACATTCAGCAAGTTCGACTTCGTTTGAATGACATAACCGTCTCTCAAAGCTGAGTAGATATATGTACATACAATATAATATGTTACAAACTTTAATAAAGTTATAGCCAATCAATATAAGGCCCATTCATAGAAGAATCACAAACTAGTCATAACATAACTTCTATACTTTTTTGAATGAAGACGGATATAGGAAAATCATTTCCGGTTATTTATTTACATATAAGACGAACCGTAGTTGATTTTTATCAATTTACATCTTTCATATTTCTATTAACGTTTTATGAAAATAATTAGCAAATGTACACATTTCGAGACAATTTGTCAATTTTCAGAAAATAGCGTGCAAATTATTTAATACATTTAATATCAATTCCAAAATCCAGTTTACAGCTTTACAGTAGCACAATAATCAGTATGCGTATTTCATTTCCACGATAATTGCTTGAACATAGCTGTAATAATGATAAATGTTTGTATGTCCCAAATTGGGAACGTTGGCCGCCGTGAGGTAATAAAATTGCTTTGCCGTTTATTTTATTGTTGTAGATGTGGTGTCTCTTCCACTATTCCTAAACATATCTGTTTATTCTCCGTCTTCTGTTATCTATACTTCTGTTATCTTTTTTGGCCGGGGTAGGTGGTTAAAAATTATTTTATTTGTACCCGGTTCGTTTGTAGTGCGGTCGTAAATTTACCAGTTACCTTATATACATCTTTGCAATAATGGATCCTAAAGAATTCTATGGGTATGTACAAATAATTTATGCTGTTACAAAATCAATTATTGTAAGTGTTTATTGCATGTTAGATCGTCTGTTAGAAACTACAGATTCCTAAGTAATGCTGTTGAAGATATAGAGGTTTCGTCCTCTCAAAACTTAGTTGATATAGTAATTTTACCACCCATCTCCATAGATCAAAACATTCCAAGCGATGAAGAAATAGATGACGATGAAGTTATGGATATGCACAACCGGCCGCAGGATGTTCCAGGAGAAACAGAAGTGAACTTGCATTTACTTCTTCACTTCAGTTTTCTGAAGAGGAGTATGGGAGGTGTATGGGAGAAAACGGAAAGAGTTGGAATTACAAAAGAGGTTGGTGAACCTCCTAAAGTAGGGGAAGAACATAGCGGCAAATCGTATTACGAAATATTTTCCTTATTTTTTACTTCGGAGAGATAAAAACCACCAATTATTCAGCTTATCTTATTTCTTGGCTTACTTCTAATTAGTGGCTATCACAATTTGCCTAAAACCATGAGCAGGGAAAGATTTAGAATAATAAAGCGGTATGTCCATGTTACTGATAATAACAATCTCAGCAATTCCAAGGTAGCAAAAGTATCGGTGCTTTATGATAAGCTCAAGACAAATCTTCAGCAATTCGGGGTTTTTCACAAACAACTAAGTATTGATGAAGCCATGGTACCGTATCACGGACATCACTCGGCTAAAATGTTTATAAAAAATAAACCGATTAGATTTGGCTTCAAGATATGGATGCTTTATGGCAATGATGGTTACGCCTACAATTTCGAAGTTTATTGTGGAAAGACCGGTAATACTTCCACTCCGCTAGGGACACGAGTGGTAAATAATATGATATCAGTGATTGATATACCTGACAACCATCTCATATATTTTGACAACTTTTTTACTAGCTACGCCCTTCTCAAAAGTTTATCAGAAAGAAACATTCGTGCTTGTGGGACCATCAGAGAAAATCGTACAAATAAATGCCCTCTCATTGCGTCAAACATTTTGAAAAAAGAAAGTAGAGGTGCGTATGATTACAGATCAGATGGTACTGTTTTATGCGTGAAGTGGAATGATAATTCGGTTGTCATTATAGCAAGCAATTATTTCACCGCTACAGAAAACGACCAGGCGAGTAAAACAAGAAAATAAGAAGGAGATTGTACAACCTAATCTTCTCAAGCAATATAACTCAGGAATGGGGGGTGTAGACCTTACTGATCGCCTATTTGCCAGCTATAGACCTAGATTGAGATCCAAGAAATGGTGGTGGAATCTTTTCCCCAACGCATTAAATTTAGCTGTTGTAGCAGCATTCAGATTTTACCAACATATAAATTCTCAAGAAAATATTTCACACTTGAAATTTCGTTGTGTTGCAATGGCTTTGTTGAAAGTTGGTTCAATTCAGCGGAAAAGGAAAGGTGGACCATCTGCTTCTGTATCTGGGGATATAAGGTACGATGGTATAAATCACATACCTGTTGGTACTAGTCAAGGCCGATGTGTCGTTTGCCAAAGAAATACCAGACTTCATTGCACTAACAATAAGTGCGGAAAGCGTTTGCATAACGCTTGTTACTTGTTTTGAACAGTACCATACAAATAAATAATTTTTCTTGTTTTTGATAATGTAATATAGTTGTTAATTTTGTATTGGTAAAGTATTTAAATAAAAATACTATCACACTTTTATAATGTTAACGTTGTTTTGTATAAGCGTACCTCACTCCAATAGTACAGGAAGATGCCAATGTTCCCATTTTGGGAACATGCTATATTTTTGTATCAACTGATGATACATAAATTTTAATCATGTATTTATATTCTAATGATCATAAAACATTATTTTTGAGAATATGAAAGAGATATATGAAATATTATACCATGCGGCCTTTAAAAGGTTAATAAAATATCTAATTAATAAGCACCCGTCAACACCAGGCATAGGGTACAAGTGCCGCAGTTCTCTGCCGACAGGCAGGTAAATGTTGTGAATCACGTCATTGTGCAATACATTTTTTTCCGAACAATATTGAGAAAGGTATAATAATTAAAAAACATTAAATCAAGGTAGTGTCAGTATTTTCTTTGTTTTATACTGACACTACAATATAAAACAAAGAAAAAATATTATTATTATTATGTGAAAGAAAATTTAAATTTATGTCGTTATTTGACGGTGTGAATTTTACTATAAATTAATAATTTAACCGAACAATAATTAGTGTAATTAATGTCCGTATCTTCTAAACCATAAGAAAATAATCCACAGTGTGGGGCATCATCATACTAGAGAAGGAGCCAAGAATTTATTTTTGTTGGCAAAAACTGCCTTTGCCATTGACAATTTATTAAAAGACGATGGAAAATAGGAAATGGGAAAAAAAATATTTTCGTTGCCAATTAGTACTTCTTTTTAAATAAACCTTAGGTTATATGTTTCAGGGTCACTTAATAACAAAGTTGTGAATATCGTACGCTACTTTTTAATATTTTGTATGTGAATACCTAATACCTAGATTATAAACAGGCCGTTTGCACGAATTGGCCCATTTTTCCTACTGCGAGTAGTTATAATCAATTATTATTTATTCTACGAAAATATTTTGACTGCATTTCTGATATTGATAGGCCACATTCCTAGTTTAAATGGAATGATTTAGTTTTAATCGACCCAATTAATTTCCCGCATTATTTGTGCCCCCTCCCCCTCCCCCCCCCCCCCTCTCGATCAGAGTAATTGAATTACTAACTTTTTCATACACATCCCGCGGCTTGATCGTGCCTCTGTATCAGAGACGAAAGGGTATAGGACCCCAGGTTCCCCACCCTAGCTGAGAAGTTCCGACCTTCGACCTTCGATTATTTGTGGTCAGTTTGTATCCTTAAGTTGAACCGTTTTTTGGAAATTATGACTAGGCTGTAAGATTTCAAATTAATTTCCAAATACAAATTCAAAAGGATTCTGAAGGATCGAGTCAGCTTACTGGGACACGGCATGGTATATCAATAAACGGAAGAAAACAGCAATAGATCAATAGCAATCAATAAAAGAAATAATTTTGCTTACCAATTAATATAATGAGGGCTAGCATAAGAAACACAATGAAAAGCCAGCCCATTCCTTGACGTCACCAGCCTTCTTGGGCAACTATTGGTTGCATACCTTGCTTCCAACCAAATTGCCTCAAGTGGCGAAGCTTTGAAAACCACCTGATGAAGGTCTTCAGTTTAGCTGTGATGGCTGTAATCTTCGTGTAATCTAGAAAAGAAATAATGTTTGTAATTTCTAGTATAATATACAATACAATACAATCTAACTGTTGCTTAATTTACATTATACCTGTCTAAATGTACAGTTTCAGTAGATCCGTATTGGTTATAATCACAGCGGCGACGTTCGGTGCAGTTTGCTAGTGTTAGTCAATCAAGCGGCGATATTGATAGTTTAATTTTGTCAATCGTCAATCAAAGTTTAAATGGTGAACCAAAGATTCTAATTTTTTAAATGATTATGGTAAATTTCTTGCTTCTACAAACTTTATTGTTTCCGTTACAATAATAAAATGTTTATTAATAAATTGTAATTGTTTAATCAAATCTTCGTTTAAAATAAATGTTTGTACTGTTTTAATACTGTCAGCATCTTATTTTAATGTTAAAACAAAGGTTTTAAAATATCACAGTGTTGTGCATAAAAAAAATGCTACCTCTAACCCCCATCGTGTTAGTACAGGTTCTGATGGCAAAGGTATATTTGGACACATTTCTTTATATAACTCTAAACGGAGTTGGCGCTTTTAGCAAAATCTTTTTAAATGAATTAATTGAAGAATTAACATCAGGAAATTGTTCACGAACGAGTTCAGCAATGTATTCCATGCAAAACACATGTTAAGTGTAACATATTAGGAAAACGTTCCTTAAGTTCGTTCCCTGCTTTTAACATTACGCTTGCAACATCGGAAAAAAATAACAGAACATTTGAACAATCGTCATCAGATACATTTGTTACGCTGTTAAAAATAATTTCGCTAATTTCATTTGCACTTCTAATTTCTGTGGCTATTAAAGATGATATAGGAAGATTTTCAGGGTTGCAATGTACGAGGTATTACATTAATAACACATCTTCCTTTAATGCGTGTCGTTTCATCTGCGCTTATGTAAAGATAATTCTCTCTTAGTTTTGACCTGATTTTCTGGTCAACAGGACATTTTTTCACACTTACTTGATTATCACACCACAACTTTAACATAGTTTCCATTTCAGCGGTAATACCGAGATGTTTACGAATGATAGTTGAATTTAAAGACTGAGCATTTTTCACAGCGTCGAGAATTTTTTCTTTACTTTTTATAATTGTTCTGACCAATTTTCTGGTAGATTAAACTTCTTTGATGATTCACAAATTTTTATTTTTGTATCAAAGTCTTTAATAATGTTAAGTTTACATTCAGCAAGTTCGACTTCGTTTGAATGACATAACCGTCTCTCAAAGCATACATACAATATAATATGTTACAAACTTTAATAAAGTTATAGCCAATCAATATAAGGCCCATTCATAGAAGAATCACAAACTAGTCATAACATAACTTCTATACTTTTTTGAATGAAGACGGATATAGGAAAATCATTTCCGGTTATTTATTTACATATAAGACGAACCGTAGTTGATTTTTATCAATTTACATCTTTCATATTTCTATTAATGTTTTATGAAAATAATTAGCAAATGTACACATTTCGAGACAATTTGTCAATTTTCAGAAAATAGCGTGCAAATTATTTAATACATTTAATATCTTCTAATTTGTTACGCTGTTAAAAATAATTTCGCTAATTTCATTTGCACTTCTAATTTCTGTGGCTATTAAAGATGATATAGGAAGATTTTCAGGGTTGCAATGTACGAGGTATTACATTAATAACACATCTTCCTTTAATGCGTGTCGTTTCATCTGCGCTTATGTAAAGATAATTCTCTCTTAGTTTTGACCTGATTTTATTTATTGTTTTATCGAACTGCTTAGGTACGTAATACTTTCTAATGATCGAAGGATGAAGGATATTGTGTTTGGTATATTTCTTTAAGAACCCGCGGACAAGTGAATTCCGTAATTTATTTAACGGAATATTGCCACCAAGAAAAGCTCCACATAAATCATTTACAAATTCTTCATCAGAAAATCCTTTTTGATGTTCAATATGATTTATACTTTTTATATGCCGTGAATATATTTGCATGTAAAACCTAATTTCAGAGAACAAATGGTGCAAAGTTCGTCATTTTTGTTAATGACGTGAAGATCTTGCCATATTCTGAAAGAATGTTTACCATTCTCGTATAAAAGGTTACTCAAATGAAACGAAAAAACAATGCGAAACCAAACAATATTAAACAAAGTTGCCACACTAAACTATAAAGATATTAAACTTAATAAAAAATGTTAAACGACGAATAAACAAAAAAGGAAACCTCAAAACCTACAAGACGACGGTGACGAAATAAATATCTATGTATCTAGTTTAATAAATGTTCTGCGATGCTTTCTATTCGCTTGTTTGGTACTGCCCTATCGTATGGTACTGCCGACTCATACATGGTGCTGTGGTCTGGCACCCCGGGTTTTTGTAAATTTTGTTCATTCCGTAAACCGTTTGTCAATGTTGCGAGAAATTTCAAATTGTTTTATTTTCAAATAAGATTTAGTTCATGTTTTGGATTGTTTAATTGGTTTATTTTATTGTTCAGTTGTTTATATTAATTTCAGTCAGGTGTACATTTTGCGTTCACTGGTATTGTATATATATATTGTTTTGTTTTGCGAGAAATCGGTGTGGGTTGCATCGCACGCATCGGAGATTTTTATACTTATACGATTGTTTAACCTTGTGAGTTGAGTTCCTTGATCGATACGAAAGTAAGTAGATATATATAAAGTTGTATTTCTTTGCTAACATTTTTGTGATTATTGATTTCAAGTTTTGAATTCACGTTTCTGATTTTATTTCGTTCATCACGGAACTCATTTAATAATAATTGATATTTTATTTTTGTGTACACAATTTAGATCTGTTATTATTTTCACGTGCAGGAACATATTTTAAGTTTAAAGCGTTAAATTTTTTGTTCATTGTTAATTTTTCTGTTTTGTAATTATTTATTAATTACCTCGGGTTGGGTGAATAAAAGCATTGTGCTTGCTTTTATTTTCATTTATATAAATTACTTGAGTTTTCCACGTTTAATGTAGTTGTTTTAATATTGAGACCACGTGGATTGAATTGAAAAAAAAATTTATTATCTTCCTGAACTTTTTGTTTTCTGTTGCTTTGTAAAAGGATTTTGAATTGTCCTTTTGTAATTTTAAAGTCAAAGGCAGTTTTGATTTAGACCAGGACCTTTTTGTCCAAGGTTTTTTCTCTGCAAAGTTTGTAATTAATTTTTTTTTCTTTTGTTTTAAAAAATAATAAAATTATTGAATTTTGATGTCATTCAAATACTGTCCTTTTATTTTTAATTAAACCTTTTAAAAATTTTTTTGGAGTACAAAGTCAGATTTCTTTCACCCACATTTTACTTTTCATGATAGTAAACCTGAGTAATTGTTCTTTTGCGCCTTGAAAAAAAAATTGTTATCATTTGAGCTAGCTAATTTAATTTTTCATTTTAAATTTCATTTTCCATTTTTGTTGGTACATTCAGTACACAGCAATATGTACGTACGCGTATCTCTCCTAACGGAACGCCAATGATAAACTGCACTGAACGAGGAAAGAACATGAAGGATTACGCCAATTACATTTTTCAGATTTAATCCAAATTTTTAAATCCTCTAAGTAAGTACCTACTTTATTAAGGACAAAGTATAAATTTTTGAAGGAGAACGAGACAAAACAAACATTAGATGGAAGCAATGTTTTTAGGAGATATCAAATAAATGTAGGAAACGCAAAAAGCCAAGATTATTTGAATTAGATCGGGGAGAAAAAACAATAAAAGAGACAATAAATTAGGATGTCCAAATGATTATAGGAAGAATGAAAGCTCAGCAAAACCACAGAAAGAAAACGAAGTAACAGCTGAAAACATTAACTGCATAGTTTGATAGGAAAATATACGAACTTATTGCAAAAACATGAAGAAGAACAATGAATTTGTAGCTTATGCTAATGAAGTAGAGATAATTGTGATTAACAAGAAATAATTTTCCCGGCAAAAAAGTCTCTGTTCTAAATAAAATGTATGGGAAGCAAAAGTGAAAGGGATATGAAAATTAAATGAGGAGATATGGCCATTCAACGAGTTAAAAAGTAGATACATCAATTGCAAGATGCTAAGGCATGAATTATTATAATTATTATTATATGGAATAAAAACCTTAGTATACCCAGGTAACAAATCCCATATTAAAATAGCAGCAAGATATAAAAACGCATATTTTGAGATACGAAGAATGGCTTGGGCACATAAAACGAAAGGCACGTTAAAACAAAAACTAAAAAAACCGAGACAGCCAAAGGAACAGACAAAAACCCAGAAGAAAGATGCACAGAAATATTTTAGAAGTTCTAGAATTTAAAATATTCTCAATTGGAAATAATGAGCTCTTTCGAGCAAACTCAGAACCTGAACGGCCTAATCTAGAGTTTAGATAGATATATAAAATTTTGTGTAATTTCATTATAATAATTTTTTAATTTTTTTTTATTGCTTTGTTAGGCAACTAAGTTACTGCTACTACTACTAAATTAATAAATTCTCACAATTAAATTATATTGTTTATTTTGATTAATGACAATGTTGTATCATTAAACCTGATAATTGCTTCACACCTGTAATTATCGATCTTTTGTATCATTGCTGGATTGTAACTGTGTTAATAATTACAGTATTTAGGTGCCTATGTTTATAAAACACCACAGAGACAATAGGGAGAGGATACTGCAGTTTCCTTCTAAGAAATTTTTCGTTCTCTATATTAAATTTATTGCAAACCGCGTTGGAAAGATCTTACAGGGCATAGAAAGCGGTACCCGTAGGACGGTTGTGTAATGAATTATACTTTAGCGGTGTAATGCACGTAACGTACCTCTTAAATATTACATAACAAGATGGGTAGTTTAGGGTTCCCTCTTCGGATGTTCCGGAGTTTTCGGAGTGTAACGACTTCCACAGTTTGGAAACTTTAATTAGGATAGATCAGCGTGCATAGCGGTACTTGGGTCCATTCATGCCGCTTAAAGGTAAGTGGTAACGTAAAAAGATAAATTATATTAAATAGGTTGGCAAGCACAGATTTGTTTCAATAAAAATTTGACTTACAAGGGAACACTGCCCATGTTGGCTACCTGACATGTTATGAGTAACACGTGTAGCACATTAGCTATGCTAATTACTGCTATTGTGCATACCAGGGTTGGGAGAAATTTATTCAGATCAATAATAAGAATAAATTGATAGCGTCCTTATTCTTATTAAGAAATAATAGCTGACTTCTTATTCATTATTCCATTATTCAATAATGAATTGTAACATTTATTTCATTCATTATTCAAATAATTATTTGGATAATTATTCTTCATTTAATAATTATTATTATTCTAATGATCATTCTCATTCAAATAACTACTGTTATTCAAATAATAATTTTCATTCAAATAATTACCGTTATTCAAATAACCGCCTTCATTTGTGATAATTTTCTGATGGGAGTAATTCCTCCATGTATAATCTATACTAACAATAAGGAGAGATGGTGTGAGTTTGTTTGTGTACGTGTGTATGTTTGATTGTTTGTGCGAAGTAAACTACTGGATTTAAAGAAGTACTTCGGTATATACATTTTTAACCAGCAATCTAAAAGCCATATTATTCTAGATGGATATGTACTGTTTTATTTTAACAGATTTGCGGGAGATAGATTGGTGGTATCTCCCTCTACCAATCCCTATTGATTCTTTTTAAACACCGGAAGGAAGCGGGGAGCAAGAAGAATACTTCTTTCTTAACATCAAGTGCTGGATGGTTGGTGGAGGGGACGCACGGCTGTTTTTTAATAATTAAAATAATTTTTTGAACAACACTGACAAGGGATAGGGATTGTTTTACAGCACAGATAGAGCAGGCGCAGATAGAGATGGGCGAATCTCGTGTTTAAAAAAGTACTGTACTTGGAAACTGTTATGAGTAAGGACGAAAAAAACTAATTTTGAGAGCGTGGCTTGCTATTCCGCCTGCGTAGGTGAACTAGTTAGAGCGGAGGCTAAAATCTTAAGTGTTCTACTTATGCGAGTGCAATTACAAGTAACTCCCTCGAAAGCTTTACTGAGATACTGTTTAATTATAAGCAACCATTGTTTTTTTTACAAAATAGTATCCAAAATATGAGAGCAAGTGTTAAAAGGGAAAGTTGAGGTTGCCTAACTACAATATTGTTAGTCTGCATTGTTCATCGCTTTTTGTTTCTAAACACAGCTATTTTTATTATTTTATTTTTAACAATTTTATATTTTAATGATTCGAAAAGGATTTAATATACAAGGTGTCTGTAAAAGGTCTTTACACACGCCTACCACATATTCCTTAGACCAAAATAAGCCGATTTAAGTAAACTTACCTTAGTCCAAAGTCGCTTAGTTTGCGCGCTATGCGGCCTTGAAGTTAAAATTTTGAAATCGTTTTTCTATTATAAATTAAAAACGGCTTATGCTTAATAAGATTTGGCATGGTGAGTTACTATTATTGGAGGAATGTTTTGAAAAAATTTCAAGAAAATGCTAATACCGGAAGTGAATGAAACACGCATGACCATTATGAAAATTAATATAATTTTTTTTGCTGTCTATAGTAGAGACACGAAATAATTTTTAGTCAATAGAGTATTCAAAAGCGATCAAATTATGTTTCTTGTAAAATCTTCTTATTTTTATTCGTTTTCGAGAAAAACGAAAGAAAGTGCTTATGGTCGTGCGTTCGAAAATAGCAAAAAGTAATCCAGTCGCCTATGATTTCTATCATAAACAAATGAATTTCGCATGGGCTAAATAATAATAGTGTCAAATCTAAAATACCTTAAAGCTGAACTTTTCGTGATTTATCATGGCCTTACAATACACCAACGCAGAATATACCGATATGATATTGGTATTTGGATTTTGTGAAGGAAATACTCGAGAGTGTGTTAGGGTGTATTCTGAAAGGTTTCTAAATCATCGAATACCAAGTCACCCAACGTTTGCTGCCGTTGAGCGACGTCTTCGGGAGACCGGTCGCTTTGCTCCTACAACCGCTGATTATGGGAGGCAGCGTTTTGTAAGGGTTCCTGAAGTTGAAGAAGCAATTTTAGAAGGTGTTGAGGAAGATCCAGAAATAAGTACTAGACGAATAGGTAGGGAAGTAGGAGTATGTAAAGATGTCGTTCACGCAGTAATTAGAGAACAGTTGCTATATACATACCATAAAATAGCAGTTCAAGATCTTTTAGAACATGATCCCGAAATGCTCCTGGGTTTTTATCGCATGGGCAAAGAGAAGCAGATTTAAACTTTGGCAACACTATTTTGTTCACGGATGAAGCTTGTTTCACAAAAAGAGGGGTAACTTATTTCCATAACGAACACGTTTATGTAGTTGAAAACCCGCATGCCATAAAGATAGATAAAGAAAAAATGAAAAAATCCCTTACCACAAAAATTAAAACGATAAAAAATCTGAATAGGTATTTAGATCTTTATCTTTTTAATTTTTATTATTAAAAAGATAAAAAATCTAAATACGTATTTAGATCTTTTATCTTTTTAATTTTTGTGGTAATGGATTTTTTCTTTTGGATTTTTGTTACAGTTTTCAAGCCACGGTCTCCACCCATCACTGGATGACAACCATTGCTTTTTAAATTTTCGGTAAGACAGAGCTGCAGTGACTACTTTTTTCGAAAGTATAGGCATATACCTAATCTAAATTTATTTCGGTGTTATTCAGTAATAAATTATTTGAGTAACGATTTATTTGGTGAAAGAATCATTCCAATAATGCTTTATTTAAATAACGTTTTATTGAAATAATTCTTCATTCAATTGATTTCCCTTAGTTTTATTCAACAATAACTTAATACGGAATAAAGGATAACAGATGAAAATTTCATTCAAATAATTATTTGATTAAAAAATTACTGAATGAATTCATATCAAGCAGATTATATTAGAGTATTTGTTTCAAGGCGTTCGTTAGTCATTATTACCGTTTTTGGATATTTAATGTTTGACTAAGTATTTAAATTTGTTGTGCAACATCGTTCTCACTACGGAAGCCAAACAACGTGCACATACTAATTCCCACAGTTATAAATATTTAAAACAGCAACAACTATTCCATCCTGACGCATTTAAATGTATGAGTTTTATGAAAGGTTGAGCGATATAATTAATCAAAACAATATTTTTTAAAAAAATATTCTCTTTACCGATGAATCTCTCTTACAAACCACTGGCCCAAGCAAAACGAGCACAGTTATTTAAGTTCATGTCAGCAGCAACGACAAAGATAGAATAGAATAGAATAATATTTATCACCGTATGTTATAAACATTGACAGTGTGAGATTTAAATGTTTGGACAGGTTTGTTAAACAAAAACATTATATTCAAAGATATAACTCTTGACGTGTAATTCTTGACAATGGGTTAGAAGAAGAATATAAGTGGATGTTGACTGGACTATTTCCATCGTCTGTTGGATTTTGTAAATCCGGCGTTTCGGCAGTGGTTCTTCTGCCGCAATCAGGGTAGCCCTGATAAGGACCAGTGCTTTCTAATTCCATTAGTGCACCAACCCTGGAATAGAATAATGAGCTATTTTGACAACAGAACCCAGAAAAACTTCAGTATCTTCAAAGCAAAGTCCGGTAAAGTAACGGAAGTGACGCATTGGTAGTTCACTTTGGTATGTAGGTACTTACTGTATTTTATCATCTGTGAACGAAAAAGACCGGAACTGACACGTTGACAGTTTAATTCATAATTCAATTTGGTAAAGTGGCGCTTTATATACTCGAATGAGTGTAGTGAGGTTGTACTTTCGGATGTGGTAATCGAAAAAATAATAATATACAACATTCTATACAATTAATAAAATAGATTTTGTGGTATTCAATTCAAAATATACATACAAAAAACAGGTTAGTGCTTCTACTACTAAAATCTTATCCTTGAATAGAAATACCACTTATATCGAACTAAATGTAGACAAGCAAAGGAATCAAGCTATTTATTTTTCATTTATATACCGTTCCGAAAAATTCTTTCGGAATAATAGAGCACATAAGTTTGTAGCACTCAATATAATAAAATCTGGCACAATGGGAAGCTTATAACCAGTAAGAACAATGGTAATTGTATCATCTAAAGGAATAAGAGATCAGAAGAATTTCCAATGACTGCATCGCAGTAAGTACGATTATCTCTATAGCCTGTATCTAGAGCAACCTAAAGTATCATCCGCAATGTTTTTTGTAGGGTTACAGGATACTCCAAAGAAAAATTGGGTCACGATAAATACAAAATATATATTAATTAAATTAACATAAAACAATAATTGCAATCCGTCTAAAGTCTAGAGCATTTCATATACATACAGGGCTAGTTAAATAGAGACGGCAATTTATTGTTGCTAGCATTCATTTTAGGAAATTTTGTTCAACATAAAGGTTTGTTAAGAAATTTTAATCTACATTTCAGAATCCTTGAATTTTTTCTTCTTCATTTGTTTTTGAGTTACGCCTTTCGGGTAATTTTTTTAAATAGGAATTTGTACATTTTACTCTACTATTCGATAGCAGCTCTTTTTCTTTAGAATAATATTTTTGTTTTTCCTGTCGATCGCCTCAGACGCGCTCTAATTGCTTGTACTCATTTATTATAAAGATAACGCGCATTAACGAGAAACTTATTCGACGAAGCCTTGCCATCCAATAGGATGTGTGCTCTGTATATAGGAATCAGACCGAAACTGGCAAAAGACAGTCGGCGTTATCAATTCTAATCTACACTAGAAATGATAATTATTGCTTTCGTTCTCCATGCATAGCTTCGTAAATTTACAGGTTGCAATGGAACAATACAAAAAGTGCCAATAATAAAGCGTGCGCGTGATACGTGATAAGCACGCGCATACTCCAACAGTGCCGAGGTTACACTTAGCCATATCTAAACGCAAACGCATTCCAAGTAGTGAATTATAATGCTGTGTGTCAAATTTATTTCAAGAACTTACACTGATATTTTGTGTAAATTTACAATGCTAATCGTTAATTATTTGATCCCTTAAGGATTCATATAAATAAATAAACATAAAAATGTAAGTTGACAACGTGACACATAAATACTTTCTGTATGTAAAACTTGTTACTTATTAAATGCATGTGTAAATTTTAATGAAATTTAACATTTGAAATTACAACATTCCGATATAAATATGAGTATTTTTGCATGTAAAACTAGTTACAACATAATTTTAATTTTCAGATGTAAAGCTGCGTTAAAATGTAAACATACATTTAGTAAGCAACTAGTTTCACATACAAAAAGTACTTACACATTATAATGTTGCAATTTTCATATGCAAAATTTCGGTAAGATGTAAACTTGTAGTTAGTAACTCGTTTTACAAACAAAAAGTATTTATACATCACATTGTCAACCCACACTTTGTATGCGTATTCACATGATCCTTCAAGGCGTTGTTTTACACAAAAATTATTATCAGTATAGTTTATCAGGTGATGAGTGATCAAATGATTTTCTTGATGAGTTTTATACGACATATGCAGTATATTTACTAATTTATTATTGCAGAAAATAAATAAAAAGTTTCAGATATTATAAATAAATCGATTTGATGTTGTTAACATTGATAAATTATGCCTAAATAAATTTTTTTTATATTTCAGATTAAATTTTGAGGAATAGCCTACATGAGTAATTTTAGTCTTTTAGAATAAATTCAACGTAGTATGCTAATTAACTCCTTTCTTAGTCCAATAATTCAATTTTTGAATTTAAAAGATAGCTCTCTCAAATTTTGTTATTTTCAATGTAAAAAAATATCCTAATAGTAGAATAAAATGGCGATAGTCACTAGTTATCTTGTTTTGGGTTCATTCGACCAATAAATAAGGTAATTTTTACTTTTAAGTAGATATCCTATGTTATTGGTAGGAATTAGTAGTAGAATATAAAAATTTCAAAAGAAATTCGGCATTGCTCTCGAGATTTTCAATTAGCGATGTTAACTTTTCCAAGTTTTGAATCATAACAACACCAGCATATATACGATAAAGTGCAAAAGTCACATTTCACGAACTTGATTTAGACAGTCTGATAATTTCGTGGTTCTACAAATAAAAAATGGAGTTAATTTGGTATTTCTTCTTAATTTAATTTAAAATCTTGGCTTGCAAATGAAAAACCTGGAATATTACATAGGCCGTTCCGTTTAACCTAATGATAGGCATAATTTCTAACGTTATTTTTACATATGTACTTCAGTCTATTTTCTTATATGTGCTTCAGTCGATTTTCTTGAATAGTCATGATTTAGAACAAAAAGTAAAAGAACCTTCTTAGCCGCCGAAATTTCAACTAGCGAACAAGAAGGGATCAATACAACAAAGTAACAATGAACTTACATACTCCGAAATACTGTATGGTCAAAATGTGCTTAAGATGTACAACATGGAATTTGATAAAACTTTTGTGGAATCTTAAGATCTGTATCTAAAGATGCAATCTATGTTGCAATGTTTATATAGAGCAGACGAAATTAAACTAATTTAAAACCGGTATGCAGGAAAAATGCAATATTAAAAAACTGAATATTGCAATCGTAAATTTTTAACTTGCCGTTGTTTTTCGACTGCTCTAGCAGCAAAATCATCAGAGATATTTTGTTAAAAGAGTTTGCTAAAGTGGTTACAGGGAAATACCGTATCTGAAAATATTAGATTAAACCTTTAGAAGCCAAAAATATTTTTTTATTTAAATAAAAGACGCTGTCTAATGAAGTTCTATTTCAGGTAACTTCAATATCACCTTCCATATGCTGGAATTGTGTGCAGGGTATTAATTATTGCAGTTTATTGGTAAAATTTATATAATTTATTGTAACGTAAAAACGATTTTGCAGCGTACGTGATAGAATTAACCGTACGACTACCAGGTAGATCCATTGGGCCCAAAATGGTTTTTAAAAATATTTCTTTTTAACTTATGATAGAGCTAATGTACTTGTATTCACAGACTTTTCAAATAGAAGGTATACCTTTATAATTTTTGCAGAAAAAATTTATTTTATTTTTGGTTAAATAGCTTTTGCAGTACAAAAATACTTCAGTTATTTACCGAAGGGGCCCAATGGACCCAATGGCTCATATTTCTGTATTAACGTACATATAGATTGGGTTTTATTTGGTTGAACCGCTTTTTATGTAAATTACCGTAGTCAGTACGATGAGGGAATCCCGTAATTATGTGGAGTTGAAGATAGAAGTGGTGATAAGTTCTCTCGTGGTGTAAACAATATACATTTTCATTTAGTTCTGCGGTTCAATTTACTATTTCAACTTAATTTTTTTGGAATATATCAGCTAGTTATTTGTAAGATGATATGTTTGATCTCGTCTACATTTAGTTTTGCTCTTCACAGAAAATGGCGCATAGAAAAAAGTGGGTACGCATCTTCCAATGACGTTGGAGAGGTAGACGTTAGCGAAGGTTTTCCCAACGATGAAAGTGAAAGAAGTATTCTAGGGGACTCTGATAGTGAAGAATACGAAGATGACAGTGATGATGATAGAAATGTTGTTGAATGTAACTCTTGTATCTCAAAAAATAAGCAAGTTGTCTGGTATCAGGATCCCATCTTACCTCGTCAGGGAATACAGCCGCAACACAACGTTTTACGAAAACGTTCAGGTCCAACACGTTTTGCCAAGCCAGATATTAATACCATAGCTTCATGCTCTTTGATTTATTTTCTTAAACCTCTACTTGAAATTACGCTGCTGAAGGAGAGATTGGAGAATCGAAGGAAAAACGTTTGGTGTTATCGCTAATACATCTTCTCAATCATGTGTGGTTTGCGAAGTAACTCCAAAATATATGAATGATTTGAAAGTAATCCGACAACAATCTATCCATAGCGTCAAGTATGAATATGGATTGTCGACACTACACGCTTGGATAAGATGTTTTGAGTGTCTCCTTCATATCGTTTATCGTTTGGACATAAAAAAAGTGGCAAATACGGGGTAACAAACATCAAGAAAATAATAATAATAATAATAATAATACTATTTATTGTCCAACGGAATGATCCAATAATAGGACAAAAAACAAAATAATACAAAATATATAATACATAGATACATACATACATTAAAATATGTCAACCCGAAAGTTAATTGCTATGATTTAATTTATTGAAGAAAATGTCATCATAGTGAACATTCGCTGCTCGGCACATTGATACAATTGGAGAACCCTGTAGTATATTGGTCCTACAAAATGGTAAAAAGAGGGTGGGACAGGTACGGGAGGAGGATCTAGGAACATGGAAAGATAAAGATGAAAGAAGGTAAGGGCAGTCAATCCAACCATTGATCAGCTTCCATACAAATTTAGCTCCATGGACTTCACGCTGATGATTCAGTGAAGAAAAGTTATGGTTCTGCAGCAAGGTACTGTAGTCGAAACCGCGCTCTGGGTAAACACCTGTTGTTTTGAACGATAGGAACTTCAGAAATCGACGTTGCACTTTTTCTATTGACAATTGTAAGTAAACATACTGAGGAGACCAGACTTGCGATGCGTATTCTAGTTTACTGACAACAAAAGTAATGAAAAGATGACCGAAAGAAAAAAATTCATTCAAAGTGAACTGAAACTTAAAATGGGATTATTAGTAGATATTCCGCAACCTGGATGCGGTACCACGAATGATGGCAATACCGCCAGTCATTTTTTTTTTGAGAGACCAGCTGCTGCATCTTCTATCAAAGGTATTGACGGAGAATTAATTAAACGCTTCAATGTGATATTGCGGAAAATTTCTTCTGGAAACGCTGTTCATGTGGAAGCATTTAGCACCGATTCAAGAACAACTGCGGAAAGATATATCTAATTATATTCTCAATATACCCTACAAATTGATTATACATGGTGCAGATATAACTAAATCCGCTGTATTACCGATGGCTATGTTTCCGGAAGAAGCACTCGAAGCAAGAAATAAAGATTTTAGAAATCATAGATAGTTCCATACAAGAAAGTTCTCCAGACAACAAACTATGGAAGATTTGCTAAATACCCTTTTATACACTTCAAACCCTTGGGTATGTTCGATTTCCCAAAGGAATAGAATTTGTCGTTCATATAATATAAGAGTTCTTAATAAAGAAGTAATGTCTCTCTTGTTGGAACCATCGTTTGATGAAAGTATTGAATTTGCAAACTAAGAAGAAAGTAATGCCGACTTAATTTTAGAATTTACACAATATTATAAGGTTGTCATTGTTGAATTTAGTAAATATAGACTTTCATTAATGTATTGCTTTTGTATCAGTGTACGTCGGTCGCTAGAAAATCGTAATATCTACACTCCGCCAAAAAAGTATCGCATAATTTAGTTTTGAATCATAAAAGTATCGCATAATCTTTGTTTGTAGCATAAAGTTATAAATATACTTTAATGCGCTCTAAGATATAATTTCTATGATTGTTTAAATAAAATACAGGCCAAATAAAAACAAGAACTCACACTTGAGATTTTTATTAAAACAAGAAATTATAATTTTGGAAAGAAAAATGTCATAACAGTAGCTTTTAATACTGAGTATTGCCACCTCTGGCTCTTATGACCGCTCGCATACGGTTTGGCAGAGATTCGATTAACCTCCGTATATAAGCCTGATCCAAATTCTCCCACTCGTCACGGAGAGCATTTGCTAGTCCATGCAGGTCCGCTGGGGCAACATTTTGGGTTCGTATCCGTCTGTGAAGGAGGTCCCACACGTGCTCGATAGGGTTCATGTCCGGACTTACCGCAGGCCAATCTAAAACTGGAATACCAACATCGTTAAGGTATTCCTGGACGATTATTGCAACATGCGGTCGTGCATTATCGTACATTAACATGAATTCGTCTCCTATAATTGGCGCATATGGTACTACATGTTCTTCTAAAATGTCCGTTATATACTTGTGGGCAGTCAGTGTACCTCTGTCTACTGGTACTAACTCTGTACGACCTGCTAAACAGATGCCTCTCCAAACCATAATAGAGCCACCAGCGAAATTAGGTCTAGGTCTGATATTACACTGCGAATAGCGCTCACCGTCTCGTCTGTACACTGAGATACGCCTATCTGAGGTGTAAAGACCAAATCTTGACTCATCTGTGAAGAGTATATTGGCCCAGTCATTAATGTTCCAATTTACATGTTCTCTGGCAAACCTTAAGCGAGCCACTCGGTGGTTCCTAGTGAGACGAGGGGCTGTTACAGCTACTCTAGCTCTTAATCCACTCTGTCGTAACCTATTCCGAATAGTTTGAGTACTCACACGAGTATTTCTGACTCTAGCCAAGTCGTTCTGCAATTGTCTCGCAGTTACATGTCTTCGACGTAATGCTTGTAGTAGTAAATAGCGGTCATCTTGGCGAGTAGAACATCTTGGACAACCTGGTACAGGTCTTCTACTGTAAATGCCTGTTTCCCTATATCTGGCTACGGCTCTAGAAACACTTGACTGATTGATGTTCATCAAATTAGCAACGTATGCTTGAGATCGTCCATCTTCGATTAAAGCAACTATAGCAGCCACTTGTTCTGAAGTTAAATTGCTCATTTTAGTTTTAAAAGCGTTGGTACAGAACTCTGACTTCGCACTTTAAAATTTGTCCGTATAGGAAGACTTTCAATAAACAACTGAACAAACCTTACACATATGCATTTTTCTAAATGTGTTCTTTTAGAAAAAAAAAAAGTAAAAACGCTAAGTTCCATTATTTTGTTAGTGTTTTTATAGTTCACATACACGAGGCAAACTTTTTGTGAACGTATAAAAATATCTTGGTTCATAAATGCCCTTTTTTAGTTTATGCGATACCTTTTTGGCGGAGTGTAATATCCGACAAAAATTCAGTAGGATTGCCAGAGTCCCAAAACTGTTTAAAAATAGAAAACCTGAATGAAGATTGATTATAAATCATGATACAAGGAATTCATCTGGTCGCTAAAACTCATATCACTCCATTTGAAGCAAGAAAGTTTATGTAAGGTTACAACCAAATTTCTACTAAAAATTGAAAACAAATTGTACAAACTGCCCAGAAACTGAGCGTTTCCTAGTCGTAGTCCAATAGAGAACCGCCTACCTTTAGGTTACTATGATTAATTGCGATGTATAGTTGAATTAAAAATTAAATGTCATATTGACAGACAGACGTATATACTTAGTTAATTAAGACAATTAAGGAATACCGTCCCTTAAATTGCTTAAAATATGGATCATTCTTCATACGCAAGTAGGTAAGTAAGATGTAAATTATCTGTTATTAGTTAATACTGCAAGCCTAAACTTCTAGGGATCCCAGTCACTTAAGCGATGAAAGTATTAATCCCGACAACAGGTATTCACTATATCGCTTTATACATTAGTGTTTGAATATAGATATGTATCCAATTTTTAGAAAACCACACTTATCTCATGACCCCGGAGCGTGGAGAAAACCTAAGAAGAGTGTTAGCTTTGGGGATAGGTACGTTTTAATTGATGGCTTATAAATACTTAGAGATTTAATTTTATTTCGCCAAATTAGATAATTTTAATATAAACTTAAATAACTATCGACACTATTTGTGAATCACACCATGTACCTACTTCACTACACACCTTTATCTCATGGCATAATAAATAACCAAAGATGTATTAAGGAGTTGACCTTTTTAATATTCACTAAAGAACCCTAGATTGCAACTACTTGTAGTAAACATGAAAATGAACTTGCGCTAGAATCCAACCATCAATCATTTCCTGTTAAAATTTAGTTGTTAAATTTAGGATCAAAAACATCATTTAAGCGTGTTCCACTGGGAATTTCCCTTAGTCCGATCTTATTTAATGCTTATACTAATTCTATTAATAACTATATAACTGATGACTGATTTTACTTCAATATGCTAGTTTCTCTAAACATTGAAACTTAAATTTGGTTATTGAATGATTTAATGCAGCTCTTGTAGAATTACGTAATTCGTATGAAGAGTTTTAGTTGTCTTTGTCTCCGCCTAAATTAAAAGTTATAAGAAAAAAATATTCCTGACGTCTTCGATTCCATTAGTTTTAGAGGATCTGATAGTTAATGTCATTAAATATTTGGCTTTGACCTTGGATTTTATATTATTGCGGCGCAATCATATTAATTATATTGTTTCGTCTTGTCAAAAAGAATTTAGATATTATGAAACTAGAAGCGATATGATTTCCACCTATCCTAGCCAATTGAGCTGCAACTTCGTTACCATATAATCCTGTATGAGTGTGAACCCAAATAAAACAAATATAAAAGTTTTCCATTTCCAACAAATAATGTTCCTCAAGAATATTTCAAGCCAAATTTTGATCAACAATATTCTTATGTTAAATAGCCAATGAATAAAGCCCTTTTCGGATCCAATACTGTTAAAGCATTCCCAACTCTATCAAAAAAGTCTCCGTACAGGCCACAGCATTTTCAAGTAACACTCCTAACTTTTTTAATATGACGTTTTGCACAAAAATAGTTATTTGTATCACTAGGCCAGAAACTATAGTTTTGCGAGTGTGAGTACAGTTTGTGGGACCGAGGCGAAGCCGAGGTCTCACAAGTACGAATACTCGCAAAAGAGTTTCTGGCCATGTGTGTACACACTATTTTTTGAGCCGACAAATCTTAATTTTGTTGTAAATAATAAAAGAAATTAACGCTAGGGAGTTAACAGTACTGGTTGGCAATACTTATTACGTATGAATTTTGAATTGGAAATTAGGGTTAAAATACCTTAATGATTTGACGTTTTAATTTTCTTGGTAGTTTTGATACATATTCATCAATAATAAGGACAATGGAGACCCCAGCTCATATTACAGAGGTTGTGTGTGACGTTATTAACCATTTATTACCTGTAAAATCTTCCGAAAATAGAAATGGAATGAATATGAATTAATTAAGAGATTGTGTAACGAAAATTCTGTCATCTGTCATCGAATCTATAATTAATGGCAGAAATGTCAGTAATTTGAATATAATGTTGCCGACCAATAGTGGTCTATTTGCCGGCCTAGGACGGAAAATGGTAATTCCGTTAATAGTATATTTATAGTAATGCAAAATCAGTGTTCCTGGACGGAGGCGCAAAAAACTAGACTATTGCAGCAAATATTGTAGTAAGTAAGGAAGTAGATGAGTTCAGAAAATAAAATTTTATTCTACAAGAAGTAATAAACGAACAGTATGTTATACAGGAACAAAAATGTTGTCAAAAAAGCTTCCATACTGAAGATTTATAACAAAATATATCATAAATGTTTGGCTATGTTTAATCTTGTAATAACTTGTGCTATCGCCTTTGGCATATAAAACTTGTACCAATTTTCTGGTCACTGCCTCACGAATTGCATTTCATTGTTGCAATATTGCCATCTTAAGCTGCTCTTTGTTTTTAATTTCGTGTTTGCAAACCCTCCTTCCAATCTTATCCCACGTATGCTCGATAGGGTTCTTATAATAATAATAATGTATTAGTTACTGTGACAAATTTGTGTACGTAACAAGTCAACAAAAATACAGCAAAAGAAGAAAAAAAGAATTCATTCAGGGAGTAAAAATTATGCTGCTTCAAGAAAGTTACAGTTTTTCGAAAATCTTTATAGAAATTGCCAATATTTATTTCTTTCCTTCTAACTTTCATCTCCCCTATTCTTTCTTTATGCGGGCAGCACAATCTCCTGGTTTATTCATTAACGACTGACACTTTCTATCGGTGTTTACTGTATATGTACCTTTTTTATTCATTAACGACTGACACTTTCTATCGGTGTTTACTGTATATGTACCTTTTTTATATTAAGTTTTTTAATTACTGCTTTGTCCACAAAATTAATTTGTAATTTTTCTTGACAATAAAGCATATTTCAATATTCAATATCAACCCGGAGATTTTATTAAAAATTTTAATACCTAAATTTTCGGGACCCAAGCTTGTTAAATGCAACGTACATTCAAGCCTATGCAAATCATTTCTAGTCCTGGTATCATGTGTGTGTATGTCAGCGTTTGTTTTAAGTTTGAATCTATTTTTATATATATAACTAGCCCGCATTCCGCCTGGAACGCACCCCATTGAAAAAGTTGGTACGCCTAGCCCGCGATCCACCTTGGCCCGCGGTCACTATGGAAGATAAATACCCCTCAGGTAGCAACCCGCCCTTTAATCGCGTAGAATAGATATGGGAATTTAGGATGAAGTTGTAATCGATTAATTTATTTTCTGTAAATTTTCTTTCATTTTTTTATTGGCACAGGTAACATTTGATATTTTGCAAAAATCGGTCGGCATGAAACGGAAGTTCTAGCACCAGCAATAGCCCTGACCATTGCTTCCTGCGCCAAGAAAACCACCTCGGAGTAGGGGTATGCAGCCCACAGAACAATAGCATACTGAATTCTTGATTGAATTTCCGCATAACATAAAGTTATTAATGTACTGGTAGATATACACACGATTTTAAGCTACGAAAAAGAAAAGTTTTGGCAGATATTTTTTTGGCTAGTGCCTCGCAATATTCTTTCCAACTAAGATTCTGAATTAGTATAACGCCCAAAAATGTAGTAGATTCACTCCGAGATAGGGAATAATCGTGCAGCTGCAAACATTGTCTTTCGATATACCTCTGCCGACTATGAAATACCAAAAATTAGTTTTTTCAAGACTCTTGACCAAATCATTTTCCGCAAACCACATGTACAAACTTTCCAGTAAATTGTTTGCCAACTGTGTAGTATCTTCATACTGGGTTCTAATCAATAACGAAATATCATCGGCATACATAACAAGATATGCGTCAGATAGGAAAGGGCAATATCGTTGATGTACATATTGAACAAAACTGGTCCAAGTACAGACTCCTGTGGTACCCCACTGGCTACTGGTAGGCAATGAGATGTTGTCGATAGTAGGTTACGATCTTGGTTAAGAAACGTGATTTTTACAAGCTGTACTCTATTTTTTAAATACGGAGAAAAACATTCATAAACATTACCTCTAATACCATACGCATATAATTTATCCAGTAACTTATTATGCTGAATACAATACAAATACATGCCTTCTGTAAGTCACAAAAAATCCCAAAAGGTGCTGCTCGTTTTTATATGTGTTGTATATAATTATATATAATATCTTATTGTAATATTCAATTAGTGCTGTGGACGTCGATTTTCCTTTCGCGAAACCATGTTGGCTGTGGGAAATGATGTCATATTTTTTTATAAAAGAATTCAGACGATCCAACATACAATATTCCACGAATTTACAAACAACAGAAGTTAACGCTATATGTCTATAGTTGGACCCACATCTTGTGTCACCTTTTTTATGTATAGGCACAATAATAGATGTGTTCAGCACAGTTGGAAAAATTCCACTAGTGAAAGATAAATTTATTAAATATGCTAAAATATCAACAATGTCATCCTTCACTTCTTTGATTGCAGAATTCACTATGCCATCTTGTCCTGTGGAATTCTTGTTTTTTAGTCGTCCAATAATACCTAATACTTCCTGTGTGGTGAAAGGAAATAGGAACATAATGTGATTGTTTACGGGAATGGAAAAATCAATATTACTATTCGGTAGGTCTGCCGTAATATTTGCAGCAATGTCATGAAAGTAATTATTAAAATGGTTAGCAATTTCATTAAGCTCCAATATCTGTCTCTCATTATCATTCATAGTTATATTTTTATGTTGTGTAGAAGTTTTGCTATTCCATCTAACAACTTTTAACATAGCAGATGTTATATTACTGGAATTGCTGATGAAATCATTACAGAATCTTAATTTTGTTGTGTTACCCCCATTACTATTCAGTCTACAATACTTGGAGATTAAGTTATAATTGTACAATTTTATGTATTCTAATTGAGAGATTTTGAACTATGTTTCAGTTAAGCAAACAAAATAACTACTGTAGTCTGATAACAATATATGTAAATCATTTGTTTTATTACTTAAACTACGATTGTTTAATAGGAAAATAAGATTTATAAACACATCTACATCAGATTCTACCCTTAATTGCTATTCAGTTACGCTGTGCCTGGTGATTGCCTCAGCATCATCTAAAATTAAAAAACCGTACGGCAGATTAGTCGTATATTTATTATTATATTCAGAACAATTGATGCAATTATAGATTTCCAACGTACAAAATTTTACATTGTGGTTACCCGAACATTTGGGGCAAATAATTTCGAATGCACAGTCCTTAGAGAAATGTCCAAATTTTGAACACTTGTAATATCGAATGGTGTGAAAAGATTCTCGGACCTGACATTTTCTCCATCCCACATAAAAAAAAAACCCTCTGTACAATTTGCTTGAAGGTAAAGGGATCATTCTCAACAATAACATTGAACTTATTGCTAGTTTTTATCTCGATAACCCGCACTACTTTCATACCAGATGTAGCAGACTTATCTATTTTATTTTGCAAATACAGATTTTCTGGGAACTTTTCTTTCTCGGATATATCACAGCTATCGACATTGTATATAATTATTTTAGGGTTGATTTTCTTGGGCATCTTCATATTGTAATTATCTCCACATTTATTTGTAATATTAGCTTTTAAACCATCTAAATTCTTCTCATCATTGCAATTGATCATTATAGTGCCATTATTGCGAGGAACTATACTGTTGACTTCTATAGACAGAGCAGCAGGGTCAATTAATTGTTTGATCTGTTTACAGGTATCATCAGGTTTTTGCTCTTTGTTTATTGGTTTGATGATAAGAACATTCTTAGATTGTTGCGTTTTCGTGACATCGCTATATGAAGGCCTAGCCATCTCCCGAACAGAAGATGTGTTCAATTGTTGTGTTGATTTACAGATTTACAACAGTTTTCTAGAAAATCTATCCGTTCCTTTTGCAGTTTATTTACATTCTCCATTTCATTAACCAGCTTATTCAGTACAGCAATTTGTGATTTTAACATACCGTTTTCTTGTTTTAGGTGATAGGATTCCTTATCATACTCCTCATCGTTGAGTATAATAGTAATATCTTCTCCGCTCGAGTTAGATGAACTAGAGTTAGAGCCACAAGTTCGACAAATCCAGTCTTTCCTATTCAAAACTTTTCCAATTTTAACTGCAGCATCCAAATATTTTAGATGTATGAAACTGACTTTACACATTTTTGTCCTTTACGTAAAATTGACTCACAAAAATCGCAAACTTTGTCTTTTACTATCGCGCTATTGGGGCGATTGTGGATGTGTACGAAGCTGCTTTCCCACCTTAAATATTACTTTTGGGTCGTTATCTTGTTGGAAGATAAATGACCCGCCTAGCTTACGTTTTTGGGAACTCGCATGTAAATTTGTCTGTAACACTTTCAGATAGATATTTTGATCTATAATTCCCTCTATAAACACTACCACCACTTCCAACCCCTGCAGCGCTCATACACCCACAGTAGTACACAAATGCTTTTTATTTTCTTTTCAAGTGCTCATTCTTCTTCCGCCAAACCATAGTTCTCCTGTCTGACCCAAACACATTAAATTTAGACTCGTTACTAAAAATTACGGGCTCTCAAAATGATATTGGTTTGTTCTTCCATTTTCGGTAAAACTGACCTTGACAGTACAAGTAAACTACTGATACATAAACAGCTGCTACTGAGCGAACAACATATACATATGGAATTTTGCCGATCTGTTTGTTTGCATGTCAAATTAATGGAGTATGTATATATGTGTGATATTAGGGTGATAGTACACTGCGACCTGAAAGATCCATCGTGTCCCCTCTTCTCGCTGTATTTACAGCTGGCCGTCCAGTCTGATTCCTTTTAGAAAGTGCAGAATGTCCGAAGGCCCCAGATTAGGTAACTCTCCCTCTTCGATTTCACATGCTTCCAGGTGCAGCGCCCTTGAGTTGCACAGTGCAGCGCAGTTTGTGAGTATATGGATGGACGTTTCGTCCTGTTCCCCACAAAATCTACATTCGGCTTCCTTCGCTATTCCAAGCCTGCTTAGATGTCCGTTCAGTTTACAATGGCCTGTAACGATCCCTGTCAATATCCGAATATTATTTTTACTCAGGTTGATGCATTCTGCAGATCTCTTCTGGTTATATGTTCCCAGAAGAGTTTTAGCTTGCCTCATTCCCTGGAGATTCTCGCGGTATTTGGTTTTTCTCTGCTCTACTTCATTTTTCAGTTCCTCCAGTGTTATGCTGCTACTTATCCCACAAAAAGGTTCTGGCCCTACAAAAGGTGTTCTAGCCCCTCTCTTAGCGAGATTATCTGTTATTTCGTTTCCTTCAACTCCCGTGTGTCCCGGAACCCACAATAGTGTTACCTTGTTCTTTTTGCCTAGCTCGTTTAGTTTTTGTAGACACTCCCAAACCATTTTGGAGCTGATTATGTTTGACCTCAGCGCCCTAATGGCTGCTTGACTATCAGATATTATGATAATCTCCTGCTTTTTATAGCTTCTGTCAATGTTGACCTGGACACATCTTTCAATAGCGTGTATTTCCGCCAGGAAAATACTTGGGTACATCCCCAAGCTTTCGGAATATTTGGTTCTAGGCCCATATATCCCTATTCCAGTTCCCTGCCGTTTTAGAGCCATCTCTGTACCATTTAATGGCGATTCTATTGAGTTTCGAAATGGTGTCTCTATCCCATTCACTCTTAGTGCTAAGCTTTGTGGTAAATTCTTTCACAAAGTTGAACTTCCTTGGCATGTCGTCTCGGGCCATGTCCCAGATTTGGTCACCTGTAGGAGGCTGAGGCCTATGCCTAGCCATTCCTTCCCTGATCATCCTACGTGTGGTCCTTTTAGCTATGCTCTCCACAAAACTGCACAGAGGAGTAAGATTTACTACCACTTCAATAGCTGCTGTTGGGCAGGTTCTCATTGCGCAAGTTATGCATACACATGCTAATCTTTGCACTTTAGAGAGATTAGCTCTCGCAATGGCCAGATGAGTTCTCTTGCTCCAAGCCACTGCCCCATAAGTGATCATTGGTCTTACGATTGCTGTGTACATCCAGAGCAGTATTTTTGGGTTGCAACCCCAGTTGTTTCCTGCAAAGTTTCTACAAACCATTAGGGCCGTCTTCGCCTTGTTAGTTACTTCAAGCTCATGCTTATTCCACAGAAGTTTATTATCCAGGATGAGTCCTAGATATTTCACCTCCTTCTTCCAGTCTATGTCTTGCCCATCTATATTTATGGTCTTGAGGCTGGGTTCTCTTTTCCGTGTGAATGCTATTAAGGTAGTCTTAGTGGCGTTGATGTTAAGGCCCACTGATTGGCACCACCTTTTCGTAGTGTTGAGTCCTCTTTGAACTATGTCGCAGAGGGTATTCTCAAACTTTCTTCTTGCAAATATGACTATATCTTCAGCATACCCTTGACATGGTATGCCTAGATTAGTCAGCCTCCAGAGAAGTTCATCAACTGTCAAGCTCCACATAAGTGGGGAAGTAACTCCCCCTTGTGGACATCCTCTGGTCGTGCTGATCGAGATGGTTTTGCTTCCCACCTCCATTTCCACTGATCTAGTGGAAAGCAGCTACGACAGCCATCTAGACGTCGCGCCGTCTACCCCTCTTTCAATTAATGCTTTCTTGACGGCCTCGTGCGGAGTATTGTCAAAAGCGCCCTCTATATCTAGAAAGGCGCACACTACAGTTTCTTTATTCGTCAGTGCATCCTGGATTTGATCTGTCAGCTCCACTAATGCACTCTCAGTTGATTTGCCCATTTGATAGGCGTGCTGACAGGGGTGCAAAGGCACCCGCTCCAGGATATCTGATATAATTATCTACCGCT
The DNA here is from genome assembly GCA_949128085.1 of Cetonia aurata. Taxonomy (NCBI): domain Eukaryota; kingdom Metazoa; phylum Arthropoda; class Insecta; order Coleoptera; family Scarabaeidae; genus Cetonia; species Cetonia aurata. Next base: position 35,446,445 of record OX421888.1, read on the forward strand.
TTTTCCACTGTTTTAAAAACAAATGATGTTAGGCTGATAGGTCTTTGAGATTTCGGATGTGTAGTATCCTTCTTCCGTACTTTTGGTATAAAAGTAACTTGGGCCCTTCTCCAGATTTCTGGTATGTATCCCAGTTCTAATCTATTTCGGCTAATCCGAATTACGTGTGGTAGGATTACGTCCTGCGCTTTCTGAAGTAGGGCTGGAAAGATCCCTTCTACTCCTGGTGTCTTGAAGGGCTGAAAGGTGTTTATGGCCCATTTTAGCCGGTCGCTACTACATATGTGCTTGGCTATTATTGTAGCTTCCTTGGTTGGTCTTCTGTGCTCCTCGTGTAGGTTTTCCGAGGTGACTGGTTTCCTTCAGGAAAGTGAGTTTCTAAAAGGAGTAGAGCTCCTTCTTCCTCACTGTCAGTAAAGTTTCCATCAGCTTTCCTTAGTGCCACTCCTGTATCGACCCTGCCCTTTGCCAAAACCTTGTGTAGTCTTGCGGCAGCAGGTGTTGAGTCGATATCCTCACAAAACCTCCTGAAATTAATGGAGTAACATATTTGTTATAAACATTATATTATGTATGAAAGCTAGAGCCGTAACTTGAAAATACTGTTGCTTGTATGGAGACTTTTTTCACTCAGTGTATATTAAGTGATGGTGAATAAACACCAAAAGAAGATACTATGTTTTTCTGATACACTCTTCATGAAAAATAATGCCTAATCTTTTCACTGTTGATTAATAATTTCTTTAAAGCTATCAATAACCACCGTCGCGTCGATTGAAGGCAAATTATTCTAATATACTTATTTCAAACATCATTAAAATCATTTTTGGCTTTATATTTAAAACCTTGTAATTAATCATATAATACGGATGAATGATACAGAAAGAAATTACAGCATAGTAATTCAAAAATATTTCATACGTTTGATACAGTATTTCTAAAACGGTATTAGAGGCATTTATAGTTGATATAATACAAGAATAGATTATTCGAACTAGTTAATACTAAATTATTATCCAAAGAGGACTTTTTAAAAATATATTTGAATGCTAAATGTTTTGCTCTAATATTCAATGCTATTTCGGTCTCTTCCATAACAGGGCATTAGTGGGAGAGGATTTAATTACCTACCCAAGCTTTAAAATATAATTGAATTGAATTTACTAATATAAAAAAAAAATCAAATTCTATTTTAGATCTCATTATGCCAGAATTATTTGCGTAATGATTTAGGCTCAGAACCCCTCCATGTTGAAGTTAAGGTCCTCAAAATATCTAAATTCTTTTGGCAAGACATGTGCACTCATACAGTAAATTTAAGAATGTTATCTTACTCGGCTTTAATATAATTTATTCGAGTCAAGTAAACGAAGGTCGCTTGAAATAAATACATACAGCGTTTAATTTAATGCTGTATGTGTTTTGAAATAAGACAGACAGAGTAAGGTTACTTTCTTATATTAAATACTTATGCTTAACCTAATATGATATACCGTTGTAATGATACTTCTCAATAAAACCTAAACTGCAATTACATTATTTTTTATCTTAATATATTCTATAATTATATTGTTGTATAAAAATTTGTTCTAAGGCTCGTTTTCCCTAAATTTACCGGTTTTCGGGATATACCCTTATCAAAACTTTGGCACTTCAGGAATAAGAATGAGAGTTTATGGGATGTGAAAACTCATTATATGCGAAGATTTTTCTGTTTGTTTTCGCATCTTATAAACCTTCATTCTTATTCCTTCAGTTTACAAATCCATACATAATTTTCTCGGATTGACGTGGTTTTATCGGCAAATGTAAATAAATTCCTCAAAGGAGGTTAAAAGGTTTTTATTTACGTTTCGTTGATCGGCTTCTTCAAGCCTTTTTCCCTTTTTAGTTTAAATAAAGCTGAATCATCTAAGTTCTCAAAATCGCTTATTAAAGTGGCACTTTACCACATATAAACATAGATAATAAATATATGTACGTACAATAGATGTGTACCTCCCATATAATTTCACGCGGCACGAGCAAAGTTTCAAACCTTTTAAGACTGGTGGCGCGTAGCGTTAGTCAGCAAGAACTATTTCCAATACGCGGGAGATTTGATATTATTTACAATTAAGAAATTTATTGTTTAATTTTTTTTTGCACTTAAATGAATGGGCATAGAAAATAAAATAAAAATTAGGACGAAATCGTTTATTGTGTGCACATAAATACATAACTATACAGTACAAATATTTGCAATACATAAATAACCACAAAAAAAAGGAAAAGAAAGTACTTGCTACTTTATATAAACTGATAGCTTCTGGTGCAAACTCCGTTTTTCTTCGCACCTGTTTTATTTGTAATTATTATTAACAATTCTCACCGCTTCATCGTAAATTCGGAATTTCCTTCGAACACTTTTTGTACCAAAACATCCTTACGGGCAGCAATTTCTTAAGCCACCCATTATTGCAAATACGGATATTCACAATTATTACAGCCTTTTCACTCACAAATCAGTGTTGTATATTTCTGCAGGGAACTCCAGGGCAAGAAAACCACAAACACTTAGGCAGGTTTCGTTGTTTCTTTAATTTTAAACGATAACGTAACAAACAAAATAATAATAAAAATAACACACGACCGTCACGACACGACTTCTCTCCCTTGACCATCGAATAACTCCCCCTGCCTTCTCATGTAGTACCAACCCCATTTGCGAGGGTTTACACCATCAGAAAGAGATAAAAGCAATTTCAAACGATTGAAAACGCACAAATTGCAAAATGACGGATGTGTATAAAATTTTCAAAAAAAAAAAATTTTTTTTGTTGTCGTTGACGGCGCGTCATCATACTTCAATCTTATTGGTAAAAAAATCGATACTAGCGCCGAAGCGTTAGTCAGCAAGTACTAAACCGTGCCTACAAGATACAATATAAGGTAAACAGGCGTGCATATAAATGTCACTGTACTATGTAGTAATGTCACTGTTAATAAAACACAGCTTGACAGCAAATTGCTATGTAAATAAACAAAGCTGTGTCAAATTACTAATTGTAAGTTACGGAAATCCTACACAAATATATATATCTACAGAGTGATTGTAAATATTTGAGGATGGTTTGAATTTCCCGCTGCACAAAACTTTTGCCACGTTGGTTACGTGACGTTTCTCGTCAGTGGCGTGCCAGATGGGGAATTTATATTGTAGTGATATGATCTAATAAATATTGTGGTGCTTGGGATGTAAGAATAAAATAGAATATATATGCTTTAATTAATCCAATAATTGTCTTGTTTTCTGACATTGGAACACGAATTATAAATGAAACAATTCTAACAATTTACAATTTAATAAAAAAAAATTATAAAATATGTTCAAAATGACCACCGTGTGCTTCCAAGCATAAATTTACTCTTCATTTGACATTCTCGAATACATTTTGTAACTGATTTTCGTTAATATTTTGAATTTCTTGTTCGATGGCTGCTTGTAATTCCTTCAAGTTGTGAAGTCGATTTTGGAACATCTTAGTTTTCAAGAATCCAAATAGATAAAAGTCTAATGATGTTAGGTCAGGTGACCGTGGAGGCCATCGTCCTCTACAAATTATTCTATCACGAAAAAATTGTTGTAGATATTCTAACGTATCGTAGGCTACATGGGGTGGTGCTCCATCTTGTTGAAAATAACCTGCCGCCACTGTTTTTTATAAACAAAAATCCTAAATAATAAGTAAATCTTCACGTGTTAATTAGTGTCTCGGCTAACAATAAATTACGCCCATGAAAAATGCTTTGAAAACATAAAAATATAGAGTTTCTCTCTTTGATTGAAATTTTGTGGATTTGCGGTAAATAACTCAGATTACTGAAGGAATAAATCGCTCCACCAGATACCATAAATAAGAACGTTGAGCATATAAATCTGAGGGTGCAGATTCTAATTTCATTTTCAATTACGGTTTGTGTTACTATTCTGAGAACACAAAGCTGATGGTAGTTACTCATATTGTCTTATCTAAATGGAAATATTCCACCTTGTATTATTTGTGCAAGAGGTACCTCATAGTATATCATCCTCATTATAGGTTGTTAGTGTTGCAAGACTTATTAGTATAGTACATTGTTCAAAGGGAATTCCTTTCATTAATAAAATAATAATTTGCATATCTGCTGTACATCTGTTTTTTTAAGAAAATTTAGGAAGCGTTGGTAAATGATGTAAGTTAGTTACGCGAGAATAATTTAGTTCTTGAAGGAGAGTTATTAACAAGAGCTACATACAATATATTGTTACCACCGCAACGGATTTTTAGTCTTATCTCAATTTTTAAATATTTAAAATACGAAAAAGGTATGTTGCTTGGAATATATATATATAATCATACACCCTTTCACTCAAAGGTCTCGGGTTTACATTAATGGTATTCATATGTATACATATAAAATGTGTCCATTTCTTCCTGTCTCTTGTCATAGTTGTTACCTCTTTCTATGTTATTCCCATATCTTGTAGTATCTTTCTTCCGATCTTTCTATTTTCTTCTATTCTCGCTTCATATATTTGCTTTACCTGCCTGCCATTGTTCATTCGTTGTATATGTCCCCACCACCCCCCATATGTCCAAGTTGTCGTTGTTCAATAATCTGTGATACTGGCTGAACTCCTAGGTCCTCTCTCATTTGCGTATTTCTAATTCTGTTTCTTCTAGTTACGCCTAATCTCCGCCTCAGGAATTTTATTTCAGCAGCTTGTATTTTACTGTTTTGTTTGTTTGTGAGCGCCCAATTTTCACATCCGTATGTTAATATTGGTCGATATATTGTGTTGAAAACCTTGACTTTTGTTTGATTAGAAATGTCTTTTTTATTAATAAATTGTTGATTCATTGCGTAATACAACTTAATTGTTTTATAAATTCTCTCGTTTATTTTAGATTCTTGCTTTTTTGATTCTTCAAACGCTACTCCCAGATATTTAAATTCCTTAACTTGTTCTATTTTAGTATTATTTATTTCAATATTAGTTCCAATCTTCTAGTCCCCTATTATCATGAGTTCAGTTTTTTCTGTATTTATATTCATGCCCTCTTCTGCCATAATTTCCTTCCATATGTTTAAGTTCTCTTGTAGTTGTCTTTCACTTCCTGCTCTTATTACTACATCATCTGCGAATACTTCGGCATCTATTTCAACTTTCTGCAAATTTGTACAGCCTACAAATATTCTTGTAACTTGTTGTTCAGGTTTTTTGACAATGGAATCCATATGAACATTGAGTAACGTTGGACTTAGACTTGGTCCTCCTCCCTGTCGTAGTCTCATATCAGTTTTGAACCCTTCTCATTTCATATTGCTTTTGATCAAAAGTTTACGTTAGTTTCGTACCAGTCCTTCATAATTCTTATGGTTTTATTATGTATACCCTTTTCTTCAATCACTTCCAGACTTTTGCTCTCGGAACTGTATCAAATGCTTTCTCTAAGTCAATGAAAGCTACAGAGAGATTTTTATTTTGTTGATGCCTTTTTTCTATTATTTGCTTTAAGATAAAAATGTGGTCTGGGGTACTTCTTCCAGGTCTAAATCTACTTTGTGGCTCTGATAGTTCGGGATCAAGTATTGGCATTAATCTATAATTGATTAGTTGTTCATATCTCTTTACGATTGTATTCAGTAAAGTTATGCCTCTATAGTTTGTTTTGTTGTCTCCATTTTTATATATTGGAGTTATTAGTGCTACTTTCCCCTCTGGTATTTTTTCTTCGCAATGCCTTATTTACTATTTCTAACATTGCTACCATACCTGTTTCCCCTCAGTTTTTTTATGATCTCTGTTGTGATTTTATCGTTTTTTCAACCTTTTTACTACGTACATCAACTCTTCCATATTTATTTTTTTCGATCTTTGGCTCTTTCTCTTGTTCTTGCTTTTCGGGTACTCCTCTACTTTTATTTTCTTCATTAATTTGCGTTTGTTGTCCTAGTAACTCTTCAAAGTATTATTTCTATCTGTTCATGATATCTGTTTTCTCAGTTAGTATAGTATTTTGTCTCTTGCTATTTATATATATCTCCTGTACCTGTCCTTTAGGACAGAGGAGGTTGTCCTAAAGGATTTTAATACTTTATAAAATAATTTGTCATTACCTGTGCTATTTTTTTCCATTTTATTTCCGAAATCTATCCAAGATTTTTCTTTTGCTTCTGCTACTAAAACTTTAACTCTATTTCTTTGGTTCTTGTATATTGTATACTGCTCTGGCGTATTGTTTGACATACATTTCTTCCATTCTTGTTTCTTTTTTCTAACTTCTTATTTAATTTCATTAGTCCACCACGCTGTTTGTTTTCTTTGATTATCTGCCTTGTATGTTCTACATACCTTACTGGCTGTGTCAATTATTATATTTTTAAGAATGCTTTGAGTATACCAAACACAAATATTCAAACTATAGCATTCATAGTAGTAAATACTTTAAAACAGCGAGTTCAGGACGTATGACATGATTTAACGTTTGAACAAATGCAACCATTCTAGTGCCGTCTTCAGAGTACCCCTAGAAAGGATTGTGGTTTGGTAATAAAATTATATTTTAGCTTTACCATATATGAATCAATTTTGTAAAAATTTAAATATTATTCAAACAAGAATTTGTAGCTCGAAACACCTTATCACAGAACTTCACTGTGGTGCATGCATGTACGTACTGCTGTGTACTGAGAGTACCAACAAAAATGTAAAAATGAAATTTTACAATGAAAAATTAATTTAGCTAGCTCAAATGATAACAATTTTATTAAGGCGCAAAAGAACAATTAAACTCAGGGTTTCAATTTTAAAAAGAAAATTGTGGGTTAAAAGAAAATTGACTTTCATTAATACTCCAAAAAAACAATTTAAAAGGTTTAATTAAAAATAAAAGAACAGTAATTTTGAAAGATATAAAAATTCTATAATTTTATTTAAAAAAAAAGAAAAAAAATGTTAAATATAAACTTTGCAGAAAAAAAACCTTGGATGTAAGATCCTGGTCGAAATAAAACTGCTGGCTTTAAATTACAAAAGGACAATTCAAAATCCTTTTACTAAGCAAAAGAAAACAAAAAGTTCAGGAAGATAATAAATTTCTGCAAATCAATCCACGTGGTCTCAAAATTAAAACAACTAAATTACACGTGGAAAATTCCAGTAATTTAAATAAATGAAAATTAAAAGGAAGCACAATGCGAGGTGATTAATAAATAATTACAAAACAGAAAAATTAACAACGAACTAAAAAAATTACTCTTTTAAACTTAAACTATCTTCCTGCACGTAAAAATAATAACAGATCTTATATCTAAATTGTGTACACAAAAATACAATATCAATTATTAGGTATTAAATGAGTTCCATGATTAACGCTATTAATTCAAAAATGTGAATTCAATGCTTGAAAGTAAAAATCTCAAAATGGCAGAAATGAAATACAAATTTTTATATATCTCTACTTACACGTGTTATCAGGGAACTGCCTTTACACGGTTCAAACAACCGTATAAGTATCAAAGTCTCCGATGCGTGCGAAAACAACGCACAAAGAGCTGTCCGCAAACATCCGAACTCGCAAAAACAAAACAATATATACAATACCCGTGAAAGCAAAATGTACAAATGAATGAAATTAAAATAAATAACTGAACAATAAAATAAACAAATTAAACAATCTAAAACATTAACTCTCTTATATAAAAATAAAACAATTAGAAATTTCTCGCAACATTGAAAAACTCTTAACGGAATTAACAAGAAAAAGAAACTGAATTTACGCAAACCGGGTTGCCAGACCACAGCAGTACGTTTTAATAGCTAAACTCATCATCAGCACCAAAACTGAGTTTACTGTTCACCTACTGAAATGTGTGCCCAATTACTCAAACTTTGCGATAAGGTAATTTGAACTATTTAGTTTAGCACACTTAAATAAGAAAATGAGTGGATATTTGGTCGTGCTAAACGCTAACTGTATATTTTACAGTTTTGTACTGTAATTGTAAATTTTTAAATCATATCTTTTCAGGGGAATTATCAGATCTCCGAGCTTGCAGTCGTCCGCCACCCGCACTAAGTAATAAGAGGATTAATTTGTTAGTAATAATAAAATAATATCTTTTTTTTCTTCAGTGTCATTCAAAGTGAAAGAATTTCTATATTGCTGGATAGGGAGGAACCGTGGATGAGGTATGTAGTCTACTACTTTTTGGATTTATCTATTTACTAATTAATATATCGACGATGCGCTGTGTTGTGGAGAAGAGAATATCTCTTATCTGATGTTTATAAAAGTTCTACATCACCCAATAGTACACCATGGCTGGAGAATGATATTTTAGCAAAGAAGTTTGGAGATTGCGAGCTCAGGCGAGCAACCAAACCAGTTGGATAAAGCATTGCACAACATATTAGCGATATAGGCCATAAAATTAATATTGAAACCCTTGAACTATTACTCGGTGTTGATTGATTATTTCTTAGGATAAACACATTTCTCTGTTTTGTTATATACGGTTTTTCAATTGGGGTGGGTCGATGTTGACAGCCTCTGGCAGCGTGGCGTCTGTCTAATCCGTTGTTTATTATTTAGTCAGTGATGCCAAATCACCATGGGCAAGTTACACGATTGAACGCGAGATCGGTCGGGCACATCGCCGCGGTCCATGAAAGTATGCAGGAGAACCCCAGGCAGTCAATTCCTCGCCGTGCAGAAGAACTCGGCTTTTTCCAGACTTCAACTTGGCGAATTGCACCGGGACTTGGGTTTGCACCCGTACAAGATCTGCCTGACCCAAAAACTCAAAGTTAATTACCATAGACAACGCCGTTTGTTCGCTAACTGGGCTTCGGACCGTTTGGAAGAGAACCTGAATTTCGGCCAGAAAATCATCTTTAGCGACGAAGCGCATTTATCGATGAATGGCTATGTTAACAAGCACAATTGCCGTACATGGGAAGACACCAATCCACACGAGGTTCACCAAGTTGCAATGCACCCACAAACAGTTACTGTTCGGTGCGGATTTTGGTCGAGCAGCGTCATTGGTCCGTATTTTTTTGAAAGCGACGTTGGTGAGGCCATCACCGTCAACAGCGAACGCTACAGAACGATGATAACCGATATCTTTCGGCCAAAATGGAACGATATGGACATAGACGACATGTGGTTCCAGCAGGATGGCGCTACGTGCCACACAGCTGACGCCACGATGGACATTCTGCATGAACGATTTGACGGTATGGTTATCTCTCGCAGAGGTGACGTGAATTGGCCGCCAAGATCGTGCGATTTGACCCCGCTAGACTTTTCTTGTGAGGTTTCCTGAAGTTGCAGGTCTATGCCAGTAAGCCGCAATCGACCGATGGCCTTAAACTGAATATAACCCTGACCATCGCTCAAATTCAGCGACAGAGTAATTGAAAATTGGACCACTCGGATCAGTGCCGCCGTGAGAAGCCGTGGCGGACATTTGAACGATCCATCCATAATGGCATATATGAGCCTTTTAAATAAAAAAAGTTTATTTTATTCAACATCGACCCGCCCTTATTGGAAAGCATTTTATTTACCATACAATGTTCAAGAGTTTATAATTTGAATTATTGGTATTCTTTACAAACTGATTTTTGGTAATAAGGAGAGTTGCAGCAATTTTGTTATGTTGAATACCGTGCTGACAAACGAACAATTTGGATTGTATACTTCACGTACAACGCATTAGGAGATGCCGAATCGTATGCGTATATGTTGTACACTAACTCACTCGATACACGCGGCAACAATTCACTAACTGAATTAAGTTTTCTCTACACACAAACAAAAATTTTATTGCACAGTACCTATATGCCTGTTTTATTACAACATTTGATTTTTTCAGTGCATTACCTGGAAAAGTGCATTCGAAAGACGATCGCGTTTGTGGGAAATCCAAAAGGTAGGACAAATTACTATGAACACTACTTCCTTACTTGTAGATATTGTACGAGAATGAGTAGATCCCACAAATGTGCACCGTTAGCATAACGGTTCTATAGCTACAGCAACTTGTATGTTAAAATAACTATTAGGCATTTATGATACTAGAATATCCCCATGCCCCTAATTTATTTTTGTTTGTCAAAACGATGGCTTTGTAAGAGTTGTCACTTTGCAGAAATACAATAGCTATTCAATGTAACTTTCTGCAAACAACGAAATTATGCTCAAGGGTATTTCTCGCTATACTACGGCTTTTAAGTAAACGATGTACTAATGAGTTAATAGCAGCTAGTTTGTTGTAATAATTAAGCCCTAGTGACCGCACTGGACGAAACGATTAATTCAATATGCCTCTATTTCTGATTTATTTATAAATCCTCCATATTTTGAATTCAATTGTTGAATAAATAATAAATAAATAAATACTGTGCTTTATTGTCAAGAAAAATTATAAATTAATTTTGTGGACGAATCAGAGTAATTAACAAATTTAATAATTGAGAAGGTAGATATACAATATACACTTAGTCGTCAAGGAATAAACCAGGAGATTGCGCTGTCCGCACAAAGAAAGAAAAGGGAAGATGAAAGTTTGAAGGAAAAGAAATTTAGTGTTCCCTCTCCGCAAAAATCGCTAACAGCGTAAAAAGGTTGCTGAAGAAGGTAAGATTTTACCTTTCTGCGAAACTAGACGTATGTTGGTATCGATTTGAGTTGAATTGGGAGGTTGTACAGCTTGATTGCATCGTAGAAGATTGAGTTCTTAGTTAACTCTGAACTGGGTACAGGTAAGTAAAGGTCATGTTGCAACCGTCTTGTAACGTGGTTATGAAGAGGTCTTTTTGGTAAATCACAATATGTTTACGAATTAGTGAGACAGATTCCAGGATGAAGAGTGCCGGGAGAGTCAGGATTTTATAGTTTAAAAAGTATGGTCGGCAGTGATCTCAGGTCCCTGGTAGAAATATGTAGCGAATTGCCCCTTTTTGCAGTTTAAAAATTGTATTGTACAAACTACAGGTGCCCAAAAAGTGCGGCGCGTAGCGAGATGGTATTCAAAAAGGGCAAAATTAGTAATGCGACCAGTAGAAGGATTGAGCTCTCTGGCTACAGATCTGATTGCAAAGCACGCAGAAGAAATTTTTTTTGGGAGAGTGTCGATATAGTGAGAACGTTTAGAATATCGTCAACGATAAGTCCCAGGAATTTAACAGATTGAACCATATTGACGGTACCGTTATCGAATAGACTAGGTTGCAGCAGTGCACCTTTGTAAGATAGAACCGCCGTTTTGTCTTTGTTATAACAAAGGTAGTTGGAGTTACACCAATGTTTGATGATGCTTAGGTCCTTAGATATAATACTACTCATCTTTAAATTGATGATGACATTGATAAAAAGAAGGAAAAGTATTGGACCAAGCACTGAGCCATGCGGAACGCCATAGTCAATTCCCATACACGATGAGGAGGAACTATTTCCTCTCACTATCTGATTCCTATTGAAAAGATATGATTTGAACCATTTCAGAGGAGTACCACGAATCCCATAGTAAACTAATAATTATATTAGAATGTTATGACTGACAGTCAAAGGCTTTAGATAAGTCCCAAAACATTGTTGCAGTGAAGTGTTTATTATTAATATTAAGATCACGAAGATGGCAACAATAATTGGGTATCAACAGCCTGTCGAGACAGAGGGAGAAATAAAAGACTCTATTTCCAGTCGCTAAGCTTTCGCCATTTAATTAAGGCTTCTTCATAGTAATATCTACAAATCAAGGAAACAGTGGTGCTACTAACAACATCATCTAATATGTAACTAAATCTAAAAACTTACAGATTGAGTCTGGTAGCTACATTGTTGGAAAAAATTCTGAAGTTGTACCGTCACAGCGTACAATTAGCATGCCTTCCTCTTTTTCTTAATGACTATTAAAAGTAACTAAGTTATGAAGTTAAAAGACACTTATCTAAGTATCAATGTAATATTTTTTCAAAAAAATAAATTGTAGTTAAACCACAAGGTTAATTATTTACGTTTTACAACGGACCGGAACAATGAATGGTCGAAAATTTAAAATTCAACAAGATGCAAAACACGGACATATTAAAATGCCAGCTGCAACTGACAAGGTTAGAAAACGCGGGAAGCGTTTTCCAACAATGTAGCTACCAGACTCAATCTGTAAGTTTTTAGATTTAGTTACATATTAGATGATGTTGTTAGTAGCACCACTGTTTCCTTGATTTGTAGATGTTACTCTGAAGAAGCCTTAATTAAATGGCGAAAGCTTAGCGACTGGAAATAGAGTCTTTTATTTTTCCCTCTGTCTCGACAGGCTGTTGATACCCAATAATTGTTGCCATCTTCGTGATCTTAACGTTGTACAGCCGTACTCCTACTCAACCTCAATTATTAATATTGTTAAATACTTCATTGAAGACCGAAAAGAAGGCGTCGGCAGTACTTGAATTGGAGAGGAACCTAAACTGCTCGAGGGTGATAATTTTAAATTTTTTTAGAAAAAACATTAGCTATTTTTTGATCAATCTCTCAATAATTTTGAATAAGGCTGGCAATAGAGCAATTGGTCGGTAATTATTGACATCGTCTTTATCACCGCCTTTATGAAGAGGGACGGAAATCCATTATTGAGCAATCCTCATCTAAACGCCGAGGATTTATAAATACACGGAAGGTATTTCAAATTTATCAAATCTTCTCAGAAAGAGCTTAACTGAAAAAGGAAACAATCTGTTACACATTGCTGATTGCAAGATACCATTTACTTGTCAAAGAAATACAAATATTGGGCAACAGGCTCCAGTAGTCTCTAATATAACACCGATAAGCTTCGTCATAAAATGTATTTCCATATTCAAACCACTCTGATTTCTGTCACGTCCGTTTGCCTCCAATAAAAAAAAATATGAGCAAATTAGGAGAAATTAGGGTAAGTTAGCCCGCACATGTAAACTTCTCACATCAATACCTTCTTTGACAGAAAAAAATAAAAAATGGGGTCCTGATACTCGACAGAAGAAAACTATTAATGCTGTCGTGTAGTCATCTCTACACAAGTAAAAAGCTGTTTAGTATATTCCGCTACAGTATTTGAGGAATACTGTTAAATAGTATTGTTTAGAAGATTTTGCTATAAAAAGGGACAATGGGGCAACTAAAGAATTATCTCCATGTTTACACTATACCTTTCCGCAAAATTTCATAAATAGTAAGTTAAAAAATAAGGTTTTGTTTGGGTATTCGGCGTGAAGTGAAAGTATTGTAGAGATGCAATCGTACTCAGTTTGCGGGGTTCTACAGCGTAGATGACACTCCAAGTCCCAAAAGAATCCCGTAAAACCTGACGCGCCAACTAGATGTGGGACCACCCAAACTGAGTACGGTTGCGTCTCTTTACAATTCCTGCACTCAACGTATTCGATAATTTTTAATGCTCAATTTACTACTTTACACCAGTTAGCAAAAAAAATCTACTAAAACTTTGTGCGACCTTATAACTCAGGTTTTATTTAGTTATGTTTGCATACTTGTGAAAACTTTACTAAACTTCATTCTACCTATAGAGGCTAGTCAGGGTTTTTTGAGCTAAGATTGAGTTGATTTTGTTTGTAGTCATAACAAAAAATAAGCACAAGTCCGAGTTAAATATCTGCCCAGATATGTATGGATTGCGTATAGTTTGTCTATAGAAAGTTTTCAGACTGGACGGCCAGCTGTAAATACAGCGAGAATAGGGGACACAATAGATCTTTCAGGTCGCAGTGTACCGTCCCCTTAATATACATATAATATAATATAATAACATACATAAAAAGTTTGATGTCTAGTAATCACATCATTTTTTTTTTATTTTAGTCCATCGCTGACGAGTACTGATTCGGGTGCTCCTCCAGTAAAGAAAGTGTGAGCTAGTTTCCAATATTGCATCCTCCTGTTTTACTTACGCTTACATTTGGTTATAGGAAAACTTCTGATGAGTATACAAAAATTCTTTGGTGTATAAAGCTACCTACTAAGAAAAGGTTAAACATTTTACATATCTTCAATGAAAATCTAGCAATTGCATCAAATTTTATTGCAGAAAAAAGGAGCAGGATGAATTATCTCGCTCGGAATCTTTAGATAAAACAAAAAGGTAAAATAGAAAAATTAATCGTTGTTAGGAACTATGAGGTAAGATTGACTGACAATAACTGCAAAGTATTCTACAAAGTTGTGTTACTTTTTAGTTCATGACAAAGAAAAAATATTAACTAACTTATTCCACAAAAAAAAATAATTAATTAAGTTAATTAACTAAAACAAATAATTAACTTCTCATATTTCAGTGCAAATCTCCAACCACACAGGTCACGAAGGTACAGTATATTTATAATTTGCAATCAGTATAGTATTTTCATCATTTTCCAGTACTGTTAGTACTATCAGTGGCAAATCGGTGACTTCAAGTAATTATTCTCCGCGCTCAGGGTAAGCTCCATATTTCCTCTTGCTTTCTAAAAATAAAGTAAAGAATGGTTTTGATACATTTTAGTTGATTTATGTCAATAACATAATAAATTGTACAAAGGTTACGCCGTAAACGTTGAATGGTCAATTATAGTGCACAAAATAATCGAATAAACTTTTTTATTGGGTAATACCTACACAGGAAGAAAGACAAGTAAATTCATCACAATTGTGATGTGAGACATACCGACTGATCAATCTCAAGTGTCTGAGGTTAGCAAGACCAAATTTAGGTTGGCTGTACTGCGGAGTTGGCTCATCTGAGTTTTTTGTTTTATTGGTTATGTTTAATGTGTACACTTGGATCAAACAGTGAAAGGTTATATCCGATTTATCAATTGACTATATATTAATTTACACTGTCTATGGTAATAAAAATAAACATAATTCTAATATTTTTTATTAAAATCACAGTACAATACAGCAAATACAGAATATAGATACATTTTTAGAAATAGTATTTTAAAACACACGTGTCACAATGACGTTTATCTTGACATCGCAATCCAAACACAACTTTAATAGGACGAAGGTCACTTTCAACAAAAAAGTGGATTTTCTGTTGACCATGTAATTTTGAGCATTAATATATCCAGATAAATGAAACCAAGTTTCGTCGAAATAAAAAGTTTGCTCAAAGTCCTTTTCATGTAAATTTTCATTGCACCATTGACAATAATTCTTTCTTGCCTCAAAATCTTAAAGACGCAGGTAACTTTGTAGGGATGCATATGCAATTTCTTTTTTAATACTGTATGAGCACTTCCATGGGAAGCACCTACAAATAAGTGACCATTCTTTGTTTAATGTTCTCTACAATATCATTTGTTAACAGCGTGGGTGTTCCTTCACGTTTTCGCTTTGAAACATTACCAGTTTCCATAAATCGTTGAATCAACCTATCTCGATGCCGTTGGAATGTATCTAAGGCAATTTCCACATCTGGATACTCAGCAACAAATTGTTGAAGACACATCTGTGCGGAATATATCCAGGTTTTGTCAACGTTCAACGTTCCGCTGCGAAAGTAAGCCATCACGATAAATGTGTCTTGTTGCAAAGTAAATGGCATGGTGTGTCTTTTATTTAACAATAACAACGAAGCAAAAATAATAACAGATAACGTGCCAGGTGAGCCAATCAACAAAAGTAAATATGAACTAGTGGATGACAAATCTAGGGATTCTTTGCTACCAACATCAGACACTTGAGACTCGTCATTTTGTACTATAAGCTATAGTTAATATAATGACCGTACAATATACTGTAAATGTTGTCTATCATACATACATATTCGACGCAGTGCTGATTTGAAATAGAAGAACCGCCAGCTTTACGAAAATTTATGTAATACAATATAATTAGCGTATTTATTGATATAATGATATTTATATGATGGAGAGGGTTGGATTAGGGAAAAAGTAGCACAATTGTATTTTTCTTTTGAACTGTCTGACAAAGTCTCCGGTAACATTGCTGCCTCTTGCCTTTTTGTATTATATTTCCGATTTGCTTACCCAGCAAATTATGTCAGCCAGTCCAATATCTTGGTACCCTGTAGTAGTCCGTATAGGTCTCTCGCTGGTCGATCGAAATAAATGCTCTGCGTTTATACTTGGCTTGCCAAAAATTGCCTGTCCTTTTGCGTACAGAGACTCTATTGCACAATTTGCATTGGGTATCTGCGGTGTTGGTCCCCATTTTCTGTAGGCTGCTATGCGAAAATGATTCTACTAAGCTTTAGTAGTTCTTCACACTTCTTCTTCAAGGGACTACTTGATGAAGGTTTTTCCATGAGTTTGCCTGGTAATATTGTCCCAGGGTTGTTTACGTTTCTCTAGTAACCAAATTCTTACCTGTTCCTGTGCTGTTTTTGGACACTCCTAAAACAAATTCTGGGCCTATAAACGAAGCCCACGAACCCTTCCTCGACCACTTTTTCGTTTTTTTTTATTCCCGAATATTCGGGGACCCACAGCAAAGTTATTTTACTGTGCGCTGTCAGGCTATTCAGCTCTCGAATGCATTCCCAAACCAGTTTTGATTGTATTTTTGTCGTTTAAGTACCGAAGGTGCTATGCGAATGGCAGGTTATGATCCCTGGAACCGCTCCGCAGCGCCCTTTTTCGCAAGAGTGTCTGCTTCCTCATTACCATGAATGAGTGAAGATCCCAGATTACGCTGTAAGAGTAGTTTTCAGTGCTCCTGTTATTTATAAAGACGCAACGCACGCAAGTCTCTGTGTCCTGTGGAGTTCAGGTATAAACGTTCGCTTCTGTTTCTTTGTTCAGCGTACCAAAGATGCATAAGGGATCATGGATCTGTCCATCGTGATATAAATTCAATATGTCATATTTTGTCTTAACCCCCAGGTTTTTCCATGGGTTTTACTAGCCAACATAGATTGTTTTCGCTCTGGTTTTACTTCTCTGAAGCTATCGATTCCAAGTAAGCTTGGAGTCAACAATGGCACCAAAATATTTCACTTCCCCGGATAGCTTTATCTCTTCACTCTGGAACTTCAGCGATGCTACTAGACCACCTAACTTCCTTCTTCTCGTGAATGCTATTGTGGTCGTTTTGGAGGTACTAATATTTAGACTCGCCGCATCAGTCCATTTTTGTACAATATGTAGAGCGGTCTGCATTCCGCACTACGTTGTTGAATTTACCCTGGTTCAAAATAACAATATCCTCTGCGTATTCCAAAGTTTTATGCCCTTCATGGTCCAGTCTTACTAGTGGCTCACAATTATATATATTAACTCGTACTTTGGTTAGCTTAGTTCTTAATTCTTAATAAAGCTCATTATTATTAATTGTGCCCAATTTGGTTAAACGAACCTATTGGTTTTGTAAAATTAATAAAATAGAGCTGACAAAATGATATGATTGCCGATTCAACATTTTCCTTATCAGATTTATTGTAATTTTGGTAGTTCAGCAACATCTTTTAATAAAATCTATTCCGCTAATATAACTTTTGTCGTTCTCTCGATGCATATATAAAATAGTCATAATAAAAAACGGGCAGTATCTAGCACAATTTAGAAATTGCATTTGGATGTTCAATTATTAACTATGTGTCAGTACAACGCACTAACTACAAATATGTAGTTTATTTTAGCAACACACACATAATCTACTACAATACTAGGAAATTTGTTCTAGGTTCAAAAATCTTTTCATCTGTGTAGTATAATAAACGTAAAAAGGTTTCGTTCAAATACAAATCATCTACCGATGATCGATATATGATGACATTTTACCTTTTAATATATGACACACAATATTACTTGAAATATAATGAAAGCATAATTCTTACGAAAATGAGTTTAGTTCATTCCCAAAACATTTATTTCCACCATAATCTACGAGTTTCCATTCAACGGACTTCATTATTTATTATTTACTAAATAAGATTTGATTCTAGTTCAGTACATCACGCAGGCAAGATGGCGAAACGTCCGGCAACCCCACACAAGTATTTGCGCTTGGTGTTAAAAATAAAATTGTTGTACAGACCCTAATTTGCTTTCAGAGATTCAAGAAGTTTCCCACAGGACAAACCAAAGGATTCTCGCAAACCAGCGTAAGTTTTATTTTAATTATTGAATGATGTTAACAGCTTCATAAGCACTTGCATTATACGAAGCAAGTAATATACTGATACGTGGTGAAAGAGTATATACGAGAATTAAAGGCGAAGACCTCATAAAATTCCCGAAAATATGATGCTAAATTGCCGAACTATTTCTGCAACATGTTTCTAAATAAGAACGCGATATTCTGAGTCGACAGTAAGCCACTAAATTTGTATAATGAAATTAACGCTAATTAAATTAAAAGTTCGATAAGAGACACTATTGGAAGGCGCTGCCTTTCGCCTTAGCAAGGCGCGTCAGTGCTGCTAGCACTGACGAGCTTATCAAACTTTTGATTTAGTTCATTAGCGTTAATTCAATAATGCAAATTTAGCCGCTTGAAGTCCTCCTACTATATGCCGTAGAAATAATTCGACAATTTAGCATATCTTCACGAATTTAATGAGTTTCCTATCTTTAGTTGTCGCACATGGTTATTCACCCGCCCCCACAATATTTAACATCAAATATGTTATTTAATGCGTGCGCGTACAGTCAATCTTTGGTCTTGAGTAGTTCAGGTGGGTTTAAACAACACGAAATGCCGCGTTATACTGTAGATGCGTTCGTCTGTGCAATGGATACAAGAAATGGGATACACTACCGTTTACTTATATTCCGTTAATAACTTTAATATGTGTGTCCAGTGCAATACATATAGCGATTTTGTTTTAATAATAAATTACAAATAAATATACAATCTTTTACTCACAATTCAATAGCCTGTAGACCGTTTCACGTAAATTAGTACATCAAGGAACGTAGAATATACAATGTACCATCATCGTCACCCAAAATGACGGTCGGAAAGGAATTAAAAGTAAAAATATTTCTTTAGTACTTGAGCATCATTCTGTTCTGTTCAATTGGTACCTACACAATTTACGAAATTAATAGGGGTGAAGCCATCTATTTGCAATTATTATGTTTCATTTAGTATCCCTGTGTATTTCTTATGTGTCGAAAGCTCACGCGCCTAGTTCCAATTGAACAATGGTGCCAAAATCTCAAATATTGATAAATAGTAGAACTCATCAACTTGTAATG
Source organism: Cetonia aurata (assembly GCA_949128085.1). Taxonomy (NCBI): domain Eukaryota; kingdom Metazoa; phylum Arthropoda; class Insecta; order Coleoptera; family Scarabaeidae; genus Cetonia; species Cetonia aurata. The sequence goes on from OX421888.1 coordinate 35,465,685, forward strand.
AAACACTGCACGTTTATATCCTTGCAATCCTTTGTTTGATAATATGAAAACTCGTTATTAAATGAGAAAGAATAAAAGGGTTATTCAAAGGCCATAGACGGGTAAGTTCGGTTGCCGGCTCCAAGGGAATTTATTGAAAGGTCTTGGAGTAAAAACATAAAACCAATTCTTCTTTGAACATTTTTATCTCGTGATTGTCTTGTCCGACCGAAAGGTAAGAATAGAAAATATGCAATTTTATAAAGACTATCAGAAAAAAAAAAATAATAATAATTTAGTTTTCGTCGATGACGTGCACAACTTTTTCAACGTTTTCATTTTGTTTGATGAAATAGCCATTTTGATACAGCCAGCTCCTTCAGCCTGGTGTTAATGCTGCGTTTCGTGGTGCCGATGTATACTAGCCCGCAGGAGCATGGTATCCTGTATACCCCAGTGGAAGCTAACGGGTCCCTGGGGTCTTTTGCTGAGCACAACTGGTCTCGCAGTTGGCCTGTAGGTTTGTACACGGTCTTTATGTCGTGTCGCTCCAAGATCCTGCCAATGCGGTCCGTGACGTTCTTGACAAAAGGCAAGTATAGGAGCATAAGCGAAATTGCCGTCTGGGCCAAACCGAGAAGTCAGCGGTAGCCGAACACGCACTCCAAGACGGGAGTCATGAAATCAATTTCGCGGGTACTGAGGTTTTGTCCACGGTTATCCATTACCATACTCGATTGCAGAGGGAGGCGATCGAAATTCAGAAGCACCCCGGAAACTTCAATCGGAAAGAGGAGAATCTGGCCATAAACAAAATTTGGTACCCGGTTCTGCGAAACCTGCCATCCACACGCACCGCAGGCAGAACGATGAACAATGAGCTAAGTAGCACACCCACTACACGTACCGTAAGCAGAACGAGAGACAACGCCCTATATAACAGCAGTGCCCCAGACACCGAGTCATTCGACGACGAGCAACCAAGAAGAACACTTCGACCTTGCCGCTGAAGATGTTTATCGTAGCAGTAAATGAAACGTCCGGAAGAAATTCTCATCGACCACGGCCCAATAGCCCGGAAAATACTTTCTTAAATGACACCGGCCGTGAAAGCCTACATTCGCTGGTTTATGGGAACTGTTGTTCTCCACAACTTTTGAACAAAAACGTACCAAACCAAGCTTATACATCAGAAACTATAGAGCAAGGAAAAAACTCTGAGCGGAAAACTTAAATTTGTGTCTATACCAAAGAATATATTAAACATTTAGAAGTAGTTACCCGACCTTTTGTGGGATATCTTCGTTCACTAGATTATTATTAATCAACTGATTGTTCACTAATCCGATGCATATGAGAAAGTCGTTCAAATGGATAAGATATATTGAAATTTTGAAAATTGTTTTAAAAATTTAAGTACTGCAAGTGTCTTACCACTATTTTTGTTTGTATCCTGGTAAAATTTCGTTCGAAACGTTACGAACTCTATGAGCTATCGCCAATACTATATTCATCTCTAAATATTTAATACGATCACTGGCTCCTGATATTTCCCTGTAAGGAAGAAACTAGTTCAGGTAATTCACATTCTAGGAAACGTAAAGCAGCTGAACGAAAATCGCAAAACCAGCCTCACGCTACCCATTCGCCACACCAACATAAACCACAACATCATCAACCAGTACATCAGCGGCCAAAAACTCCTCCAACATCAATACAACGTCAATCAAGCCATCACCGAACACAAACTTCACCAACACCAACACAAGGTCAACCAGGACATCAGCGGGCACAAACTCCGCCAACACCAACACGAAGTCAACCAGGACATCAGCGGGCACAAACACCGCCAACACCAACACGCCGTCAACCCAGGCATCAGCGCCCACATACTCCACCAACACCAAGTCAACCCAGACATCAGCGCCCACAAACTCCACCGACACCAGCACGAAGTCCATCAAGACATCAGCACCCACATACTCCACCAACACCAGCACAACGTCAACCCAGACATCAGCGTCCACAAACTCCACCAACACAACGTCAACCAAGACATCAGCGCGCAAAAAGTCCACCAACACCAACACGACGTCAACATAGACATCAGCAAGCGCAGCCATCGACAACACCAAAACATCTGTCAGCACATAAACAGACACAATCTCCACCCACAGCAATACAACGTCGACCAAAACATAAACGGCCAAAACACTATCGATCTGAAAAAGGTCAGCCAGAACATCACCAACGGGATAGTCATCCTGCAGGACATGAACATCCAAAACACCACCCCCCAGAAGGTCATGAGTCGCCACACGATCATAAGCTACACCGTCAATCACAACGTCATCCACAACCAAAACACGATCAATCACCACATAAGTTACACCACCAGCAACTCGAAAAAGAGGCAAATCAGCCAAGGCAGCACAGTCCAAAGCAGCGCCCTTCCGAACCCCAGAAACAAGTTCCCCCCGCAAAACAGACCCAGAAGCCCCATCCTTTAGAGCGTCGTCCACATTTTGAACCGGAATACGATTCTATCAGGTACTTATTGTTTTATGTAATTTCAGCGTAACAGTGCGACATTATCTATTAGAAAACTGCCTTTCAATATTTCAGTACCACAAAGAATGACTAAAATTAAAAATCCAAATTGCAAATTTTTATAATCAAGAAACCGAAAACCAATAAATAAAATAATAAGTATTGAATAAATATAAAAGTCTATTAACAAAATAGATATCAAGGAATAAAAACAGAACATACATAGAACTTTCGTGTCTTTTACGAGAGAAGGGATTTTTACCAATTAAAGAGCCACTCTCGTTTGGAAAGAACGTCATCCCTCCTTGTAACTGCTGACTTTATTTATTCATGCAAAGAGAGGTTGCTAAAATGTTTAAGTACACAAGCAGACTGATTTGTTTACTGTTTGCTTGTTCGTTCAATATATTTTCTGGATAATATTCTGCATTGCCATTTCTCTTACTCTCCGCTGTGTTGTTCGCCCTGTGTATTAGTAACTTGACATACGTGAATAAATTAATGGTCGGTACTATGGTTTATGTCACTCTATCAGCCATTTTTGGTATTGATAATTGTTTTAATAGATTGTAAGACTTTCTTGTGATTTCCTCCAGACTAAGTTTTGCCCTTTGTCAAGGTCTTCGTTCGTCTTACGGTACCTCTTGCTAGTCCAGGGATTGCTGAAATCTATTGGATAGTTGGTGGCTATTTATATCTACATCTATTATTCTACCACCTGTCTATATTTGGCCTTCTAGTTTGTTCGCAGAATTCTAGCTTTTGCCAATAATGCTTTCCGTGAGGTGGATAGGTGTCCATGATTTTTTCATACCCGTTGTTCTGCTAATGTGATAGATCTGCATACATCATTCTCTTTGTCGCAAGTATTTCGATGGAAACTTTTCAGTTGGGACTCGACAATTCCTTAGATGATTTTGCTCCTGTCTCTAAGGTGTGAACATTTATCTTCATGTCTGTCAGCCACGCAATGAATGCCAAAACTTGGCCAATCGATTTCCAGCAAATTATGGCAACATTTTCCAGCTAGAGCTTCATCATCGTCCTTGTTCTTTTTCTAACATAAATAGGCACCGTGTCTTTGGAAGTAATCATCCGCTTTTGCTCCCTTAGTAATTTCAGAACGTTCTGTTAATTCCAAACGATTTGATGCGGATATTTCATCATAGGTCGATAAAGTTTTGCGGATTTAAAAGTGAACAAAAAACACATTTGCACATCAATGGTTATTGAGATAGCAAAATAGTCGCTTATTTTTGTTAACATTAAACTTAAGTTCATTCATTTCTTTCATGTTGTCGGAACTTCCAAGCTTCTTAATTCTTAATTCTTCTGTGAAAATGTTGTTCTACTACCGTTAAATGCAGTTTGCATGAGTACATAATCAAGAGAAAAAAACATACTCTTCATTGTCTAGATACAGATAATCCAGGTTGGAGTACACCACTCTGTTATACCGTTGGTATGCATTGTCGAGTTTAAGCGTGTTACTATAGGGTACTTAAAAGTATTAAGTACCTAACCTACCCCATTATTTATGTTAGAAATCTACCAGCTTCTCTGACATAATTGCACTTTCCTCACTGATACTTTAAAGTACTTATAAAACTCGAAAAATACAACGACTCTAGATAGTTTTTCCAGGTTTATTTAAAAGAACCCCAAAATCTATTTCCCAAAATTAACTCAAAATTGTCACAGCTTAATCTAATTGGGACATGCAATCGAAAAAGCATTAATATAATCACCCTAATTTTTAAGAATAATGAGCAAAATAATACTTGGATGGCCTTTGTTTTGTATGTTTTCACATTATTCTTCATTCGTTTGTTCTCCTCTTCATGCATGATTTATAAATTTTGATTCATGAATAAATAGAGCAGCAATCCAAAACTTTGCAGGATTACTAATTTTCTTGTTGATGACATATATTTCGAAAACTAAATATGTGTTTGTATTGTATATAGCAACTGGTCTTCCGGAACTTCCTATGATGACGACTCCACTGAGGATTCGAAGTCAGGGTAAGTTTTTAGGCCTGCCTACTACCTTAAATTATTGTTACTACAAGGAATAAGGAAACAACCGACGAAAGGAAAAGCAATCTTTCCGTAACGAACCTTTATCTGTTCTGAACGCATACACGAATAACATTCAGTTGCTGTACAATTCGATTCACCACATAAAAATTCAATTGACTAAGATGAGGAGGTAGCCTGTAGAAAAAATTTAAATATTTGTTCACCGCAGTGTTTTTCGAAGTTTATTAGATTACCGCCCACATTTGAAAATGGCACTCCTGAGAATCTACCCTTAATAAGAGAGAAAAAAATCTATATTACAGAAAAATGTTTTTCTATACATCCAAATACGTAATTTTATAATGGAACGACAGTATGTAAGTATGGAAGAAAAAATGAGTAGATAATATTTTACTCTACATTGTCTTTACCCCAAGCTCTTGAATTTGCATGTACCTAGAAATACAGATACGGTTCTTATACTTATTGTGTCGCATTGCTCATTAAATTATTATGATCATGGCTGACGATGAGGTCATAATAAAACCCTTGCTTTTTATGTTAGTAACAAATTAGAGTGTGTAATAAACAGGGTGGCGACGCCGACGTTCGGTGCAGTTTGCTAGCGAGTATTAGTCAGTCGAGCGGCGATTTGGTATATCCATTAGGTAGGTGTATTGAAAGTTTAATTTTGTTAATCGCCAAAGTTTTCGATATAATTATAATAGGAATTAACTATCATAAACTTTTCTAAATTACTTGTCGAAAATTTTGTTTTGTATCTTTTCCCCATCGATCCTTTAATTCTTTTTAAATGGTTTAGTGAAGATTCTAATTTTTGAAACGATTCTGCTAGTGGTAAATTTTTTGTTTCTAGAAACTTTATTGTGTTCGTTACAATAGTAAAATGTTTATTAATAAATTGTAATTGTTCAATCAAATCGTCGTTTAAAATTAATGATTGTACTGTTTTAACACAGACAGCATCTTGGTTTACTGTTAAAACAAAAGGTTTTAAAATATATTTTGGTTTAAGGTATATTTCGACACATTTCTTTATACCGGGTGCGTCATTAGTGCGAAATTTAGCACAGAAACTACTAAAGATAGGAAAGTGAGATTTTCTGTATACCGGGTGTCCAACCTAAGATGCAACGGTTCCTAGCCAATTTATTATTGCCCTTTTGAAAAAAAATTTCAAATAAATGTTGCCTGGAATCATATTCTACATATGCTAAAATAAGTGTCAGTAATGGCGGACTTCCGGTTGTACCGGAAGTAGATACTAACTTTATTATTTTAAATGGAAGGCCTGTATATTATTGCACTTTTGGATTCCTTGTTAAATTTAAATAACAATACGTTAGGGATACATTGGGGCTAAGTTGTACCGTTTCCGAATTACATGACGTTTTTCTAAAAAAAATGACATATGCAGTGTCTTCGGTGTTTGGAAATACCTCAGGAAATACGAAAGTTAGAAAAATGCGGTTTTCGGTTTTCGCGTAACCGTGAAACAGCACACGTTTTTTATTTTAAAATTGTTGCGTTTAAATTACAGCGTTATTAAATAGGGATCTCTAATTTTCGAACTCTAAAATCATGGATAACTTGATTTATTTAAATTAAACTGTATAGCAATTTTTACATAAATGGAACTAAAATTTAATTTTCTTTCGATATTATATGGGTATCATTATGTCTATCTCCAACGGTTTTGGAGATATTCGCAATTTCTCAGTTTCTCACGATAGATACTACGTATTGCGAGGCGCCGCCGTCGCCGGCCACCTTCCCCTCGCATTTCACCAAGATTGGGAGTGGCAGCAATAATACTGGCATGCTTAGAAAGTGGCCAACAGAACACAATAGGACCATTAGAAACAAACAAAATGGTCTAAAAGATACTTGAGATGTTTAAAGCGACATCTTTAAAGTCAACGCAAGCTTCAGAAACAAACTAGCTATCTAACCGTTATTAGTGTTCCAAGTGTCAGAACTGACATTCAGACTACTGTTTGGTGACATAATAATTAAAGATGTCGCTTACTCGAGAAGGATTAGTAGATATGATTTTCGTTCTCGGTGAATGTTACAGAAACGCTTTGTTAGCGTCAAGAGTTTACGCACAGTATTACCCATGTAGAAAGCATCCAGATAGGAGGGCATTTCAGTCGTTACTGGGTAGATTTGTAAGTACTGGATCCATAGCACGTACAAAACGGAACCGCTATAACTCCGTACTTAGGGATGAAAATCAGTTGCAAGCTGCGATTTCTTCCACCAACAACCCCTGATGATATGCGCCATCGAATTTTAAGAGCGTTTCAAGAAGTCACACCAAAAATACTCAGAAATGCTCAAAAGTGTTTGCAAGAGCGATTTCGATTATGTAGTGCCCAAAACGGACAGCATTTTAACCATTTAATATAATAGTGTAGTACAAATTCTCTGTACAATAACAACACTAGGGTTTAAAGTGTAGCCTGTTGCGAGCAAGGCGCTCGAAATGCACATACGCCATACATTGGATAGAGTAATGTAGTTTGAAAAATGTGCTGATTTATTGATATTCCAGTTATGTTATGTTTTCTTTTATGTTTGCTATGTTTGTTTGTTTCTAGTGGTACTATTGTGTTCTGTTGGCAACTTTCTAAGCATGCCAGTATTATTGCTGCCAGTTCCAAGCCTAGTGAAATGCGAGGGGAAGGTGGCCGGCGGCGGCGGCGCTTCGCAATACGTATTTATCGTGAGAAACTGAAATATCGAATATCTCCAAAACCGTTGGAGATAGACACAATGATACCCATATAAAATCGAAAGAAAATTAAATTTTACATCTATTTATGTAAAAATTGCTATACCGTTCAATTTAAATAAATCAAGTTATTCATGATTTTAGAGTTCGAAAATTACAGATCCCTATTTAATAACGCTGTAATTTAAACGCAAGAATTTTAAAATAAAAGACGTGTGCTGTTTCATGGTTACGCGAAAACCGAAAACCGCATCTTTCTAACTTTCGTATTTCCTGAGGTATTTCTAAACACTGAAAACACTGCAAATGTCATTCGGAAACGGTACAACTTAGCCCCAATATATCCCTAACGTATCGTGATTTAAATTTAACAAGGAATCCAAAAGTGTAATAATATATAGGGTATTCCATTTAAAATAATAAAGTTAGTATCTACTTCCGGTACAACCGGAAGTCCGCCATTTCTGAAACTAATTTTAACATGTGTAGAATATGATTCGAGGCAACATTTATTTGAAACATTTTTTCTAAAAAACAAAAATAAATCGGCTAGGGATCGTTGCATCTTAGATTGGACACCCGGTATATATAGTTGATCAATTCGCATATGGTAAAAATATTTTCAAATATACAGGGTGTTACAAATTCCGAGAGCTACTTTCAGGTTTTTTATTTTAAATGGATTGCTATATTTTATAGTAATTATTTCGATAGCTACCTAAAACACCTTTATAGTGATATATAGTTAGGTGCACTTCTGACAATTGGTTTACACTATATTGCAAATTTTGTCATAATTTTGACGCAGTTGCGACTTCTGAGATTTTAAGTTTTATCTTTAAAACGGTTACAGTATCGAGCGTTATTTTTTGGTTATCATTTTGGGGGCAACGATTTATATGTTTCAAGGTGGCGCAACGTCAAAATATATACAGGGGTGTTAAATATGTTCCTCGTAAAATTACCTTTAAAATGGTACCAATAACGTAACACTTATTTTCAGTATTTTCGAAGATATTACAAATTTATGGAAAATATGTTGACAATATTCAATATATGGGACACCAAATATTATGGTTAGATAGCCATGATTTTCAAACAAAAGCTAAGAATCTAACGAAACATCAAATCTCCTTAAATGTCCACATAATGTTGTTTTTTGTAGTTTATTGTTGGTGTCATAGCGTTTTACAATGTTTTATGATTTTATTATAACATTTAAATTATTTATTTGTGGATTATTAGTTATTACGTATTACTTTAATCTGGTTGTTAATTATATCGTGCTGTTCCTGTTTTTTACCAAAATTCATTTATTAAAAGTAAATTTCTCCAAGGAGGAACTCATAGACAGAGATATTTGTTCTTGGTGCTTGCAACAGAAATCTACTATCAGCATCAAGAATGTATGCAACTGATTGTCCTACCTGTAGAGCGTAAGATAGTAAGCTTTGGGAATTTGTTGGTAAGGTTTCTTTGGTCGGGTTATGTGAATTATGATAAACATGGAAGAACAAAAACTATGGTTATAGAAAATCCGTTGTGGAAAATTCGCGAATCTCTACAAGGACAATTTCGAAACATCGTGGAATTGCATCCACACTATCACGAGGAGAATTGTAAAGAAACATAAGTTTCACCCTTATAAAATTAAAATTCACCATGGCTTACTACACACGGATTTTGAAAAGAAACTTGTGTATCGGTGAAAATATTCTAGATTATTGTGCTTTTCACAGACGAAGCAGAAAGTGTAAAAAATAAAATAATTTTGTGTCACGTACGGTTTGTTTTTGTTACGTTATAAATAATCTAAACAACATAAAAAGAACAAATGAATAGGCGTAAATTCCTATTATTAAACATATTTTCCATAATATCTTCGAAAATACTGAAAATAAGTATTACGTTATTGGTACTATTTTGAAGGCAATTTGCTGATTATATTGGAAAATATAGGTTCCATTTAAAAAAATCGAAAAAAAGCGTTTGAATTTCGAAAAATGTTCCATGACATATTTCACACCCTGTATATATTTTCTAAGTTATACCGCCTTGAAACATGCTAACTGTCAGCCCCCACATCCATAACAAAAGATTCACGCGCGACACTAAAACAGTTTTTAAGATAAAAGTTAAAATCTCAAAAGTCGCAACTGCCAAAATTTTGACAAAATTTGCAATATAGCCTAAACTAACAGGCAGAAGCGCACATAGTTATATAACACTGCAAAGGTGTTTTAGGTGGCTATCGAAATAATAACTAAAAAAATATACCAGTCCATTTAAAATAAAAAAGTTGAATGTGGCTCTGGGAATTTGTAACACCCTGTATATTTAACAATAATTTTACCATATGCGCATTGATCAACTATATACATACAGAAAATCTCACTTTCCTATCTTACGTAGTTTTCATGCTAAATTCCGCCGACACAGTAATGGCGCACCCTGTATAACTCTACCCGGTGGTGCTTTTAGCGAAATCTTTTTAAATGAATTAATTAAAGAATGAACACCCGGAAATTGTTCACGAACGATTTCAGCAATGCGATGTATTCCATGCAACAACACATGTTAAGTGTAGTATATTAGGAAAACGTTTCTTAAGTTAGTTCCCTATTTTTAACAATACATACGAAAGAAATAACAGAACTATTGAACAATCGTCACCAACTACATTTGTTACGCTGTTAGTAAAAATTTCTCTAATCTCCCTTGCACTTATTCGCGTTCTTTTTTGTGAGTACTAAAAATGATATAGGAGGATTTTCAGGGTGCAATGTGCCAGCTATTACATTAACAGCAAATCTTCCTTTACTGTCTGTCGTTTCATCTGCGCTTATGTACAGATAATTCTCTCTTAGTTTTGACCTGATTTTATTTATTGTTTTATCGAACCGCTTTGGTACGTAATACTTTCTAATGGTCGAAGGATGAAGAATATCGTGTTAGGTATATTTCTTTAAGGCCCGGTCTTTTCACTCTCTGGTAAAGTTTTCAGTAAGCTTACTTGACAGAATAAAGTAAATAAACGGATATTCACTTGTCGTTAAGTTAATTTCGTCTGGTAAGTTACTTAACGGGCATTTTACCTTACTTGATGCTGGAAGCTTCAAGTAAGAACCTACTTCCCTATTTATAACCTAAAAATTTTCATATACATAGCATTATTCTAATTCATTTTTAACTATGGATAATTTAGATGAAGTTAATGATATATTAATAAATGAAGAAGAAGAAATTGTCGAAACTATTAATAGGCCACGACGTTTTTACAATACAGTAAACAGATTCAATCATGTCAATTATTTTAATTCATTAGATGATAGATTTCTTCAAACGATTTCGTTTAAGCAAAGCAACAGTGGAGAACATATGTAATGTACTGTATCACAGATTACATTAAAACAATAGAAGGTAAGGTACTTGTGCAGTAGATTCTAATGCCAAATAGCTAGAATTTTAACGTTTTAGAAATAATCCATTTTCACCTATGGAACAATTATTAGTAGCGCTCAGATATTACGCAACCGGATCATTTTACATTACTGTACGAGATTTTGGTAGAATGCACAAATCAACATGTGGTAAAATAATACGAAGGGTTGCCCAAAGCATTTGTGAGCAACAGAGGAATTATATAAAATTCCCAGATATACAAGAAAGTATAGCACAGAAAAAACAATTTTTTTATAGAATAGCTCGTTTTCCTCAAGATTTGGGAGCAATTGACTGTACGCATATTCGAATACAGTCCCCAGGTAATTGAGTGTTTTTTTTTTTGTTATTATTATTGACGGGTTGTCAAACATTGCAGGCGGCAATAATGCAGAGACATTCAGAAATCGAAAAGAGTACTTTTCGTTAAACGTACAGGTAGTTGCTGATGCTTGCTACAGAATTCAAGACATTGTATGTCGATGGCCAGGGTCAGCTCATGACAGTAATATTTTTGAGAATTCCAGAGTAAGAATTAGATTTGAAAGTGGTGAAATGGGAAATGGGTTATTGTTGGGTGATAGTGGATATCCGAACAGATTCTATTTAATAACACCACTAGCTAACCCTAGAAATAATGCAGAGCAACTTTTTAATGAATCCCAAATCCGCACCCGAAATGTGGTAGAACGTACTTTTGGAATATGGAAACGAAAGTTTCCCGTATTATCTATTGGCATAAGATGTAAGATTTTTACAGCTCAACAAATAATAATCGCTACAGCTGTACTTCATAATATTGCACGTAACAACAATGAAGATATACCAAATGATGATGTAGAAGTGGACATGGGATTAATAAACGACAATGCACATGTTATTAATGAAAATGATAGAAGAAGACGGGTACTAATTGATTATTTTGCAGCTTTGTAAATGAATTTTTTGTTAATATATTATTGTAGTAATAAATAATATGAATAATCCTCTATTAACACTTTATTAAAATTTACCTATGTAACAAGTTTTTAAGCAGTAATTCACATTATAAAATATATGTTCCCAATTTCATTATTACAACATATTTTATTTTCAAAGACAAAACAAAAAACAAAACATTAACTACAGATACCCTTGATCACAACTACAAAGGAATACAAACTTAATAATAATAGTCATACCTTATATAACCTACATATGCAAAAACGGAAATATGTATAAAACACTTTTATTTATCATAACTACAACTTTCTAATTGTTTCTTTAACATTTCTATTTCTAATTTATGTTTCTCCTCTGATCGCTCATTTGCCCGTATTACATTTAAATACTGCTGCTCTTTTAGCTTCAGTTCTAGTGCCTTTAACTGAATGTCGTGTTCAGCTGCAACATATTGTAACTCTACCGATTCCATCCTTCTTTTAGCAATATCACTGTATTTTTCATTTACCGAATGATTAGATGGTGGCTTTCTCTTTGAGGAAACTAACTTTGTTGGAAGAGGCCTTTTCAATTTCTTTGGGGTCCATTCTGTCCAGTTAACATTTTTCACATTATCATCTATTTGATAAATAATTTGTATAAATAATACATAAACTGTACATAGAATATAATACCTGATGTTGCTACTGATGAGATACCCTCTTCTGTTGGGATAAATACTTGTTCACTATGGTCTGTTACTATGATGTCTGCGATTGTAGTACTGGTGCATCTGTTTTCTTATTTTCGAGTGCCGATTTATGTTTTATAATTAAATCCACCAGCAAGCGTATTTCGTGTTGAGAGAAATTCGTACCTCTTTCTCTTTTAGAGTTACTCATGTTTACAATCAAATCCTAAATTTAAACACGGGTACACTATAGATACAATATAGGTTAGATTACAAAACGCGCTTTTATATGTCGACGAATATCAGCTGTTTTGCTTTACGTTCTCTATCCTTGTCATACTAAGTGCACATTAAATGCAACTGTCTCATTTCAATATTCCGTAAATTATACTAACTTCGGAAAAATGTCAGGTACGTCTGAATAATTACCTGAGGTACAAAATCTCATGAATATCCGCAACAATTTTTACACCGTCGGGTTAATTTTAACCAGCAGGTAGTTACTACACATTTTATCAGAGAGTGAAAAGACCGGGCCTAAGGATCCACCGGCAAGTGGATTCCGTAATTTATTTAATGGGATATTGCCACCAAGAAAAGCTTCACAATAATCATTTACAAATGCTTCATGATGTTCAATATGCTGTATACTTTTTATATGCCGTATACGTTCAAGACTATATTTGCCTCTGAAACCTAATTTCAGAGAATAAATGGTGGTACTTCTTTTTTGTTAATGTCTGTGAAGATCTTGCCATATTCTGAAAGAATGTGCATCATTATCGGCACTATTGAGAAATGAATAAAAATTCTAATCAAACGAACAGACAACGCGACGCTAGAAAATCTTACACGAAGATGCAATACTAAACTATAAAAATATTAAACGACAAATAAACAAATAAGGAAATCTCTAAAAGACGACGGTAACGAAATAAATATTAGAGATCTATGTATGTATCTTAATAGATGTCCTCCGATGATTTCTACTAGCTTGTTCACTAATTACTGCCCTATGGTACTGCTGACTCATACATATCTATGTAGTCTAATAGTCTCGCACAGAACGCTAAATTTTAAACTGCACCGAACATTGCCGCTCTGGTAAGAAACTATCTGGCGTTACGACACGTACATGCATACTGTTTTTTTTTTTTTGCTGCGTATAGGCAATATTTCTCAAACCAATATGAAAGTATCAGTGTCGACCACCTTGGAATAATTTCTTATTCAAACAATTATTCGATATATTTTGCGTTTAGAGCGTCGCATTTGCAAAGGATCTTGTATACGGTCTTTGTACAAGGTGGGGCAGAAAAACCAATCCGATTTCAAATCCCTTTTTCTCAGAAGAGGGAACAGGTAGAGTAGTGGGGTAAAAACCGTTAGTAGGCCGGTTTTATGCCATTTGTCAGTAGTCATTGGAGTGACGAAAATCCTCAGGAAATCCATCAGGAACCCCTCCATAGCCCAAAAGTGACTGTGTGGTGTGCTCTTTCCCGCCTAGGCGTCTGGGGGCCTTACTTTTTTGAAGAAAATGGGCAAACCGTAACGGTCAACAGCGAGCGCTATTGTTTCATGCTGGAAAATTTTCTTCGACCCAAAATGGTGGAAATTGGCGTGGAAAATGTGTGGTTTCAACAGGATGGTGCAACCGCCCACACATCGCGACGATCAATGGACGTTCTCAGGGAAATGTTTCCCGGACGCCTCATTTCTCTGAGAGGTGATCTTGGCTGGCCGCCAGAAATCTTTACAATATATTTGAGAAATTCTTGATTTTTAGTTATCTGAGGTTGAATTAAGAAAACAGATTTTCTAGACTTGTCGTGTAATTTAGAAAAATAGTAATTTACCATATATCTTATTCTTTTTATCATTAATTTCTAATTCTCAGTTTGTTTTTATTTTTCGTAATGGTATTATCACAGATAAGTAAGTAGACAGCTCACTGTAGCAGAATTGGCCAGATCACGCGAGGTGTATAAATCAAAGATGCAATATTTAATATACACCATTTCAATTATCCTACCTGATTTGCATAATTGCCAGGTATGTTACACGTAGGTACTCCAATAAATCTCCTACCTGCTGAAACGGATGCCACCCGAACGCACACCTGTCCAAATGATGAGTAGTTTTGATAATTACTGATGTTTAGAAGATGACTAACTAGACGTTCCAAAAGAAATGTGTTTCTTTTTTTATTTCATTCAGCTTTCATAACTGTGTTATTATTGACCTCGATAAAAAACAAAATGCGAAGCTGTAGATAATTATGTGTTTAATAAAACAGCCTAGGCGATCTCTTTATTTAAGCCATAATTTAAGTTATGACAAAGAGTTTGTGTTTTTTCTATTTTGTACAAACTACTAGCAGGAAAACAAACATGCTTTATGAATATTATGCCTCAACTCGTATATGGTAGAGCTACATATCGCGAAGAATCCTTTAAACAGGACGAATACTAATTTCTACTTCAGCTGATCTCCGTAAATTTACCTCGGCAATACTATAATTATCTCTTCTGCTTTAGTGGTATGAGACTGCTTCGCAAATGATCAGGTCTTATGTATACAATCTGTAGCGCAGTCTTACAGAAATACGATCTGAAAGAATCTGGGCTGTTGGGGTGAGCATCAACATAAGTCGTACTTCTTTGGTATTTTTATAAGAACGGTACATCATACACAAAATATACCCCGGCTGATTCAGTGTTGTGTATGTTTGATTTTACTTATGTCTTCTGTGACAAGAAAATGCAGATTTCTCCGAACGATATGTATAGATAATACAATAAGGAATATTTGTCCGTATCTCCAACAGCGCCTGTTTGTGGATTCATGCGTTTTGAGACTGTTTTGTACATTTTGGATCCCACTCAATACTTTATCTTAAACTTTAGCGCTTGTATGCAGAATGACCAGTAAAATGCTTAATAAATAATATTGTTTAATTTAATAATATGGTTTGAGTTGAAAAACTAATTAATAAACCTATTGAAAATTATTTATTATATTGTTTTAGGGGCCAATATTCTAACAAAGAACAACCTTCGGATGAAAAAATTTCATTTGCCAGATGTTGTCGTTTTCCGAAGCTACGGTAAGCTTAATATGAATGACCTGTTAAGTTATTACAATTTATTTTGACTTTACAGCAAGCAAAGGACAGCTTCGATCGTGAGTGATGATTTTGATGTCAGGTACGCTACCTTTATAGATTCCTACAGTAACTAGCATATAGGTATAATCTGTGGTAAAGCAGAGCATTTATGTTTCCATTACAGTTTTGTAGACAGTGTACCGAATATTATTAATTAATTCACAGAGTGGAATACATATACCATACATGCAGCCATGTATTTGTGGGAACCGCTGCAAGCGCTACACGGTTGTTATTTCTAAAGAGGTTTTACCGGTGTAATAATAAAAATTATACCGTATAAAAAATATCCTCGTTAACTGAAACGGTGCGAAGACAAGATGTGCTTGGGTACGCAGTGTCGTACTTTGGGAACGTTTGGATATTCAAAAGCATTCTTTTTTGTTTCTTTTTTTTTATGAAGTCTCGTAGTAACGAATTTTAATCACAATAGAAAAGGACATTTTAGTAACTGAGAAGTCCAAGGTTATTATTCGGGATAGTATCTTACCTGTCACGACGGAACTGCTTATGCGTTGTTAGGATCTGGAAATTTTTGACCATATACGAGCTGTTCCAGCCAATTGACTTGTGATGAGGAAATCACGAACTGTAACAAGTATAAAATAAATCAAATTTAAATATAATCATTGCTTACAAGGGAACACCGGCAAGTGATAAAAGCCGATTTTCCACTGAAAGAGTACCTTAAAATAAGAAGTACGTATTTTTTTTAGTAGCCCTATCGCTCGATTTTGGGCCTCATTCCCCTCCAAAGTTTGAGCAATTTTTCAAGTTTTACTAATATTTCCGAAATTATAACAAACCCCCCATTCTTTTATGACTTATTTTTTTCTTAATCACCAAAGAATAGGTAGTATTTGTGTAGAAAATGATGGTGTATAATAAATTTAAAAAAGTAATAATCATAGATATTCGATTTATTTTTCTGTACCTACCTACGTGACTAACAGCATGAAGTGTTCACATAATTTTTCTGTAATTCTGCTCTTTTGTTTCCGAAATGTTATTATTGCTACACAAATATCAGTTATATTTATGCACCATTGAATACCGGCTTGTACATCTACATTGCACGAAAAATATGAAATATATAAGTATTGTTTTAGTCCTTTGCATATTGATTACTATCTCCATATTATCAAACTCATTATCAATCATATAATATCTGCATTTCTACGAAACGTCATTACCTGCTTATGTGACCGCAGGTACACAAAAATAAATTGAATATCTATTATTATTATTAATTATTTATTATTACTTTTTTAAATTTATTATACACCATCGTTTTCTACACAAATTCGACCTATGTTTGGTGAATAAGAAAAAAATAAGTCATAAAAAAATGGGGAGTATAGGGGGCTCGGTCCCCCGTGATTAACTTTTTTGCGAAGATAGATGGCGTCATCGTTGGGATCATGTAATATGCTGCAAATTAGATTAAAAGAAAATTTTAATAATTGTTATGATTTCGAAGATATTAATAAAAAAATTAAATTATAAAAAATTAACCGCTTGAAAGAGTGGTGTACAGATAATCGACTGACGCTGTATAAAGAAAAGAGTGGCCTGTTTAAGTTCAGATTTAGTACTATTTGCGTCACCAATAGCTTAGAAGTATTGTCCAGCGTCTGAAGCTAAGTTGCATACAACTCTTTTTGAGGTGATATGTAATTGCGGCAGCCAGAATACAAAAGCCGCGTATGTGTTTCAAACAATAGAAAATAATGGTGCATGATGCATGCAAGTTTTCCTTAGCCGTACTATTCACTATTCCTTCAATTTCATATCCTACCAGTATATTGCTCATACTTATATAGGTTTAGTAATTTGTAAGTTCCGGCTTGTAACATTTCTAGTATGTATATTTTTTTAATAAAACTCGAAATGTATTGTTAACTGTAATTTAGAGTTGTTTAATTGTATTTTTTGTCAAGTCCGGATTTAGCGGAAATATTACCAACTTAAAATGTTAAATGGAAAAATATAGAGAGTATTTTTGCTGGTAATTTTCTGAGCCGGAAAATATATGATTTATTAATTTTGTTTCCTTGGTTTCCAAAAATATGAATTGGTATTTTTGAATTTTAAATAACGCGAATATGCTGAAAATTCTCCTAACTCCATAATTAAGAAATTCGAAATGTTAAGGCCGCTTTACAGTTCGCCATTTTTCTTGCATGCAATAAAAATTGCGTGCAAGAGAAATTGCACGCATGTGCATTCAATTGATTTCGATCAGATGAGTGCAATTTTACTTGCATTGCACGGAATAGAGCTTGTTCTATTTTTATTGCATGCAACACGCAATTCTGGTGATATTTCTAGTGATTTTATGGTTGTCATCCTATGGTGAAAGTTCTTTTTTCTAAAATACGGTGGATTTATGGTGAATATTCATTTTCACGCACACTTCAAATGGTGTCATATGATTGACATTTAAAAACTCCTCTATTATAGTAATATTTCCCCTTTGGCTATTGAACCAGGGCTCACTGGCTTCTGCGTCAAACATTTGTGTTTTCTATTAATAGTGCAGATGCAGCAATAATACGTGATAAACAAGCCACTTTTATTTTAATGTGATGTTTGATATTCTTCTTCATTACGGTCTACTTTTATTTACGTTTTGGTTGCATCTTGGTCATTTAGGTGACTTGTGTTTTTATATTTTTATATCGATAATATAAATATTATTACGTAGTTATGATTGGTTAACCTGATTGACAAAAATAATTGGAATACACGTAGAATTGCGTAACTGTAAACCGGTATTAAAGCGTGCAATTTTTATGGCAGCAATTTCTATTGCACGTAATTTTTATTGCATGCAAGAAAAATTGCGAACTATACAGCGGCCTTTACATTCTTTTGTTCTGTACGCAGACTAGTAGCTACTCAACAAGTTGCAGTTATCATAGTATGGAATACTTAGTATTCCAAGTACAAGTTGTGTCCCTGTAAATAGTAAATATTGGTTATACCCAAAATGCCCAAGAAATAGTTTGTTAAAATAATTGTAAGTATTAGTGTATTAGTATCGTGGCTAATGGTCGAGTGACTTGCGCGCTTGGCTATCAGTCACGGGGTCCGGGGTTCGAATCCCAGGGCCTGCTCTCAGAGTGAGGTTTTCGTGGTTCTCCTCACTCCTTGGCAAATGCTGAGAGACAAACACCTTAAGTCGCTCTACGGGCGCAGGCGTAATAATAACTCATGGCCTGCCTATGCCCCCTATAATTGGCGAAAGCTGTTGGGGGATGTAAAGGCATGAATTATTATTATTATTATTATTATTATTATTATTATTATTATTATTATTATTATTAGATACGGGGCGTATAATAGAAGAAGCAGGCTGCTGGTAGAATTAAACAGCGATTAAATGTCTCAAAGCGTTGTTGAAGTTTCTACAATACAAGATTTATTTGGTACTGTAGTAGTAACTTTGTTATTATTTTCATATATTAAGATGCCGTTTACAGAATTGTACTAGCGAAACGACAAGTTTTGTATAAAAGACACTAGATTATATCTTTATATCTCTGCTGTTGTCCATGAGAGGAAATGATTTGGTTATCTATTGTTTTAAAGTAACAACGGCTTACCTCAGATATACAATTTTGAGGCACATTCTGTAGCCCTTTGCATATATGTATATGCAGAATGTTTGATCGTAGGGAAATAATTACTAATAGGAATACTAAATATTTGATATCACTGGAATTGGAAAATTCTTTGTCAAAAGGCCTCTGGCGTTCAGTTTAAGAAACATTACTGTTTATGAGGAAAGTGTACTGTGTTGCGTCTTGGCAGGGGTATAAAACATACCTCACTCTTAATGTTTTGGTATTACATTACACAGCTAAGAAGGTCTTTAGCGTATTCGCGGTACTCTAGATTGAACAATAAATTTTTTTGGAAACCAGAGCAAAAAGAAAATCTAAAAAGGAAATCAAAAATCTCCAAACCTATTTTAATTTAATTTTATTTGTTATAGCTCTATAAGCTCTGGCGGTTCCCAAGGACGGTAATGACATTACTTCCTCAATAGAAGCTTCGGACTCACATTTACATTTCAGCAAACGCCGCAAGCGTAGACCCAGAAGGAAGAGAAGTTTAGATTCCTTAGCTTCGTAAGTATTCTTCTTTCTTCCACTAAAGAATAGCTTATTTATAACAGATCCATTTTTCAGTTTAGAAGAAAATTCTTAAAAAAATTTCAAAATTCAGTATCCCATAACCAAAAACATTTTTGATCACACAGAGCGTTCGAAAACTATAGCAAACTAGCATGCTTACTCCGTTATTTTAAAAACACCTTATATATTATTTCATTCTTGAATTTGGTTTGATGCACCAGTGACATTTTTACATATGAATATCCAGGAAACACCGAGCAAAAATTGTGACAAACTTTACTGCAAAGTCATCAAATCTTACTGCAACTTAAGTTAATGAAAATCAGATTATTGGAGCCTGTAGTAAATTTTTCTAAGCAATTGTATTAAAAGCTGCATAAGGGATATTGCAATTTATACGCTGTACGTAAAATGGATATATTATAGTTGGGTGTAGAGGTCAAGTAAAATATATTCCTAATCTATTTTGTATATACCAATTGTCCGCCTGCGTCCGCATTATAGCGATCCTGTAGTGTAAGCGAGATACACAGAGGTATCCGTGCATTAGAACGGTAAAGAAGTATACGGAATATTCGACTGGATTACATTAGCATATTGCTATGATGCACTCGTATTTGCCAAGAAATCCACATTTCTACGCTGTCGCCGCACAGGTGCGAGAGCCGTCGCTCGCACACGTGCCTGTCAGATGCATTTTATATTTCGTCGGGAGAACTACTCGCTCGTACTATTTAATAAAACGCGTTGTTGGTAGGTAGATAACGGTTATTTTAAAAATGGAGTACTATACGCCGGAGCAAAAACTCTTCATGATTAAACACTTTTACGGTGGTAATTCCGCGGAAGTAGCTCGGGATTTATTTGCAGCTAATTTCCCCGATAGTCAAATTCCCAATGCAAGCACCATTCGTAGGACCGTTAATCGATTTGAAACTACATTTGCTTTAGTAAATAATAAAAATAAAGTTGTTCCGGATAAGAATGTAAGCGATATAGAAATTCGAGTATGTGCTTTAGTTGAGGTAAATCCCACTATGTCATCTCGACAAATTGCTCGCGAATTAGGTATCTCTAAAACAACGGTTCATAAGATTTTACGTACTAATAAATATCGTTCATACAAATTTACAAGTTCAAAAGTACTTCTTCCCGATGATTATTATCGCCGAATGGAATTTTGCGAAAGAATGATAGATAAATATCACGATAACCAATTTTTTTTTTAACAACGTATTGTTCACAGATGAAAAAACATTTTACCTACACGGGCATCATAACGAATTTATACGTGTAACTTATAATACGTCCGCTATCGATTGTAAATGCCATCCGCGTGCCGCTAAGTAGGCGTGGCAATTCAAGGTGGCCCGCCCATTTACAGTCGACCAGTAGTTACTAATACATGCATCGTGCTATGAAGGGTTGCCACACTGTATATCACGTTAATGGCATTTTCTAGTAAAATTTTTCTTCATTCATTATTTTAATTCCAAACTTTTAATTTAATTAATTAGCGTTAATTTAATAACGCAAATATTCCACTCCAAATTGAAAAGTGCCTCTAAAGGTTTGGAGCTGACATTAAGGCGAATGAACACTCGATGTCAGCCCATTCGAGACACTCGTATAAGGATAGAAGAATTAAATAAGTAATGTTGGATAAAATTTAAAATTTTGTATTTCCCGCGCATGCCCAGCGCAAAAAGCACTAATAGCCGTTACAAAGTGAGTGTGTCACGTGAGAAGCGGGAGAAGATAGACGTAGTACATAGAATAAGCCGTTGATTACTTTTCTTTTCAAATTGTTCATTGTTTTACATATTCTTATATTAAATATACATTTAATACAACTCTGTGTGTGTAAGTTCCACCCTGACCAACCACCACAGTAAGTAGGTAAATATTAGTTATTGGAACTCATATGCCAATTTCGTCAACTCTAGTTATAACAATTTTCCCATTGTCAGGGATGGTTTTTTCTGACAGATGGACGATAGCAGTTGAACTTCTGTAACTCCAAAAATACATAACTTAGAAAATGGAAAATTTGCAGGGCTGTTGACCGTATAAGGTAGCCGAGAAACCGAATGAATTTTTTGAAACCATTACAGCGTGTCCGAAAATTACGGTTAAACTTTCGAATTGGAAAGTGTTAAATTTTCTTTAAATACAACTGCCTATTTTCCTCTTTCCTATCGAACTGCTCTTACAAAAATGCAAAAGAAAACATAATAAACATGACTTGCGTATCCATTTTAGAAGCATACTAAAATGGATACTTTTTAAGATAATTAGTAAAATATGTTTATATGGTGTACACGAATGTATCTTATGGAGTTTTCTAAAATGTCATGTTGCTTTGGTATATGTAAGTTAGTCATGACCATTCAAGAAACAATCCAGCATTGATGAAATGTCACTGAGTTTTCAATTAAAAACAATGCCGGCACGTTTAAATTGTACGTACGAAGATTGTTTAAATTTGTTTATAATTTATGGAGAATGCAAGGAAGTGATATCAAGAACATGTGATACCTTTGCCGCTCGGTATCCTCAAAAGCAGAAGCTATCACCAAACACAGTTAAACGAAAGATACAGAATTTTAAAAACTTCGGATCGGTCAAAGCAAACATTCGAAAGCACAAACCTGCTAATAATGCAAACATAGAAACTTGTTTAGAATAGTTCATAGTAAAACCATAAGACAGCATATTTAAATTACAAAAAAAGATAATAAGCAGCAAGAAACGTGCAATTTATTTTAATAAATGTTCAAAATTACGTCCTTGAACTTCCAGACACGTTTCGTATCTCCAAATTAGTTCTTCATGGGTAGCCTTTCTAATTGATTTACTGGTTCAAACTTTCAGATGTATGTCTTACGCTAAGCGTACAATCCTCCTTGGTGGTTAGTGAAGTAGAATAAACTCGATTCTTTATTGTGCTGCATACAAAGAAATTCAGAACTGACAAATCTGGGGAGCGAGGTGGCCAGGTGGTGCAAGAAATTTCTGGCCAAGTGAGCGTTGTGAGGAGGGGCGCCCTCATGTTGATAAAAGATTTGTCTAGGTTTGGCCAGCGGTAAATTTTCTAAATACGTGTCTTCAAAATTTTGTAAAATATTATAACCTTCACCTACAAAGCAACAGTCGTGTATATCTTATGATTAAACATTACTTATTGATATCTACCGTTTAAATTTTGTTTATAGAAATGCAATGCCACCACACCATTATTTCTAACTCCGCAAAAAACATTGAATTGCCAGCTCTCCCGGAAGTTTTGCATTCTAAATACCTGTGGATTCGAATCGCTCAAGTAATGAGAATTGTGGCGGTTAAGTATACCATTTTTCGTAAATTTGGCTTCGTCCGTCCACATGATATACTAAAATAATGGATTTTCTTGAGACCATGTTAAAATAAATTCACAAAAACTTAGTCTTTTCGGGAAACCAATATTTTAGGAGCAGCCATTAGGGCGCTGAGGTCAAACATAATCAGCTCCAAAATGGTTTGGGAGTGTCTACAAAAACTAAACGAGCTAGGCAAAAAGAACAGGGTAACCCTTTTGTGGGTTCCGGGACACACGGGAGTGGAAGGAAACGAAATAACAGATAATCTCGCTAAGAGAGGGGCTAGAACACCTTTTGTAGGGCCAGAACCTTTTTGTGGGATAAGTAGCAGCATAACACTGGAGAAACTGGAAAATGAAGTAGAGCAGAGAAAATCCAAATACTGGGAGAATCTCCAGGGAATGAGGCAAGCTAAAACTCTTCTGGGTACCTATAACCAGAAGAGATCTGCAGAATGCATCAACCTGAGTAAAAATAATATTCGGATATTGACAGGGATCCTTACAGGCCATTGTAAACTGAACGGACATCTAAGCAGGCATGGAATAGCGAAGGAAGCCGAATGTAGATTTTGTGGGGAACAGGACGAAACGTCCATTCATCTACTCACAACCTGTGTTGCACTGTGCAACTCAAGGGCGCTGCACCTGGGAGCATGTGAAATCGAAGAGGGAGAGTTACCTAATCTGGGGCCTTCGGACATTCTGCACTTCTTGAAAGGAATCAGACTGGACGGCCAGCTGTAAATACAGCGAGAAGAGGGGACACAATAGATCTTTTAGGTCGCAGTGTACTATCACCCTAATATCACACATACATACATACATAGGTTGTTGAACCATGGAAAACAAATATGGGCGAAACTGTTGTTTGCGCAGTATTCTGTGTATTAAGCACCTAGATAATCCTGATTCCAGTGGAGCTGTCTTAAAGACATTGTTGGATATGCTGTGAAGTATCCCAAAATGACGAGTTTCATATTTGCATCATCACCAATAGGTTTATGCTTCCGAATATTTCCTTTGACCGATCCGAAGTTTTGTATTATAAAATTGTAAATTTTGTATTCTTCATTTAACTGTGTTTGGTGACGCCTTCTGCATTTGAGGATACCGAGGGGCAAAGGTATCACATGTTCTTGATACAACTTTTTTGCATTCTCCATAAATAATAAACAAATAATCTTCGTACGTATAATTTAAACGTGCCGTCATTGTTTATAATTGAAAACTAAGTGACATTTCATCAATGCTGGATTGTTGCTCAAATGGTCATGGATAACTTGGATATACCAAAGCAGGATGACATTTTAAAAAACTCCATAAGCTACATTCATAAACCATATGACCATATTTTAGTAATTATCTTAAAAAGTATCCATTTTAGATGCATAATAATATGATTTCTTTTTTGCATTTTTGTAAGAACAGTTTGACGAGAAAGAGAAAAATTGATAGCTGTATTTTAGAAAAATGGGTTTCGACACTGTTAATTCGAAAGTTTAACCGTAATTTTCGGACACGCTGTATAATGGCTTCGAAAAATTCATTCGGTTTCGAATGCTACCCTATACGGTCAACAGTTCTGCAAATTGTCAATTTTCTAAGTTAAATATTTTTAGAGTTACAGAAGTTTAGATGCAATCGTCCATTTGTCAAAAATTTGAAAATAACAACATCCTTTAAAATTGAACGAGGAATTAAAAAATGTAATAATATATAGGGTGTTTCATTTAAAATAACAAAGTTGACAGTCAGTTTCGATATAATCGTCAGATTACTGCTTTAGTATGCTGCCAAATTTTCAGAATTTTTCAATGTAGACTCTTTCATATATCGATTGATGCAGTTTCTAGTGAGCCAGCCTGTATACAGTGGCCGGCATAGATATTGCAAAACATTGGAATTTTTTTTATGATTAAAATATGGTAAAATATTTGGGGAGGATAGGTTCAACACGTCGAATAACTCCAAAATTTATTTTGACACCCGTCACGTGACCACCGGTATAGCGGGAAATTTCAAAAATGTGCAATGAATTAACAAAACGTGAAGTTAGATGACGTGATATTTGTTATTTGAAAAATAGTTAAAAAAAAGTTATTTGAAAAACTTGCTTAGAATTCAATTCTGAGTGAGTTCACCGTATGCAGCAAACATATTTAAAAGAATTCGAAAATCACATTTTCTCCAAATATTTTTGAAATAAATTACCTATTTCATTTTCTTTCGGTTTTAGTAGCTCAACTGAAGTAAAATCTTTAAATATGGTTGATACTCAAACAATGTTGTTAATTCGTGCAAAATTAATACAGCTACAACTAAAGAGTAGGTTTCCAGTATGACAATGCTGTTGCAAAGGAATAAATAAATTCTACAAATATGTTTAATCTAGACTGCCTAGTAAACAACTATATATATATATATTTTTTTTTTCATTCAAGTGGTAACAGTTAGTCCAGAACTAATAACATTGGATATCTCAATCCTCACAATATTAATGCACACATCGAAGATATAGTAGGTTTTGAAACAGAAAACATACTAATATACAACACAAAAATAATGCATAATTAATAAGTAATCAATAGTTAGGTTTAGTTAATTAGGAGAATACTCTTGATTACAAAATTTACCTTCGATACGTGTATATCTAAAAAAAAAAATTCAAATCACATTTTTTTACAAATATTCTTTAAATAAATGACACATTTCCATTTTTTTCGGTTTCAATAGTTCAACTGAAAAATAAACTGTAAAATCTCTGAATATGATTGATACTCAAACAATTTTGTCAATTGTCGGAATATTAATACCAATTGTAGATATCCATACAATTATGTCAACTAAAATGTTATTGCTATATTGGACTAACAATCAGCATGTGCAGAACTTATTTCAAACATAGATAAACAAACAAACACCAACACCAACCATGCCACATCGGACGAAGTTTAGCTTTGTGACTAGTTTCCAAAGATGACTAAACAAGAATATTGTTAGCAAAGATGGATATAGCTAGATGGTAGCTTACGTAGAATTTAAAAAAGAATTAACAATGTGTGGAAGTGTTATATTTAGAAGAACGCAGTAAATATGCGTTTACCTAGTTTTGGGTACTTTGTGTAGACGCGAATATTCTGACATTTTGTGCAACTGAATTTTACAAAACTCGTGAAATTCTTTTTGGAAATGGGAAATAGATTAACTAGTATTAGTTAAATAGCTGCGAATCCATTTTTGTATAGAAAACATTACTTGAAATGATAAATAGAGCTATATCAGTGATTCTTTATTCATTTGAAACAGTGTGATTTATATAGGAATCCTAAAAAGAAGTTAATATTATTTCTGCATTTGTTATCATTAATGTTTGTTTCGTTACTTCTCTGTATATTCACAAGGTTTACATTTTGCTATACGCAAACTTCTCGTATCAATTTTGTGTATCACTATAATATATATTAATTGCAAGTTAATCTATTTTAATACTGTGTTGCAGAGCCAGAATGAAAGTAGAAGACCCAGCTAACCTCAATGCGTAAGTATTAAATAATAATTATCTTTTGTTACTCTCCTGCTCTAAGTTTTGCTTGTTTTCAATTCTTTAAATATTAATTCTTAGGTACTAGTTCCTCCTCCAATTTATGTTTAAGCATTTGTTGGTATAGTTTCCCGATTTATACTTAATAAGGCAAATCGGTCAAGATCAAGTTGACATATTTTTTTTTTTCAGTCAGTTTATCTTGGTTTCAGTAGGTCTGAGACCAAGTTCTCGAATCGATCGTTATCCAACAGCATTGCCAACAGAATGTTTTCAGAGTGACCAAAATAAGAGTTTCACTGAATAAGTTTGTGAACGATTGACTGAAAATCTACTGGCAAGAATGAGCTGCTTTATCATTCGGTGCAGCTGACGTGCTCCATAAGTACCTCCTGGGATTTTCTTTATTTCAAATCAATATGGCAAGTAGATATTCATGACATATTCCATCAGGAACTTAATCTGTTTTGTCAATTCGGCAATCGACACATATTCTGTTGGCTGTAGTGAGCTATCTTGGATGAGATATCATTTCGGGACTCCTGTTTTCTAAATCCGGAAGGCACTCCTTCGAGAACACTTCCCTAGAAATATCGAAGAGGTAATTTTGGACTTTTTACCAATTTCAGGCAGAGCAACTAGAATAGAAACCAAACTTGTCACAGCAAGGGTTTCGCACGTTTCTAGAGATTTTCCTATTGTCGCGGAAAACTGGTGTGGCGTAGATATCTTTTCGTCGATTGTGTAGAATTAAGCTGAAGTCGTACTTTTCGACGTTCTCTTCTCAGGTTACCAGTAACGTTATATGGATTATTTTTGGATACAATCCCTATATCACGAAGCGTAGAGGATGCAATGTTGGCAGCTGGCCTATCCGATACTACCATTCTATCACAAGCAAAGGCTAGATTTAGCAGTGATATTCTCATTTGGCCTACCATGGAAGTTGAGGGAGTTTCATCGTCAGTTGTTTTTCGCCATTTGGCTTTATGACTAACGTAAGTGTCATCATTTTCAGAGGTATCTTCCAATTCTGAGTCAAACGCACCGTTGTTATGATTGATTGCCAGCAAATTAAATGATATCGTTCCTTAGGCGACTTTATTACTCTTTATTATGTATAATCAAAATTAAAAGTCTGGTATAAGAGAAGAGTGGAAATATCTATTTCAGAACCTTCTTCATATCTAATAGATGGCAAATTATTAAAAAATGGCAAAGGAACACTCACAAATATAGCGACTGTACAGATATATAAATAACATACATTATTAACGAGATAGTTAGAGATACCCGATAGTAATGGTATTGGACAGACAGGGAACTTCCGCTACCATTAGTCTATACGTCTTAGGGCCGGTCTTTCAATCTCCTAATAAATGTATCTAAGAACAATTTAGCTAATAAGTTATTGGGTAAATAAGAACAGACCGTCTCTCAACGAATATTTTTAGGTTAAGGACACGTATTTCAAACTTCTAATAAAAGTTATTAGCTGAACTTGAAATAACTGTCTTTCCATCAACTAATAAAAATTATGTAGGTAATAAATTAGTTTATTCTCCTAATATCTTATTGAGTGCTTCTTGAAACAACAAAGAGGGTTATGTATTCAAGTTTGGAATTATTTATGAACCAGACATATTTGAAGATTTCGAGAATTGTTTTTGGAAGGGATTTGGTCGATCTAGTTAAAATAGTTCATCGTGATTTATCAAGAGGTGTAGATTATCAAAACACCAGTGTATAGACAATAAACAATTTAGACATTAAACAATATTAAAAATAAACGATGTTAACAATAAACAATATTGACAATAACCAATTTTGAGAATAAATAATTTTGACAATAGACAATATTAACAATGAACAATGTTAACAATAAACAATATTGACAATAAAAAATATCGACAATAAACAATTTTGACAATAAACAATATTAACAATGAACAATGTTAACAATAAACCCTATAAATAATAGGTGTCGGCCCTGTATTTCAATCTGCTAATAAATGTGTCTAATAACAATTTAGCTAATAAGTTATAAGGAAGATATATTAGGTAAATAAAAACAGACCGTCTTTCAACGAATATTAATTAGGTTAATAGTTATTCGGTATATTCATAACGCTAGTCTATGCTGGTAATATCCCTTAAGGTTTACAGTAAGCAATAAATGACAACTCCATACAAATACTTACACAATTTAAAACTCTTACATTATTTCAATTATTTAAACAATTTATATGAGGCTCGCTAATGCTTATATACTGTCTGTGACGATTAACTATTTAAACAAGCTTGGCCAAATCATCTTCCACTAACTCCCCGAAATCTTCAAAAATATCCATGTTTCTCGATTGTAATAATAATTTCAATCAATTTCAAACTTTTTCCTTTTTTGATTATGTTGGTGACATTTAAAGACTTCTGATAAGCATATTAAGTTTATAATAGTACTTATTGGCTACTTCAACCAATTTTTATTAGTTGGTGGAAAGACAGTTATTTCAGTTATTCGGCTAATAACTTTTATTAGGAGATTGAAAGAGTGGCCCTTAATTTAATAAAATTATATATTTTCAGTCATCAGCGAACGCATTATAGATTAGAACATCCTGAATTGTTCGTTGACAACAAAAGGTATACAGATAAGATTAATGTTAAAATATGCAAATAAATATTATTATGTCTTTTAGCCCTAGTGAAAAATGGTCATTATATGACCCCAAAGGCAGCAGGTATGTTAATACGGATTATTTTCCTCCGGTATACAAAAATAAAATTTATATTTTCAAGGGACACGATTCGGTCAACACCTAAATACCACTACTACACCCCCCCTCAAAGTGCCAGAGACGGAACGGATTCTACACCAAAGCAAGTATTATAATTCCGATTTTTTTTTGAGTAAAACACAAGCAATAAGTAGTTAAAGCAATGAACGTTGTATTTCCAGTAGTCAACGGAGAGTGCAGATTGCACCAGGGAGGTATTTTTACTAACATTTTTATTCTTGTCTTAAATGTTTAAAAATTTACGTTTATTCCACAGCCCTAATAAAGCGCAAAAGGGAAAAACAGCAGGGTATGTCCATGAAGTGCAGATAAACAGTACGTCCCAAAAGTCTGGAAGCACAAGTAAAAACGCGGTTAATGATTTTTAATCAAACCTCTCAATTAGTAATAAAAAAAAAACGCTTTCACGACATTTGTCTTCTTCTTCGCCGCAACATAGCATTCTCGGATAGACCCTGTAATTCTCTAAATGGCAGTTAAAAAGAATCGTACATTGCAAAAAACAAAAACGTTAAAATTAAAAGAAAAGATATTTTTAACAGATATTTATTACAAGTACGTATAGATTCTTATCTGGGTAGTACCTACAAGAACCTTCCATTGGTGTTATTTATTTAGTAAGCTTCGATTAACTTTGATCAATGACTTCGTCTTCCTATAATTCAAGGAAAAAACTAACTTTGCACGGGTGACATATATTTCTGCAAGGAATTTAATAATACTAATAACTTATCCTCAACAGAATATATTAACAACAGCAAAAATAAAAATGAACCATTAACAAATGTTGGAATATGCAAGATGCACGGGGTGGTCTTAAAAGAGTGGCCAAGTCTCGTTCTCTTTTTTTTGAGATACTTTTAATGGCGAAAACAAAAATTAGTTTATTCCTTTGTTTTTGAGTTATAGCAGAACATTTAGTTTTTCGAGATTTCGAGAATGCCCAATAACTCGGTTGTTTTTAACGATACGAAAAAACCGTTTTAACATCTTTAAGGCACTTTTATGATTAGAATCGATTAGTTAAATCAAATTGTTATTTTATGCACCCGTTTCTGGTCTGCAGCATAAATTTGTTTTTTTTTATGTAAATCGTAGTAGGCAATGGCATGGTTAGAGAGCTCCTGTTTTCAAAAATACACAGTTGTGGAGTTGATTTCTTGCAGTTAACTAATAAAATATAAAAAAAAACTATTCGCATTTTTTATTTAAAATCTATCATCTAGTAGCCTGTGACAAATACAAGCGTGTATTTCTGAAATAAATAAATTCTATTTAACTTATACAGGATTGCGTATTAATGCGTCAAAGTCCAATAAGCCTTTAAAAATAAAACTGAAGGAATTTATTTTTTGAAAAGTGGTACAGTAACCAAAAACGCACATTTTAAATGTAATTTGAAGTATACAGGGTGATGCCCTGAAGCGGGACACATTCAAAAATATTTTTGTAAACGAAACACCTTGCATATCGTTTGTGTTTTCGTATCTGCTTTAAATTGTGTTTTCAACGATCTCTGGGTTTTTGGTTTTGAGTGACGCATTATTGTGTTATTAACGAAAATTAAAAAAAAAATGGTCGTGACATGGTTTATCATACTAATTCCATGCGACAATATTATTATTAGCTAAGACAAAATTATTTAGTAAGTATGCGGCCCAGGGATGTGTTGAACGTACAAAATGATTAAACATTAATTTTATTATACAGGGTATTTGTTACGATGCAGTCAAGTTGGCGATTGTCAAAGAGCGTTTACTGAATTTTGTCAAATGGAACAAGTGTAACAATGGTACATTAATAAATTTTTGGAATGACAAACAAAAACAAATAAACGACAAAAAGTATCAAACTGTAATTTCATTAAAGGTAATGTTTACAATAAATTCTCACAGAAACCTCCATTTTGATTAGAACACATTTGCAGCCTTGATAGAAAGGATCTATTTACGTGTTGTAACATCTCAATGGAAACTGTTTCATAAGCATGTATTATACATTGCCTCATATATCCTGTTGTAGTTGGAGGTGTCTGGTATACAATATCTTTTATGTACCCCCATAAAAAAAATTCAAGTTTTGTCAAATCTGGCGATTTAGGTGGCCAACTAATAGGACCACCGCGGCCAATCCATCTATTTTCGAATACTTGATTCAAATATTGTCGGACATCTAGTGCAAAATGTGCTGGAACCACATATTTTCCTTTAGAACTGGAGGAACGTTTTGCAGAAGCTGAAGCAAGTCATATTGCAAGAAATCCAATCATTGTGCACAATTCAGATGTCCGTTAAAGAAATGTGGTCCAACTATAAAGCTACCCATAATACCACCCCAAACATGTACAGTCCATCGTCTCTGCTTATCAACCGCTCAAAATACTAGATGAGTTTTTTAATTAAAAATGTAAATAGTTAGTTCTCTTATGTTTCGTTAGATAACTGGGGGAAATCGACCCCATAAACTATATATTTTTGAAAAGAGAAAAGAACACTGTCTAACTATGTCATTCATACTACGATTTACATTTAGAAAAAAATCAAGTTTATGCTGCAGACCAAAAACGAGTGCATAAAATACTAATCTGATTTAAATAGTCGATTCCACTCATAAAAGTGCCTTAATAGTGTTAAAACGGTTTGGGCATTCTCAAAAACTCGAAATACTCAATTTTTGGCTATAACTCAAAAACAAAAGAGTATAACTAATTTTCGTTTTCGCCATTGAGAATATCTCGAAAAAAGAGATCGAGATTTGACTACTCGTGTTTTCCTATCGCTTACGGTTATTGAGATATCCTATTTTGACAAGCAATTTGGACTACCCCGTACATGAGATGTGCTGACATAGCACACCTCGTACACACCCAGAAGCACAAAACAAGAAATACGATAAGAAAGGGGCAGCACATGCTTAAATTAATTTATGCTACATTCTGTATTGAGTGTACATACATAATTATTCAATAGATCAAAATGAAAGAGGGCACATTATGTAAGTAGCCTATGCTTTAATAAAATTTAGATTTTTTTCTGGTATAGTGATTTAAATTCGTCAAATTCTAAACCGCGGCCACTAGTAACAATACGAGCGCACAAACAAAGCAATACTATGTGCAGGTAGCGAAGATATTAGCAATTGCATTCTAGTCGTTAATTGCTAGGCAGGATTAGTTTCTGTATGTTTGGATATTTATCTAGTTATTTATCTCTGAGCTATATCAGAAATGTTTCTAATTTATTCCTAAAATAACTTCTGTTTGGCACACGTTAGTTATCAATAAAAAAAATTACAACTTGTCTTGTACAAAGCGTTCCATCTACAAAACTAATAATAAATGTTTGAATCCGGTCTGTTTCAGTTGAGACCATGGCTCATAATTTTTCATATAAAATTTAGTAAAATTTGAATAATAAGTAATTAATAAGCCATGTACAATCATTTCTTTCTTAGATATGTATTATGTTTCGAGTAGACACAATGGCGGTTATATTAATTTTATTGAACTTTGGATATTCAATCAAGGCGATATCCCTTTAAAAAGTGGTTGTAAATACACTAATCTTCTAAATTAAATTAAGTATGTACCAAGTATACACATAATAAGTTTAACATTTTAGGATAATACGTTGGGAGGTTTTTCTTCTTACTTATGTAAGATATCAATTTTCTTCATTGTTACTTAGATAATCACGGGGCCAATCCAGAAAGATTTTGAAAACATCTTAGCTCTTTTGAAAATTAATTGGGTTGTTTTACCATTTTGCTCGAACGCGTTACGTTCTCATTTGGCTGTTGCCAGACTTCTAGGACGCACTGTAAGCCTAGTGGTTCATTTGCCGTCAAACCCTGAAACAGTCTGGGAAGCAAATAGAAATATTTCATGTAAAATATATGCGAAAAGGACAAGATTATTCCAATAGTTATAAGAGTAAAATAAGATCATATCAAGATCTATGCGTTAATAGAAAATTAATTCATCCTCAATAGACCCCAAAGAGAAAGATATAATTGACATAATGTGTTCTTAGATAGATAGGATGAAAATAATGATATAAGACGCGAGGAAAAACCAATGCTATCAAGCTTAAGTAACAATAAATTATTGGATTATTGGTGCTCTAGGAGCTGTTTAGCTTGGGAAGCAACCCAAGGGTCGATTGATTATATTATGTCTATATAATATAGTCAGCCGACCATTGGGTTGTTTTTTCGGGGACAGGATAACCTCTCCTTTCTTTGATAGTTTATTCATGTATCAAAAATAAAGTATTTTTGAAAAATTTAAATAATAATAACCACCGTGGGAATGGGTGTTCCATACCCACTATATTTATTATAATTTATTTTCCGTTATTTGTCAAAAAATAAGGTATTTTATGTAGGTAGCCTTAAGGATTATGAAAATTATTTTTAGAACAAAGAAATAATAATTCGTGGCAGCTATCTGTCATTCTAAATACTACTCTTAATAATAAATTACCTTTTAAGAAAAAAAAAAAAAATATCAGTCACAGTTCTCGAGATGTTTTCAAAATGTTAAAAATGATGTAAATATCTGGAGAGAATTGTTCTCCAAAATCGAAATATTCAGCCGCTGGAAAGAAATTATTTTGTTCTTACACCAAAGGTATTTTTTCATTTTTTACTAGTTTAGTTTAATCAAAATTTCGATTCGCACGTTGGTGGTATTCCCTAGTAAGAGTACCATTATTATAGTTCCCTATTCCCAAGCTATTGCCTAGAGCACTTTTTCCCGCCCAACTTAAAATATCAAGGTGACTCACGACAAATGAACTACCCGGCATAATTTGCATTTGGTTTATATATTTACCTTATGCCACTTCATTTTCCAAGGAGACCAAGTTCTCGTTCCAGTTCCGACGAAAAGGGTAAAAGGTACTGATTTATATTTGGCATATGGCATCAGTAATATTCAGAAATAAATATTCCATCTCTAATGTTTTGCATAGGAAAGAAAAAAATAAAGGTAAAGGAGATCGAAAGCGCAGGTACATAATAAAATTAATCCTAATGCAGATTATATACGTATCTTTTGCTACTTTGTACAGGAAACGCGGTGAATCTGGAGATGGCACACGCAAACAAGCAAAGCAAGTATTAATAGACGTTACCAATCCTCCCTATACATTAACATATCTGCTTATTTTCCTATAGAAAAAAAAGTGATGGAAGTGACTCAGGAGGAGAGAAGCCCAAGATTGCTAGGTAAATACGGCATATTGGCGAAAGGTTTCTGTCTTGATTGCGGCAAAGTATTTTTAGTGGTAAAGTAATAAATCTAAAATATTTTTGATTGTATACACAACTAAAATTATTGTTAGAGTCAAGTATTATTAGACAGACCTACATAAAAATTTCATCGCTGGCGTCCATCCGTTTTTGGTGTTAAAATAAATGAAGTCAGCGCTTCTAATGTCGGAAAGTGTTCGGTATGTATGTGTGATATTAGGGTGATAGTACACTGCTACGTGAAAGACCTATTGTGTCTCCTCTTCTCGCTGTATTTATAGCTGGCCGTCCAGTCTGATTCCTTTTAAAAAGTGGAGAATGTCAGAAGGCCCCAGATTAGCTAACTCTCCCTCTTCGATTTCACATGCTCCCAGTTGCAGCGCCCTTGAGTTGCACAGTGCAGTGCAGTTTGTGAGTAGATGGATGAATGTTTCGTTCTGTTCCTCACAAAATCTACATTCGGCTTCCTTAGCTATTCCAAGCCTGCTTAGATGTCCGTTCAGTTTACAATGACCTGTAAGGATCCCTGTCAATATGCGGATATTATTTTTACTCAGGTTGATGCATTCTGCAGATCTCTTCTGGTTATAGGTTCCCAGAAGAGTTTTAGCTTACCTCATTCCCTGGAGATTCTCCCAGTATTTGGATTTTCTCTGCTCTACTTCATTTTGTAGTTCCACCAGTATAATGCTGCTACTAATACCACAAAAAGGTTCTGGCCCTACAAAAGGTGTTCTAGCCCCTCTCTTAGCGAGATTATCTGTTATTTCGTCTCAGAACCTACAACAGGGTTACCTTGTTCTTTTTGACTAGCTTGTTTAGTTTCTGTAGACACTTCCAAACCATTTTGGAGCTGATTATGTTTGATCTCAGCGCCCTAATGGCAATTTGACTATCAGATATTATGATAATCTCCTGCTTTTCGTAGCTTCTGTCAATGTTGACCTGGAGCCATCTTTCAATAGCGTGTATATCCGCCCGAAAGATACTTGGGTACAACTCCAAGCTATCGAAATATTAGGTTCTGGGCCTATATATCCCTATTCCAGTTCCCTCTACCGTTTTGGAGCCATCTGTGTACCATTTAATGGCGTTTCTATTTCGTTTCGAAACGGTGTCTCTATCCCATTTGCTCTTAGTGCACCAAAATGTGAAGAGGAGTAAGATTTGGTACCACTTCGATAGCTGCTGTTGGGCAAGTTCTCATTGCCCCAGTTATGCACACACATGCGCTTTTATCTACTGTCAAGATCCACATAAGTGGGAAGTAACTGCCCCCTGTGGACATCCTCTGGTCGTACTGATCGAGATAGTTTTCTCTCCCACCTGTATTTCCATTGATCTGGTAGAGAGCAGCTGCGACAGCCATCTGGACGTCGCGCTGTCTACGCCTCTTTCAATTAATGCTTTCTTGACGGCCTCGTGCGGAGTGTTGTCAAAAGCGCCCTCTATATCTAGAAAGGCGCACACTACAGCTTCTTTGTTCGTCAGTGCATCCTGAATTAGATCTGTCAGCTCCACCAATGCAGTCTCAGTGAATTTGCCAATTTGATAGGCGTGCTGACAGAGGTGCAAAGGCACCCGCTCCAGGATATCTGTCCTGATATAATTATCTACCGCCTTTTCCACTGTTTTCAGAACGAATGATATTAGGCTTACAGGTCTTTGAGATTTCGGATGTGTAGTATCCTTCTTCCCTACTTTTGGTGTAAAAGTGATTTTGGTCCTTCTCCAGACTTCTGGTATATATCCCAGTTCTAAGCTATTCCGGCTTATCCGAATTACGTGTGGTAGGATTACGTCCTGCCCTTTCTGAAGTAGCGCGGGAAAGATCCCATCTACTCCTGGTGTCTTGAAAGGCCGAAAAGTGTTTATGGCCAATTTCAGCCATTCGCTGCTACATATGTGCTTGGCCATTATTGTAGCTTCCTTGGTTGGTCTTCTGTGTTCCTCGTGTAGGTTTTCTGAGGTGACTGTTTTTCCTTCGGGGAAGTGAGTTTCTAGAAGGAGGGGAGGTCTTTACTCTTCACTAAGCGTTGGGTTAGAATTTAAAGATGAAGTGTTTATTCCTTTTATGTGAAAAAGTCCAGCTTCAGTGATTTGGTGTTGCAAATGTCACAAAAAGTGAGAAAAAAATGGATATAAACAACAAATAAATAAGTGTAGATTTACACTTTTAGGACAATTTTTTCATTTTTATGGATTAAGATCGGTGATAGCTCTCTCTATTGTAGATAAAATACTTTATTATGTTGTGTAACTTGACTCTTTTTTCACTTTTAGTTTAATTTCGGATGATTTCTTTACCTTGTGGTGTTAGAAATGTGTTGAATTTATCCTTTTTCCAGGCAGATTATTTTTATTTCTTTCCTTTCTTCCTTTTTCACTTATTTTAAAATTTTAAAATTCCGAAAAAGATAATAGTTTTGATGTAATACTTTATCCAATTCCTAACGTAACAGAACTTAATTCTCTGTATTTTTATATAGAACTGCTTTAAAAGGACAACCTGATGAAGGGTAAGTGTTATGAAAGTAGTTCTTAAAACATTTAGAGCATAATTCAGAACCGTCCCTTTAATTATATTATATTTGAGGCTCTTTGATTTTTGAATTTGCACATCTATATCTACCACCAACTTTTACTATGCGGCTTTCTAAATAAAACATATTTTATTCGATTTGAGTAGGTATACATTTTATTGGTATACTTTTTAGTAACTTGATAATACTGTGATTTACAAAGAGTTGGAATATTATACCGTTTAGTTCAATGAAAGCGGAAAGCTGTTAGGTTACAACACTATGCAAGTGATTAAACACCCAGTGTATTGTTTGTAGGGGAATGCCTGCTGCTGCAGGACCTGATGGTGAAGAAAACAAAGATTTAAGTCCTAAAGATAGTATTAGGTAAGCGATATTCTCCTCAACCTGTGTAGATTAAAAAAGTATTCAATCCTATCAAAAAAATCGATGCACTACTTGCTAGCTTTAAAGCAGCAAGGTTAAATTAGTAAAGATTCAGTACTCTTGGTTCTGTTTAAAATGTAATTAATAAATGAGAAATCAGTTGAACAAAGCGTTTCTAAAATAATTAGAAATATCTTGCACATCTTTCGATACTTCGAAAAAAGTATGTTCTTAGATACATCAAGTATTAGGGCATTATATTCTTTAAAATGAATAATAAACAATTCTGTAATCGATTTTGGTTTAGGCTGATGATCGAGTAACAAATGTTTCCCACATAAATAAGTAAAATATTAACTGTAGTAGTCTTGTATTATCGCCAATAAAAACAAACGAGTTTTATGAAAATATCGAAATCACCGGTATTGTAAATTCTTTATCAGTTCGTTAGTTAAAGGCAGAAAATAAAGTGAAAAGTAAGTGCACCAAGTATCTAAGTTAAATAAGATTAAAATTAACTAAACTTTATTTACTGTTTGTTGGATATACATTCTACAGGTCCTGGAAATAGCATTTTGAAGTTCCACTAGTAGAATTATACCGTTCTCAAATAAAGTTATCCTTCAGAGAAATAAGGTCTAATAATTCTATTTGTATAAACAACACATCATATGTTAACACTAAAAGAAACGCTATGAA
The DNA here is from genome assembly GCA_949128085.1 of Cetonia aurata. NCBI lineage: Eukaryota > Metazoa > Arthropoda > Insecta > Coleoptera > Scarabaeidae > Cetonia > Cetonia aurata. The sequence goes on from OX421888.1 coordinate 35,503,915, forward strand.
CTACAAGATACTACACAAATCATTTCGATAATGCATTTCTTTTTGTATAATACAATTTTCAAATTATTCTTATTTCATAATAATAGTACATATTAGTCCAGCATGATACATTTACTATTGGAAAGGCCACTCAGTCGAATTTATATATATCTATCCCTCGCAGCTTTTTGACAGCAAGAATCACTTAATATTAACTCGGAAAGCACCATGAGGGCTTATTATACATCCTAAAAGCTATACCGTGTCTCAAAATTACGAATAGCGATTTAAACCTGCTGCGGCGAAACGTTTAAAAAAAATTCCACAGTATACGACCCTTAAGCCTACTAAAGTTACGATTATGAGAATTAGATCCTGCAAGCATGCACACTTTAAATGAATATTTGCATATTCAGACAAACTACCGGTTAGAGTCAATAATAATTCATTGAATCAACATTTCTTATTTTTATCTACATATATCTGTGCATACGATTAACTAATTGTAAGTGACAGCATAACTTAATTTCTTCAATTTTTCGCAGAACTTCCAAGGATGATACGAAAGATGGAGGACGGAGAGGGTCGCGGAGGTAATTAATTTCTTTATTGTATTTTGCCCATTGTTTGTCTTGTCAGCATTTTTGCATTGTAGCATAAATACTTGCATATTCAACCATCGAAATCACAAACAATTTGATGTCTAAACGATCATTAAAAAAATGCAGTAAATGAGGAAATATAATTGACTAAAATAGTACATCTAAGTGAGTGACTATAAAGTTTTCGCAATGCCTAACGTTATTTAAGGGTTGCAGGTCCTAATGGTTATGTAGACACGCATAACGTTGCTGATCGAGTAAATTTAGTACTATAAATGATCTAGTTTAAAGAACGCCTTGAAAGAAAAGGGTTATAGTTATTATCAATGTTTGCGTTCTTGTTTTAAGATCAGATGAACGTGATGAAGTTCGTTACGGACTAAATAAACGTCGAGTCGAACGCTTTATTTGGATGTATTGCATCACGCAGAATTCAAAAACTTCGCAACATCCGAGTCAATTATAAAAAATACATCACATTATTGATCAGGTCCCTCTTTCACACATGAATTCATGATGTTAAACCAAAAATAGTTTACAATACAGGTGTTTAATATTCGAAAGATAAAAATCAATACAGTCTACAATATACACTACAATAGGCTGAATAGACTGAAGTTTCAATTTAGTGGTTTCCACTATTATATTATCTCTAACCTCATTAACTATTTATTACAGACATGTATATACATATCTAATAGCTTGGATACAACTGCTGTGCTATTAAGTCATATAAATGGAGGTATGTAACCTTAGTTAGTGAACTCTTACTGAGTGCTTTGGTCTATTACCGTTCCAAGTGTGTACCACATCGTACTAAATTGAGAGCTATATGCTAATATCGGTGCGGTGTGAAAAGCCAATGTTTTTTGCTTATTGAAATAAATAAACAGTTTTACAGGTGTTATATCAAATAGAATTCGTTGAGAGTAGGAATAAAATTATTTAGAAAATGTAGATGTAACCTAACATATCTGAAAAAATCTGCTTTATATTTGCCGGTTTCATGTTAGCCATTTTAAAAGCCGATATGTTAATAGGGACTTTAGAAATGACCGCCTAGGTTGCTCGCTGCATGCGCTAAATAGCTCGCTGCAATTCAGACGGCCATTCGTAAAGTTCCCGACTATAAAACGTTTTTTTTTTATGTCCAGAGTTTCCGTTACATTTATTGGTTGTTCTATAATTTCCTTATTTTCGTCCCTAATTTTTTCGAGGTCTCTTTTAGTCGCTTGTTTTCCTCTGCCAGCAATTTTGGTTCTCTTTGATAAAATGCGGTAGGCATGTAGTACACCGAAAAATATACTTATTTGGATTTTTTTTTTTTTTGTAAGTCTTCTCTATCGCTTCTCGCTCTTTTCAAATTCCTTTATTTTTGTGTATACTTATCAGTTTTTGGACTCAATCTATATTGATAGGATAAAACAGCGACAGACGAAGCAACTTTTTTTAAAAAAATATAGAAACATATATACTGATTTTATGAAGCAAACTTAGTGAAAGGTTAATCGGGTAACTAAAATATGTATTATATGTACGTTTATACGTACCTACGTTATTTGTACATATATACTGCTGTGTACTGAATGTACCAACAAAAATGTAAAATGAAATTTAAAAATGAAAAATTAAATTAGCTAGCACAAATAATCAAAATTTTTACAATGCGCAAAAGAACAATTAAACTCAGGGTTAATATCATGAAAAGTAAAATGTGGGTGAAAGAAATCTGACTTTCTTTTATACTCAAAAAAATTTTTAAAAGGTTTAATTAAAAATAAAAGAACAGTATTTTGAATGACACAAAAATTCAATAATTTTATTATTAAAAAAAAAAAAGAAAAAAAAATTAATTACAAACTTTGCAGAAAAAAAAACCTTGGACAAAAAGGTCCTGGTCTAAATCAAAACTGCATTTGACTTTAAATTACAAAAGGACAATTCAAAATCCTTTTACAAAGCAACAGAAAACAAAAAGTTCAGGAAGATAATAATTTTTTTTTTCAATTCAATCCACGTGGTCTCAATATTAAAACAACTAAATTAAACCTGGAAAATTCAAGTAATTTCTATAAATGAAAAATAAAAGTAAGCACAATGCTTTTATTCACCCAACCCGAAGGTGACTAATAAATAATTACAAATCAGAAAAATTAACAACGAACAAAAAAATTAACTCTTTAAACTTAAAATATCTTCCTGCACGTAAAAATAATAACAGATCTTATATCTAAATTGTGTACACAAAAATACAATATCAATTATTATTAAATGAGTTCCGTGATGAACGAAATAAAATCAGAAACGTGAATTCAAAACTTGAAATCAATAATCACAAAATGTCAGCAATGAAATACAACTTTATATATCTACTTACTTTCGTATCGATCAAGGAATTGAACTCACAAGGTTAAACAATCGTATAGGTATAAAAATCTCAGATGCGTGCGATGCAACGGACACAGATCTGTCCGCAAACGGACGAGCTCGCAAAACAAAACAATATATACACACTACCAGTGAACGCAAAATGTACACCTGACTGAAATTAATATAAACAACTGAACAATAAAATAAACAATTCAAAACATTAACTAAATCTTATTTGAAAATAAAACAATTTGAAATTTCTCGCAACATTGAAAAACGCTTAACGAAATGAACAAAAAAAACTGAATTTGCAAAAACCCGGGGTGCCAGACCACAGCAATACGTACAGAATAATGTTATTTCTAAACCTCTTCTCAAAAATAAAAAGAAAGTAAAACTCTGCGTTTGGCAATCTCTCCCTAACCACATTGGTGAGATGACGCACACGCTACGGGAGAGATGACTTGTAGAAGTTTTATATAAAATTGTACACAGAAATCAAAATCCTAAATTGTTGTTACATATTGCTGTGGTCTGGCACCCGGGTTTTTGTAAATTCAGTTGTTTTTCATTTCTTAAAGTTTTGTCAATGTTACGAGAAATTTCAAATTGTTTTATTTTTATTGAAGAGTGTTATTGTTTTGGATTGTATAATTTATTTAATTTATTGTTCAGTTGTGTATATTTTAATTTCATGCAGTTGTACATTTTCCTTTCACTAGTATTGTATATATTGTTTTGTTTTTGCGAGTTCATCTGTTTGCGGACAAATCTTTTAGCGTGGCGTCGCACGCATCGGGTTTTTGTAACATGTACGATTTGTTTAACCGTGTGAGTCAGTTCCTTGAGAGACTCGAAAGTAAGTAGATATTAAAAATTGTATTTCTCTGCAGACATTTTGTAATTTTGTGATTATTGAATTTTCATATTTGATTTTAATTAAGTCCATCAGGGAACTCAATTAATACTAATTGGTATTGTATTTTTGGTGTACACATTTTTGATATAAGATCTGTTATTATTTTTACGTGCAGGAAGATATTTTAAGTTTATAGAGTTAATTTTTTTGTTCGTTTTTAATTTTTCTGTTTTGTCGTTTATTTATTAATCACCCCGGGTGGGGTGAACAAAAGCTTTGTAATTGCTTTTATTTTCATTTATTTAATTTACTAGAATTTTCCATTTTTAAAAATTAGTTATTTTAAGATTGAGACCACGTGGAGTAAATTGAAGTAAGAGTTTTATCTTCCTGAACGTTTTTTTTATCTTTTGCCTTGTGATAGGATTTTGAATTGTCCTTTTGTACTTTAAAACTTCGAAGTTATTTTTAGACCAGGATCTTAAATCCCAGGTTTTTTTCTGCACTTTGTAATTAAATTTTTTTTTTCTTTCTTTTTTTTAAAATAAAATTATTGTATAAACGTCAATCTAAATTTCTGTTTCTTTTATAAAAAAAAAAAACAATCCTTTTAAATTTGTTGAAGAATTTTAATGAAAGTCAGTTTTTTTTGTCGCCCACATTTTTCTTTGCTTTGCAATCAAAACCCTGATATTAATTGTTCTTTTGCGAAATTATTACTAAAGCTAGCCGATTTAATTTTTCATTTTAAAAATTTCATTTTTACTTTTTTGTTGGTACTTTCAGTACACAGCAATATGTACATATGTTACCTATACAAGTTATAGCCTATTTCCCAGACCATACAGAAGGACTTGAAGATTGTACAATTAACGTGAACCCATTTCTTGCATTTTACACATTGAATCCAGTCCACTACCACTTTCGCCTCCTTATAATGTTTTAAACAACTCACACACACATTTTCATCACTTGAATCATGAACCGAATAGTATCATCACTTTGTGATGATGATGATGAAGGTTCTTGTTGAATTATTCGTAGTTTTACAGATTTAGTATTTGCGATGGTACTTAAAGGAGCTTTCTTTTGAAAGAATGGTTTTGTTTGCTACTTTCTTTTTTGTTGCCACTGCTTCCTTTTTCTTATACTTTTCCGCTTTTGCTACGAATGGTTCTTTCCTTTTATTGTTTCCCGTCTTTGCTGTGCGTGGTTCTTCCTTCTTAGCCTTTTCCGTTTTTGCTTCGAGTGATTCTTTCTTTTTGCGCTATTCCTTCTTTTCGCCAATATAACAAGCTGCGGTTAAATTCGGAGCAGATTGCTTTCTTTTTTTAGGGTTATCGCTAATTTTTACGACTGGAATCGGAGAAATACTGTTAAAAATTTGTCTAGGTGTCAAATCTGAAGTAGATGGTGTAGGTGTTGGAGGTGGAGATTGATTTGCTTCATTCATTTCAACTACACTATTACTTGTTCCTTCCTGATGATTTTCCATGGCAACGATGGATACAATATGCATGTTCATTGCAGAGGGTCTCAGAGGATAAATGCCTGTCGCACGAAAACCAGAAGCCCCATTTTTAGAAGTGGTTGCACTAGTGCAGGTATTAGCAAGGAGAAATGACGGCGTTCAATACGTTTATTTGGATTTGCTCTTCACAAGTATTTTTGAAGTACGTTTTCAGCGGTTTAAAAAACGAGCGGTCGAGCGGTTGCAAAAATGCGTAGTGTGAATTGGTCAGCACATTAATATGATGATGAGAATGCTCAGCTGCTGTGTGAATTCATATGCGACCCCTGCCCATCAAGAATTAAACGGCATTTCCTAGCAGGTTTTCTCGGTATAAAATAGTTTTCAAGCCAATCAATAAACAGTTCTTCGTTAATATAGGCTGATTCTTTTCGCAGTCTTATAACTGCTCCAGGCGGTATATTTTCTTCTCAAACCTGTTATTAACTCCTTTAAAAGTGCAGTAAGGCGGCAAAAAAGTACCTTCAGCATTGCAGTAAGCTACTATTGTTATTGTTTCACCTCTTTCCTGCACCTTTATCACATGTACATCTTTACTTCCTTTGATAGCAATAAGTTTTCCAGGTTCGTTATTTATTTGAAGGTCACTGTCGTCCATATTAAATATATTTAGTGGTTTGTTTAAAAGTCATTCTCTGTTTAGTAGTTTAAAATACTTTTCCACTTTATCTTTATTCATGCCTTCAGCTCCGGCTAAAGGCACACCTCCAGATTTGCTAACAAACAACCTCGGACTTTGCTTTAAGAATAGTTGTAGCCAATCACTGCCATTTTCTTCCCCATATTGAATCGTTTGTTTAGTCCTATGGCTTTCGCCCAAGTGAATGCTAGAAAGCGAACTGTTTTTCTAGTATATGCAAAACCGGACAACTGTAATTTTTTAATGTGTTCACATAGCTTATTTTCTGCATCTTCTGCTAAAAAGGAAGGCCCACCCAAGCTTCCTTTGACAAAATTATTTTTTGCTAGCCAAGCTCGTAAAGTTTGTTCAGGGATATTATATGCTCGAGCTGCTCGTCTGATAGGAGTACCATTTATAGTTGCAACTTCTACTGCTTCAAGCACCTCCTCCTGTGTACATTGTCCCCTATTGGTTTTCCTTGCACCATAGAATGTCGGTATTATGTCTAAAAAATAATGTATGTGATAATATTATACGTGTCAGCTCTCCCAAATTAGTATGCAGCATCTCTCTCAAAAATGGGGTATAGACGACGCATCTGTTTGCGAAATAATTGTAAGCATAATCAGCGCTTGTATTGATGGAAACGCAGCTTAACCTAACCTATCTTTCACTACAGTTCTTATATTTTACTGCCAAACAATGCTTTCTTCCTAATAAAAACACTTTACTAAGCCTGTGAGAAAACTTCAAGGACCTTACTAATTAAATATCTCTCGATGTCCACTTTTTTTTGTTTTATCCTATATTTTGCATCCTCGACTAAATTCTTTGTATGACTTATACATCCGAATGCATTACTGCATTATCGCGTGTTATTTGAATCGGTCGTCAGTCCCGCTGCGTCGTCTGTCCCTGTTTTACCTTAACCAAAGGGTAACAGGGAGTTTTTATTTGCGTAGGAATAGCTAATATGTTGAAGTATTCTGCACAATATATTTGCTACGTAAGTATTATACAGGAAGGTCGTAAAATAATAATTTAATAAATTTTGAAAGGAATAAGATGTGTAACGCCACGGGTTATTTATCTGATAGGGGTCCGCTTTGAAATGTTTGAGGCGAAATCACACCTCTCGTTTTTACAGATAACCCAACCTGCTCTTTTGACGATCGAGCCACCGCGAGGAAATGATCTTTTTGTTCGGTAGCGGTTGGTTTGATTACTTAGCCAAAGATATTTCCACTACGGTGTTATTTCTCGATCGATCGGGAGAGGTCGTTACATTGCCTAAAGATTCTCAAATTTACCTTTACTCTCGCTGTCTCTCTGTAATGAGGGTTCCTCTCCGGAACATTATTGGGGGTACAAAATATTTGATTAAAAGAAAATGATGCATTTAGTAATTTCAACAAATATATTGACAAAAAAAATAAAAAAAAATATGACAATAAAACAAAATGTAATCTAAACTTTAGAAATTACAATTAAACATAAATCAAGGGAGGGAGAGAGAGAGAACGAGATACGGACGGTCTAGTCTTTTGCGATGGTTAGTTGTTTTAAGCGAGATTTTGATTCATCTTACCAGCCAAGATGTGGGCTTATTCTTCTCGTAATCCAAAAATTAAGGGGCACTAACTCTTTTATAACACAAAGGGACTCGTACGAACGGTTTTTAACACTTAACACCAAAATCACTTCGCGAGGGAAAGCTTTTGCTTCCTACTCGAATTTTTGCGGAATTCTGGGGGATTTTATAGAATCAAAAAGAAAACTAAAGAATTATTAAATATAATTTAGAATTTAGATTCGCCTGGTAATGAAGGGGAACGCGAGCTTTTCAAAAGCTGATTCGGACTCCACGAACTTAAAACTGACTAACTGACTAACTCTAGCAACCATGCTAGGGTTTATACAGACTAACATCCCGCTCATGGTACTAAGACGATAGCTCGCTCTACTTCTCTCTACAAGAGAGCGCATCAATGCCGTTTCTGGTTATTTTTCTGAACTTCAAATGCCCTTTCGGACGGTATCGTGGGATTTGCCGATACAGCAAACTGGGCTTTAGTTAGGCCGGCGAAAGATAAGGTGAATACCGTGAATGCATTACCACGGGTTAGCGAAATTTGAATAACGTCTAGCGTCTTTCCCGTTGAAAGAAACTGCTACCGCAGATCCCACGGTACTTATCAACAGCTAGTTTCAAGAAATGAAATTAAATCTTGTTAATCAGAATTACAGAATTTCGAATTCTTACAGATGAAACGAAAACGCGGTAAAATCAGACACTATTGTGATGTTTTGACCATAGGGACTTGCACCTGGCTTGAAATGTAATATATAGAGCATAACTATCTTTAGAATTTTAAAGTGAGTAGGTACTAACGCCAGCCAATGTATCCGACAAATTTCAGCTTACGGTTGGTGACCTTCATTGCGTTCTGGCTCTATACATGTTTGCATATACCCTGAGTTTTCTTTTAAGTGCGAAGAAACAATGTGTGCATTACAGAATATACAATACGTTACAGAAGATTAAAATAAACCACTTCAGATTGACGCGACTAGTTGCGTACCGGCAGGGGTAGAAAAGGGCAACTGTTTTAAACAATGAATTTTTTTTTCACACCAATGGGGTCGATAAAGAGAAGGAAGACATTTTTTCAATGATAAAATGAAGTACTTTTTTAAAATTCGAAATAGGAAGATGTTAATATTTCATGCTCCCAGTTAGAAACCTGGCATACATACATTCCGCCGAGTTCAGTAAATTTGCATTCGTTAGTGCTATTATTCTCATTATAATCATTATTATTATTATTTGCATATATTGATGATTTCTAAAGAAAATATATTTTCAGATTGGGTAGAGACTCTTGGCTGGGTGGGGCAAGAAGGTATCTCTTGATTTTTTGTGCGATTGTCTATACAACTACATCAACCTTTCTTGCAGAAGTATACAAACTGTAAGAATAGCTGACGAAAACTTTGAATATACACACGAGTAAGTATTCGAATCTATTTATAATGAATATTGTTTGTTAAAATGTTTAAAGTATCAGGGGCACCTACACTGAAAAAAAAATAGATTACAAAGCCAGTGACAACGAACACCTATATTTTATTCAATCTGTCAAATTTAAAAAAAATATATATGAAAGAAGGAGGAAAACTCATTGCTAAGAATTTCTCTTGAGGTTCTTTTCCTAATATTTCAAAGTAAGCAACTTTAACATAATGCAACTTTTACGCAGAATGTGAAAATTCTAACATATTACAATATAGTAACTTTATTTAACAGAAGAAGTTGCAAATGAACATCTTAAGGTGGAGTGCCACTCATGCTACTGCAACGACTATAGCAGTGCGACTGCAGATGCACGACTGTAGTCGTGCGTCTGTTGTGACATATTTGATTGTCAATTGTGGGACTGTAGGCATACGTTTCCCCGTTTAAAGTTACACGAGAAATTAGTTGTTAATTTACTATCATGGAAGAAGCAATGTCTTCGTTGTACGATGCAGAAAATGAAGAAGAAGAAGAGTAACAAGAGCTCTTACTATTTCTTGTGTTATATTCTTAACGAAGCAGTCCTCATGATATTTTCTGCGCTCGACGAGAAGAAGATTACCAAAATATGTTGATTCAGAGGCATCTTTTACAGGAAGAAAACAAATTGGACTTAATCAAAACATCAAACAATTCAAAAGCGCGAAAGCAAGTACGAATATTTTGTCCGGGAAAAAGGGGATCTTTATTCTTTAACTACAGAGATTTATTTTCCATCGTTCTGTTGGCATTTCTAGATGCAAACTAAAAATGTATAAAGGTTAACGTTGGATCCTATGGTAATGAAGGTGACAGTGACGCATTAGCCAAATATATCCCTGGAAATTTGATTAATGATGCAGCATTTACCCTCCTCCAAGTACGCTACTCAATTCTGACATTGTTGTGTGTTTTGTCATTGCCGGAGATGAAGCTTTCGATTATCAAAGCATCTTATGAAACCATCTGCTAAAAACGTTGCTGCCTTAGATGTTGTTATAACATTCAGTTTGTGTAGTGCATTAGTGTAATTATTAGTAATAGTTCTAGTTGTTAGTATTATATTAAGGATTTGTTGTGCGCGGACCACACGCATTTTTATTATATTTTAGTTGTTCTATTTCTGTGTTTACCTTCGACGTTTATTGAACTGTCCCTTCATTTCATTTTACGACTCTTCTCAAATTTTACCATTACGTGTTCAGTCCCAAATTCATTGTATTACCCAAAAACCTTTTTGCTGTTTATATTAGTTAGATCGTATACAATTGTAACCACCTTACTTTGACATTCACCGACAATTCTATACTTCAATATATATTTTCTGTTTATAACTTTAACACCCTCCAATCGCATAGATCCGACTGCCTTGTTTACCAAAACGCGACAGCGAAGGACCACCCGTTGCGTTCGGTTCTATGAAATTTGCCGACCTAAAGGTCATATAAGGATGCCCCTTCAGGGAAACAAGTCAGAATCATCCTGTTGTCCGAACACTTCGTGTATCTCCGCTGTTATACGTGTTAGACAAGTGATTGCAAATTGTCCTAAGTAAAATCACTCTTTTTGTATTTTGTGTAATAAACATAGTTAGAACAAGTGAGTGTTTTATTTAAACCCGGACAAATCGGTTGTGGACGAGCGGAACCATAACAATGTTACAAAAACGATATTTAATTACAGCTTCTGCCGGGCAAGAAGGGTTTCCAAAAATGCTTTCGCTCTTTTAAGCGAGGTGTTTAGAATATCTTATCTCCCAATTTGATTATAACCGCTTGTTGTCTTCATAACATGCTCCGAGATTCATTCCCTGAAGATAATCATTTTATGCCAGATGAAAATCTGTATGACTTACCAACCAACAACATGATACCTCAGATACTTGTACGTGCAGCTGGTGGTTTTAACAGTGCGGAAGGGTTTAACGTCAGAGAGAAATTTACTCATTAATTTGACGGTTAAGGGGGCTCACTCTCCTAGCAAGAAAAAATAGTGAATCAAACCGGTATTTCTTAATAATACATACATGTTATAAAATTAATGCTTGTTTTATTTGCTTTACTTATCAGATTGATTCAAAATGGCTGCAATTTCCTTCCACGCATTATCTTGTATATGTTGATTTTTATAGGACGTGTTCTTGGGATCATATAAGCGGCGATGTTGCCCTATAACTTCACTTAACAGGCAATCATTAATTTTTCTTAGCAATACTCTATAAAATGCGTCGTTACTATGAAATTACAGCCGAGAGTCGTTGCAGCCAGTGTAAACCAGTGTCGCACGTGCACAGTCGCGCGGCTATAGTGGTTGTAACCGCATGATTGGCACTCCACCTTTACATAGCTACCTAAACGGCAAATTTACCTACTTTTGCATTTTACATAAATATACATCCTTCGTATTTTACCGCATTTCGTATAATCAATTAAATTACATACGCCAAGAATCGTGTGTTACACGAGTTTCTACAAGGCAAACAAGTATTTTCACCAAGAATATGGCAGTACCTACAAGCCACCAGATAAATTAAATATCCAGATACTAAAACAAACCGAAACACAAAATTGTGTACATAATGTTTAATCCTAATATTTTTCTCTCTAGACCAGACAGTTCAAGTGAATCGAGTGATGACAGTTTTCCCGAAGATATTGTAACTTACACTAGCCTTTTCTTGGAATCAGAGAGGTAATAGCAACTTAAAGCCAAGTCTTTTTGTTTCCACTCTATCTTTCTGTTTATAGGGCTAAACCGAAGGAGAACAAATGGAAGTATGAAACAATTTAATTTTATTCCTAAATTTCTTTTAACATCATAACAATATTGTTTTCCTAGTGCACTGAGCAGCATTGCGCTCTTGTTTACGTAAGTATCTTACAGTTTAATTATTATTAAGAAGTAAACCGGGTAGTACTTTCAATATTACCTTACTTTTATTATTCACAGATGAAATATTCGTACACTTGAATATTCTCATTGTATGTTGAACATCTAGTAAGCGGATACGCAGACCTGCATGCATTTAGTATTTACATAATATGTATCAGTAGCTGTATGTGTTACAGTATATTGTGAATAATTTATGAGGAAAGCATTTATGCTATACGGGAAGCGGAATGTTTGCATCCTGATCCGGGATTGTTGATTTTATGAATTAATATAGTCTATCAAGTCCAAGTAGTATCCGTTAGAGTGATAACTACACATAGATGGTACAGTAATTCCTAAACCATGTAGTCAATTCACAGGATATTTAAGAGCACTCGTCCACTAATATTTATTGTGATTTATTGTAGCTCGTTTATTGCGAAATAGATTTAGTTAAGGAACTCCACATCATGCATCGTAAAAGTTTTGTTGAACTACAAGCCGATAATAACTTTCTTATTTTAAATATAACGGCAATATTTTTCTTACGTTAATTGACTCTGCACATTATTAATAAAGAAAATAATTCCCTATCTCTAAATTCAGCTGCTTTTGGTTTCACATGTGCATCCATTCGTCTTATGTTCATAATTAATATACAAAAATTATTTGAAGGAAAAAGAGCTAAACGTAAAAAAAGAAAATGCGACATACTACAAAATTGATCAATAAAAATTTTGCTAGAGCTTGTAATAGAATACCAGATTATGGCAACTTGTAGTAAATTTTTCTAAACATTCGTAAATAACAGCTTAAGGAACATAATAGAAACCCTGTTATCTGCGTCCTGTTATCCATGTTTCCAGCTAATACGTGCGTCTTGGGCATTTCGTTTGTTCGTGCGCAGGATATAATTCGATTTCGATTATCGGTGTATATTTCGCCTATGAGCAATGCATTTCGTGCAAGTTGGGATCTTCCTATACAGTGTGTCCCACATCTATTTTCCCAAGCATTTACTCGGAAACTAATAGAGGTAGAAAGTTGCAGTGAAATCCAGTGGAAATGGGACGACATTGAACATCAAATTTTCCCATTATAACACACCCCGTATAAATAGCCTTTTACCCCCCTGCCCCACTTTATTTTTTTTAAATTGCACCCCTAATTTTTTTCGCAAGTTTTCGGTAGTTGCCAGGCTTATAAATACAGTCATATGTATTTTTTTATTAATATTATACGAAATGTTCTCAAAAACTAATTCAAAAATCCAAAATTTATGCAGTTAGAGCATAAATGCTGAACTGAAGTGTGCCGCTCCCATGAAATATGACTTAGCAGCCCTTCTAATGTCAAACCAATCCATATAATTACAATAAGAATGACAGAAACGCCAATGAACAAATGTAATAAAAAAAATATACATTTCCTTTTTGTTTCTCGAAATAGAATAAGTAGATGATTTTGGTATATCACACTTATAATTAGCAATAATAATAACGCGTGTTTGAGACTTATTGTTCTTCTAATGTTACTATAATAATAATAATATTTCTGTCATATTGCACAATTGACATTTATTGTTCATTGACGTTCCTGTCATTGATATTGGAATCATATGGATTGGTTTGACACAATATTTCATGGGAGCGGCACACTTCAGTTTAGCATTTATGCTCTCACGGCGCCGGCGTACGTTTTTCCGAACTACTTTTTGAGAACATTTCGTATAATAATAATAAAAAATACATATGACTGTATTTATAAGCCTGGTAACTACCGAAAACTTGCGAAAAAAATTAGGGGTGCAATTTAACAAAAAATAAAGTGGGGAGGGGGATAAAAGGCTAGTTATACAGGGTGTTTTATAATGGCAGATTTTGATGTACAATGTCGTCTCATATCCACTGGATTTTACTGCAACTTTTTATCTCTATTACTTCCCGAGTAAATGCGTGGGAAAATAGATGTGGGACACACTGTATATGTATTAGATTGGGTTTCTGAGTTACATAAATTTATAGTTGTGTTATTATACGGTATTATATACCAACAAGGGAACATCGGCAAATGATAAATTCCGATTTCGATGAAACTTCACAGACTGAAAGAGTACCTTAAAATAAGAAGTATTTTTTTTTTAGATGCCCAATCGCCCGATTTTGGGCCCTAATCGCCCGATTTTGGGCCCTATACCCCTCCAAAGTTTGAGCAATTTTTCAATTCTTATTAATATCTCTAAAATTATAACAAATATTCTTTTAACATAATTTGTAGCGTATTACATGATCCCAAGGACGACGTCATCTATCTTCGCAAAAGGTTAATCACGGGGGACCGAGTCCTCTATACCCCCCATTTTTTATGACTTATTTTTTTTATTTACCAAAAATAGGTCGTATTTGTGTAGAAAACGATGGTGTATAATAAATTTTAAAAGCAATAATAAATAATTAATAATAATAGATATTCAATTTATTTTTTTGTACCGAGCTACGTAATAGATAAATCGCACAATAATGTAATTTTTCAATTTCAATAACGTTTCGTAGAAATGGAGAAATTATATAATTGATAATGAGTTTGAGTTAATAATAAAAAAAAAAAAAAATGCCAACATGCCAAGGATTAAAACAATGCTTATATATTACATTATATATTTCATATTTTTCGTGCAATGTAGATGTACAGGTCGGCATTCAATGAAGCATAAGCATAGCCAATATGTTTGTAACAATAACATTTCGGAAACAAAAGAGAAGAATTACAGAAAAATTATAAGGCCTAAAATATTTAAATACCAAATATATGGTAATGTGATTATTAAACGCGTATATATGAGATTAGCGAACAGGATTAATCTACATACAGTAATTAACCTATGTAATTATTACAATAGTGGTAGTCTGCGCAAAAGTGCTCAAAATACAGATTTAGCTTACACGACGAATAGCGCACAACAGCAGGTTTATTACAAATACTACGCAAGGGTGTAGACTGTGCTTCTTTACTAAAAATAATGGTGAAAAAGGAAATAGCTGGCAAAATTGTGTAACTATGTGTTGTAGAGTGCAAGGATTGCGCAATACTCTCAACAGTTTTTGGCCTCTTACAGCTAAAGTACGGCCGGAGTGTATTTCGAGATTAAATCCACTCTCGTCAGCGTTATATATATTGTTTCTGCCAATACTAGTGATACAAGGTTTGGCTTGATTAATAAAATTATCGCCTACGAATCTTAGATGTTCCGTATCAGTGCGCGAGTAACAAATTTTGTTATCTTTCGCGATACAATATTATGTACCTTCTTAAAATGTACCTTCTATCAGTTTCTTCTTTAGCTTCTAGAGCCCACCCATGTCATGAAATATTCTTCCATCGACAACATTATTTTCAAATTTTGTTAGAACATATTCTGTAATAAACCGTAATTTATCCCTGTGGGTGCTACCTCTATTAATATTTTCTTCCCATCTGTACAATTGTGGCAGCGATTTCAGTTTTTTTAATTTATGACTGACACTATTAAAAAAACGTCGCTTGGATCTACCACTTTTCGAGAACTCTACAGATTTTGTTTTGTAATCTAGGTCGATAACACTTCGTTTTTCAAACTCCAATCCCATTATATCTTCAAAGACGAATATGGCGTGTTGTTGAGCAGATACAATGATATTTTTGAGGGCACAATGCAACTGCGTTTCTTGCGGTGTCTAACTGACATCGTACTAAACTATGCTAATCTACACTGCACGAAAAACAACTTCTAATACTCTTATTTCGAATATCTTATATACCTAATCTCAAGTGACGTGACTTGCTCCATGTACTTGTTTCAATAATTACTGTAATTTACATATTGATTGCTATCTACATATCATCAAACTCATTATCAATTATATAATTTCTACATTTCTACGAAACGTTATTGAAATTGAAAAATTGCATTATTATGCGATTTATCTATTATCTAAGTGACTGATTGTGAACACTTCATGCTGTTAGTCACATAGGTAGGTACACAAAAATAAATTGAATATCTATTATTATTAATTATTTATTATTACTTTTTTTAATTTATTATACACCACCGTTTCCAACGCAAATACGACCTAATTTTCGTGAATGAGGTAAAAATAAGTCATAAAAAAGTGGGGCGTATAGGAGGCTCGGACCCCGTGATAAACTTGTTGCGAAGATAGATGGCGTCATCCTTGGGATCATGTAATATGCTGCAAATTATGTTAAAAGAATCTTTTAATATTTGTTATAATTTCTGAGATATTAATAAAAATTTTAAAATTCGCTCACACTTTCGAGGGGGGTAGGGCGTCAAATTGAGCGATTGAGTCACTAAAAAATACGTTCTTCTTATTTTAAGGTACTCTTTAAGTCTGTGAAGTTTCATCGCAAGCTTAGAAGAACTTCAGAATCTCCACAGAAAAGTATGGTAAAGTAACGGAAGTGGCGCGTTTGCAGTTCAATTGATAATTAAATTCGACAACTTTCTATCCTCGAATGAATGTAGTAAGGTCATACTTTCAGATGTGGTACTCGAAAAAAAAGCTTTATTAACTTAAGGGTATCCACACCAAAATGAGTTTTTGACCAGGTTGCATGTGATTTAGCAGTGGATGCTACAATACGCTACAATTCACAATATTTCATTAGCTATGTTATTAAAACATCTTAGTATGCTATATTTGATTGTGAATATGTATAAGTGTGAAAACTTCAAAAATGAAAATTGTAAATATTGTGAGAGCCATGGAGGTTATGCCGCGATAAGTTCATTAGATCGATAAAAATTATAGCATTCGATTTAAATTAAGGAAGTTGATATTAACCCATTTATACTCTGCATGTCGAATGTGCTGTAGTGCTGAAAATATTTTTCTTGAATAAGTCATGGCAGACAAGGTAGGCTTTAAAATTAAATTTCTACTATTTTCAAAAATTCTTACGAGCCATTTGGATAAGACACTTTGTATACCGAATATATCGTTTTCTTGAAGTGGCTTGTCTGTATAACTTTTGATGAAATGACAATTGAGACGCGTAATTTTGTGTGTTAAGTATGGGACATAAATTCGCATTTATGACATAATACTCGAAATGGTATTCGCTATGAAAGTAATTGAAAAAAAAAATACAAACGTTTTGCTTTCATTAAGCAATCTAGCTCAGACTGCAATTTCCTCGCGTTCGCAAATTACGCAAATCCGTCAGTAAATATGCTAGTTTACCATAAGAAAAATTTCAAGCATTAACATCGTTAGTTCACTTATTTTGAAGAGGTTGGCAGTATGTAAAGGGAAACGTTGAGTCTCGCAATTTCCATTTCTCTTCGTAATTACAAATACTTTAATTAGGGGGGCGAACTGCCTCCTACAAACAACCGGCAGATTTTAATGGCGTAACGAATTGCAGAAGGTGGATAATTTTCTATGCTAGTAATCTATTTGATACCTGTGATATAATTTGAAAGTATTTTAGTTTTTCCTTAAATTTATAAATTATAAATTATTGCAATTGTTAAATACCTTGTGTTATCAACTTACTGGCTGCTTCTGATATAAGGACAGTAGAAGATAGATTTTGTAGTTGTGAAGATAAGAGTTAATCTGAAATTATTTTGTAGCTCTAATTTTTTTGAGGGCTTTAGATTTGAAGAATCTGAATTAAAAGAAAAGACGAGCTGAAAAGTTTTGTTTGTCTCATTATTTCTTCTTATTGCATAATGTTTTTCTTTGTGGTACCTTTGTAGCTTGGAAATATGTATATCCCTTTTTTTTATTTAATACTAATTCTGTTACATGTAGTCCCCGAGAGTCGCTAGCAGAAGACAAGGAGGATGGCTTATTCAGGTATGTTTTGCAATTAGAAATTACATCTTATTTGAATGGTGTACGAACTTTAAAAACAAAACCAAGCAGAAAGAATTACTTATTTTTATACCAAAATATTCAATGAATTGAATTATTCCCCAAGCATTACAAAATAGTTGAATAAACATTTGATTTTGATTTTTGTCACTAGTAAGACGATCGACAAAGCTTCCACGTCGTACACCTTGAAATATACTACATCATACACCATTTTCTTTATTAAAATATAACTAAATATACTTTTACAAGATTGCAAATTACTGTGCTACTTGAATTGTTACTACTCAACATTTTATCCTATATTATACTCAATGAACTATTCTAATAGGGTATCATGTCGCGGTGATGAGCTGTCCTTACTATGTACTAGCTGCTGTTTATCCCTGCATCTCTCGTCCCTCACCGTACAGGGATTAAGAATTCAACTGGCTACTCTACCAGTCAACTCTGTTGCCCATTTCATTACTCTTCCTCCTTCGATGTCAAAAGTACCTGGCTCACCTCGTTATTCATCTCCAAGATTAAATTCTCCGGTAACACGACCTGCTATCAGGGGCATCACAAGAGTGATGTGCTTCGTAGTATCCTTCCCTCCATAATACCTATGTACACTGGTCTCCTTTTCTAATGTCTCCCCCTTGCGACGACCAAATATCGATACTATTATCCGTATAGCAAGATTCGGCTTAACTCGGATTCACAGGTATAAAAGGAGTATAGAAGAACATTATCATTGTCGTGCAGGGCGTAATTATATTTTCCTAACACATTTAAAGGACAAAGGAATTTCACCAATAAAACATTTACATACATTCAGTTACCGACAGAATTGAGTGGACATATTATATTTTATTATTAATTATTTGTTTTGTAGTATTAGTATGTTTTTGGATATTATTTGTGTTTAACTATTTGATCTGCTAGAATATCATATGATTTTGCATAACATTAAATAAGCATGAGTAAAATTTATAGTTTAATTAAAAATCGCTTAGTGTCAACTCAATTCTGTCGCTGACTGTATATTAATCCCTTGGCTATTATCGGAAATTTAGTTTAGTAGGTGTAAATTTGTATCTCTGCCTAGACAAATTTACACCTACTAAACTAAATTTCCGATAATATATTATTATTATAAGTGAATTAAATTCTACCTAGATAGTACCATCAGATACAGAGTGTTCTATTTAAGATAAAGTTAATTTACTGCGAAGATCATCAAACTTAAATAAGCGTTTATTAATACTCAGTATAACTGTGTGACTAAAATTTCACTTCATTCCATGGTTTAGACTTTTGCTGAAGGATGAATGTAGTAAGGTGTGTTTAGCTTAAATTTTGTACTGCAATTTCATAAATTTTAAAATATCTCAGAAATCGATGGCTTTATGAATATAGAGTATTACCTAAACTTGGGTCTTTAGGTTTCAAATATGTCATTAGATACGGGCTGTTCCATTTGAAAAAAAGGTAACTTTGTTATGGATCTTTTTTCTCGAACACCCTGTATAATTCAAAATCATTTTAAATTCTACCTGCAAAGGTCAAAGGTCAAATGCAACTAAATAAAATTAATTTTAAAAGATCCTATGCTTTTCCATATAGAGCCAGCGCCGTATGAAGTGGTCCACCCTGTATATATTTCCAGTTACACGTAAAAGCATTATATTTATCATTAAACTGCGGCATTTTGTTTCCTCTTTCTATCTTGCATATATTCGTCATGTAAGGCAAAAGAACTGAAAGATTGAATAAAACCATAATAATTAAAATTGTCTTTAACTCTTTTATTAGTACACTGGGGAATTACGTAAGTACACTCCGCCAAAAAAGTATCGCATAAACCAAAAAAGGGCATTTATGAACCAAGATATTTTTATACGTTCACAAAAAGTTTGCCTCGTGTATGTGAACTATAAAAACACTAACAAAATAATGGAACTTTTTTTTTACTTTTTTTTTTTTCTAAAAGAACACATTTAGAAAAATGCATATGTGTAAGGTTTGTTCAGTTGTTTATTGAAAGTCTTCCTATACGGACAAATTTTAAAGTGCGAAGTCAGAGTTCTGTACCAACGCTTTTAAAACTAAAATGAGGAATTTAACTTCAGAACAAGTGGCTGCTATAGTTGCTTTAATCGAAGATGGACGATCTCAAGCATACGTTGCTAATTTGATGAACATCAATCAGTCAAGTGTTTCTGGAGCCGTAGCCAGATATAGGGAAACAGGCATTTACAGTAGAAGACCTGTACCAGGTCGTCCAAGATGTTCTACTCGCCAAGATGACCGCTATTTACTACTACAAGCATTACGTCGAAGACATGTAACTGCGAGACAATTGCAGAACGACTTGGCTAGAGTCAGAAGTACTCGTGTGAGTACTCAAACTATTCGGAATAGGTTACGACAGAGTGGATTAAGAGCTAGAGTAGCTGTAACAGCCCCTCGTCTCACTAGGAACCACCGAGTGGCTCGCTTAAGGTTTGCCAGAGAACATGTAAATTGGAACATTAATGACTGGGCCAATATACTCTTCACAGATGAGTCAAGATTTGGTCTTTACACCTCAGATAGGCGTATCTCAGTGTACAGACGAGACGGTGAGCGCTATTCGCAGTGTAATATCAGACCTAGACCTAATTTCGCTGGTGGCTCTATTATGGTTTGGGGAGGCATCTGTTTAACAGGTCGTACAGAGTTAGTACCAGTAGACAGAGGTACACTGACTGCCCACAGGTATATAACGTACATTTTAGAAGAACATGTAGTACCATATGCGCCAATTATAGGAAACGAATTCATGTTAATGCACGATAATGCACGACCGCATGTTGCAATAATCGTCCAGGAATACCTTAACGATGTTGGTATTCCAGTTTTAGATTGGCCTGCGGTAAGTCCGGACATGAACCTTATCGAGCACGTGTGGGACCTCCTTCACAGACGGATACGAACCCAAAATGTTGCCCCTGCGGACCTGCATGGACTAGCAAATGCTCTCCGTGACGAGTGGGAGAATTTGGATCAGGCTTATATACGGAGGTTAATCGAATCTCTGCCAAACCGTATGCGAGCGGTCATAAGAGCCAGAGGTGGCAATACTCAGTATTAAAAGCTACTGTTATGACATTTTTCTTTCCAAAATTATAATTTCTTGTATTAATAAAAATCTCAAGTATGAGTTCTTGTTTTTATTTGGCCTGTATTTTATTTAAACAATCATAGAAATTATATCTTAGAGCGCATTAAAGTATATTTACAACTTTATGCTACAAACAAAGATTATGCCATTCTTTTATGATTCAAAACTAAATTATGCGATACTTTTTTGGCGGAGTGTATAATATCGGAAATATGTAACTGTGGTGAAAATTTTGGCAGGCAAGAAATCGTTAATGACACTGTTCTAATATCTGCCTATTTATATGAACAAAAACTTCTGACTGCGGTTCGGGTTTCTCATTACAAGACAAACAATTTCTGAGTGCAATTCAGGTGCACCCATTCAATGCACGTCCTATGTAACCGCGGTTACTTTTACAACATGCAATAAAAGCACATCAGCACCGACTTTATCAGGCATACTTATCTATGCATCATAAACTAAACCGAGCGTAAATATACCTATAATATAAATTATATCTGCTACCTGCGAATACGAAAATAGCCGAAGCGCACGGTTTGGAGCGTGTGGTAGAAAGTATAGATACATGGTTGCAAGAGAAAGACATTAGCAAAGAAGATTACTGTACATACATCTGTTGGGCTCGTCCTTCCCAAAGCTATGCCGGGATATTCTAAATAAAGCGCGCCAAGGTTGGATTCGCGGAATTAAACCGTAATGATGGGGAGGTCACCCTCAGTAATACATTGTCTGCATTCGGTCTAGTTTGTTTTCTTTTTTTATAAAATGTCGAACTCTCGTGCAACATAATCAACTGTACCACTCCTTATAAAAATGTACGTTTGTCGCTGCTAAGCTCTGTAGATATAAGTCTGGATAGCCCACTGCTTTTTCTTTCACTTTTGTTGACACGTACTATGTGTGTTCCCTGAAGTGCAGCACGATCACTAAATATAGAATCTTCGTGACGGTATCCATCTTAGATCTCTATCCGATGCCTCATAAACATTTATTTTCCTTCTATGTCAATTGGTTAATACCCTCAGCAGTAACTATCGGCACTAAATTATCTGCTTATTATTTCCGCAGTCTACCCGGATAAACATGGTAATCAGAAGGAAGTTTTTTTTTTTTTTTTTAATGGCACTAGGGATCTAAGCTCATATGCCGCGGTGATATAGTGCTACCTATAGACATTGACATTGCAATGCTATTTTAAATTTTTATACGCGTTGTAATTATCTCAATGAGCAGTTTACAAATAGTTTCGTCATTATAACTAAGGAGGACGGTAACATTGGTTGGAAGTGGTGTCTTGTATAGTATCAACGCCTCATAAAGTTTATTGATTGCACTTTTATAGTATGGACATGCTAAAATTATGTGGTTAAGATCCGCCAGCTCATAGCCACATGAACATTCGGCCGACTGGATTAGGCCTAGTCGAAATAAATGTCCAGGGAACCGACCATGATTAAACTTCATTCTAGGGAACGACAAAACCTGGAGATGCTACGATCCGTATACCAATATAATTGTTCCACTTCAGGGTGTATATACGCATAGTGCAGAAGGAAGTTTTGAAGAAAGTTATGCCTTCGTATTAAGAAATTATAACGAGACAATATTGGGCTACTCTAGGCCCTCAATCTCCGTTATTCTTGAGATAATTACGGAAATATGCTCTAGACAGACCTTCGATTTTCTAAAAAGCTCTTTTACTTAAGAAACGAAACTACCGCCACTTCTTATACGATATCGAATCACAGCATATTTGTATATTTGAATTAAAAATTTTCATTCATAAAATACAAATATTTAAATTCCGGATTTTGTGGTTCTTTCAGGATGAGAATCACCTGAAACTGAACAGTGAGTCTTGAGTGTAAGGTACCGTTATGTTACCCTTCCTGTTACTTGTAATTATCCATGCATTTTACAAAAGTTCCTCCTGGCATTTCACCATGCTTATCCGGCTAAACTCTAAAGAGCTTTAATTCAGCACCGAAAAAAATAATTATAAAGTTTTTTAAGGTCGGTAGCATTATCAAGACCGACTGTTGTACATTATCTATGGTTGTTACTATCGATAGAAAAGATACTGATAGTGTCCAATACCAATAAAACTTGTAATAGCTTGCAACGCTTTAATGTACAACAAGTTAATGTGCATTATTACTTAGTATTTGGTAAATCTAGGTCAAAAAGTTCAATTGCAAAATCAAGTCTTGATTTTATGGCAATAATGTATTAAATACAGAGGCGCATTAATGTGGGAACACCGATATTTCCGATATTATAAAAGTTATAAAAAAAATTATTAAGAAAAGGTTTAGGTATTCTTAAGCTTCATATTCTAAAATTAGTTACACATATACAGGCTGTTTCATAACGCCGTGTCAGACCTAACTTATATATTTTTAAATAGTGATAGTGATTTATTTCTCTAAAAAGCAGACACGTCAATACAATTACAATATGAATATAGCACTAAAAAGTTATATAATACAATAAGACAAAATTTGTATATAGACAAAGTAAATAACAAACCGTACATAGGCAAGACAAACTACACATAACATTTGAATTCCATCTGATGCGACATATATTCGTTAATATCATAAAAAGGATTGTCCAGCAATATTTTTTTTAATTTTTTACTAAACTGCCGGATACTAAGTTTTTATATATTTGCTGGAAGTTTATTAAATAATTTGGGTCCCCAGAAGTCCAACGACCAGTCCGATCCAGTTTATGGTACTTGGTGACCACGGCGTCTTTATTTCGGGTTCCGTAATCGTAAAATAAATACACTGCTCCACTTAATTAGAGGGACAGTAGTTTAAATAGCCGTAATTCTCCACATAGCTGAGAATTAGCACAAATTTTGCCAAAAATAAATAGTATAGGTCTTTATTTATTGTGGGAATAGAGGAGTTTAAGAATAAATTGTTTTATCACCTCGGCGATGTGCAAAATTCAGCATAACTACCAAAACCAAAGTGTAAAACACGAAACTACAATAGGAAATCAATTTTTAAATTTTGACAAAATTGTCACTTTAGCAACTGAAAATAACGGCTAGTCCTGTCATTAAGTCATTCATAAAGTCTAAATGAGGCATTTAAGTGAAATTGAAATCGTACCGGCGTTACCCTCCTACAAGAAGGACGGTCAGTGAGATCTGTAGCCGAAGATCTCAACACTTCGAAATCTGCCGTTCACCGTGCCTGGAACCGCTTTCAAGAGACGGGCCTTTACAAGAGGAGAGCCGGACAAGGCCGGAAGCGGAAAATAACTCCTGGACAAGACCATTATTTAGTCAATTACGCTACCCGTCGACGCACATGTACCGCTCGAGATCTGGTAAATGACCTTCGAGCTGGTCATAGGGTTGGAGTATGCCGCGAAACCATTAGAAGAAGGCTCAGGGAGAACGGTTTACGATCGCGGCGTCCAGTCAAATCACCTCGTCTGACCAGGGAACACAAGCAAACGCGATTAAGGTTTGCCACAGACCACGTAAACTTGCAACTTCGTCACTGGAGATCTGTTCTCTTCACGGACGAGTCCAGGTTTCGCCTGACTCGATGCGATGGACGAGTTCATGTCTGGAGACGTATCGAAGAACGGTACAATACCGCCACGGTACAGGAAGTGGGTCGTTTTGGAGATGGCTCGATCATGTGTTGGGGTGGGATAACTGTAGACGGGCGTACTGATTTTGTAATAGTCTCTGGGCATTTAAATGCCAAAGCCTACATAAACACAATTCTCGAGTATCATGTGGTGCCTTTAGCGAATGATATGCGTCCTAATTTCGTTCTTATGCACGATAATGCTCGCCCTCATACCGCCAACATTACTACTGAATTTCTACGGGAGAACAACATTGATGTAATGGAATGGCCTGCGATGAGCCCAGACCTCAATCCTATCGAACACTTGTGGGATATGATGGATATACGCATTAGGCACCGTGCCAATGCACCAGAGACTCTCCAAGAGCTGGGCCAGGTGCTTCTCGAAGAATGGCAAAACATTCCCCAAGATCACATCCGCCGACTTGTGCGATCCATGCCACGCAGATGCCAAGAGGCAATTGTGGCTAGGGGAGGACATACACATTATTAAATCAAGTCAAAAATGGAATTAATGTGCTTTTGTGCGTCACTAAACTTAAAAAATACACTTTCTTTCGACAGTTATTTCAAATTTGGTATTACTTCAATACAACCAGGCATGGTGCTCCTACATTGTTGTATTCATTTAATAAATAAAGAGTTCTTGTTTCTTATTTTTGCATATGTACGGACATAAATCGATTCTGTCAGAAATATAGGCTACCAAAAGTAGTGTCCCCCTAA
This sequence comes from Cetonia aurata, assembly GCA_949128085.1. Lineage (NCBI taxonomy): Eukaryota > Metazoa > Arthropoda > Insecta > Coleoptera > Scarabaeidae > Cetonia > Cetonia aurata. The sequence continues at coordinate 35,529,186 of OX421888.1, forward strand.
TTAAGTGGAGCAGTGTAGTTTGCTATACCTTCTTTTACGTATTTGAAATCTGCTTGCTTTTGTGAGTTTCCTCATATAAGGTTTGCCACATCTCTTTCGAGTGTTTAAAAAGTTATGACCATTTTTACGGCTGTATTAAGAGGGTTACTTACGGTAAAAAAAAAATTATAGGACCTTTTTCGCACTATCACTTGATTTGGGTACAGATTCTATTTTCGCTTGTACGTGATTTTAACAAACAAAAAATTGTATACAAGGTGGGTCAAAACTCGGACAATTTTCTCATTAAACTTAAATGGAACAGCCTACATCTTTTATAATGTTTCAATAGATATTTATCGGCTCTTTCATTTTTGTGGCTTTCTTTAGCTTTAGTAGATATTTCAAATTAAAAATGAAAATTGTTTCTGTTTTGAAATTTTATTCATTAACAAGTTACATGCTGCGCGTTATCGATAAAAGAAGAAGTATATCAAACAAAATTTTCAAAATGTTGACCTATAACGTCATACACTGTTGCAGTCGTAGTTCAAACGATCGACTAACGTTTCTTAACATTTCTGCATCAATACTCCGAAAGGCTTCTCTTATTCTTTCCATCATATCTTCTCGTCTCACACAATCTTTTATGTAGTCCCACAAGAAAAAGTCAATTTTTGTCAAAAACCATATTCTTTGACGTATGTTTACAGGTACATTATCCAAATAGAATGGTAAAATATTCTGAAGAATAAACTTGACAATGTACTCGTCCACCAAATAAATGTGGTCCAATAACGAAATTTTCAACTATGCCGCCCCAATCATTCAAAGATCACCTAGTATGGCCATGGACTTGTATGATATGGGGATTATCAGTAGAATAGTAATAAAAGTTGTATTTATTCCCGCTTCCATTTTTTATTAAATCTTCATCTCCAAAAAGGCGAAGTTTAACGAAATCTGCACGATCAGGGATTTGTTGTTGAGCCCATTCGCACAACGCAACTCTACGGGCAACATTTTTGTCCAGCAATACTTGGTGTAACTGAATGTGGTATGGGCGGTATTTGTGCTTTTTTAGTATTCTTTGAAGGAACCTTCGGCTAATATTTTGTTGCAGGAAAATTTCAGGCCGACTATTATGTGGATTTTCTATACTTAACTATCATATTGAATTCATTGTCCTCGGTAGTGCAAATGTTCTCCCTTTCACGTTTTTCATATTTTACTGAAGCAGTACGGTTGAAACGATCGATTCACTTTTTTGGCTCTCTTCATGCGGGATACCTCGTTCCGTAAACCCTTTTAGCAAGAACACAATTTTTCGAACATCATCCTAATACCCAAATTATATCTGTTAATTCCTCAACTGAATAACTCATTTTTGGAATGTATTTGGATTGAAACTGGCGTTGCACCAGTGACCGCGCGAAAATACAAAAACAGAAGGCTTAGTTGATGTTTAACGTTTTCATTTGCTAGCCAGCGCCACCACTGCTACTGCTTCCTGATAAAATTAAAGTTTAAATATAGCAATGTAATAATATAACCCCGATTCATGCCGTAATAAGGCAATTTTTCATGTTTAATTTGAAATATCTACTAAAGCCAAAGAGTTAGGTAGGTATAGGGAACGATTAACAAAAATGAAAGAGCCGATAAATATCTATCGAAACATCATAAAAAATATAGGATGTTCATTTTAAGTTTAATGAGAAAATTAGTGATCCGAGTTTTGACTCACCTTGTAGACAAGAAACATTTTTTGTTAAATTCTTGCACCAGCAAGAATAGAAGACGTGTCCAAACAAAGTAAGAGAAGTAAAGAGAAAGAACTCGTATATTATTTTTTCCAACCGAAACTAGCCCTCTTAATACATCGTAATTTAGACGTAAAAAAGGTAATAACTTTTTAAACACTCGGTAGAGATGTGGTAAACCCTATATGAGAAGATTTCAGATACACAAAATAAAGTATAACATTCCATTTAAAAAAAATATAAGTTAGATCTGGCACGGCGTTATGAAATACCTTGTATATGTGTAAGTAATTTTAGAATAAGAAGCTTAAGAATACCTTTACCTTTTCTTAATAATTTTTTTTTGATAATTTTTATATCTGATATATTGAGTTTCCCCACACTAATGCGCTACCCTGTGTGTAAAACTATTTTATTTATCAGACTATTTATAATAATGATTATCATAGCTATTAAAAAATTAATTTTTTTATCCCTATCTTATTTTTCTGCTCCTACGAGCACGTTTATTTTTATAAGCCGCTGTAGCTAACTAAACCAAATAAAATTGAATTAAATGCACGGGAAGATATGAATTTTGTAATGAGGAGTTAAAGCAACCCTAATTAAACTACTGCTACTGAATAAAACATTTAAAACGTGCAGTGTTATTACTAATAATTACAAATATATATTTTTTATTCTTCTTTAGAACACCAACGTGGTATAGCATACGTATGCAAGAGAATGACTATGATCCCTATAAGCACAGAAGAATACCTAAACCAATATCGTAAGTTTTACTTTTCTCCTTTTGAACCGTGTAATTTTCTTTGCATTTTTAGAAATATTGGGACCATGTTACATATAATCAAATGTTGCACGGGAACTGGTATACTGACAATGCCATATGGTTTTATGCACGCTGGTTTATTTAATGGAGTAACATGTACATTATTTATATTACTGTTTTCAAGCTACTGCGTCAATGTGCTGGTAAATATTGCTATTTTCAATATTTATAAACATTATCTTAAATAAAAATCGCATAAAATAAGAAAAAAAAAGTAACCGTTTCATTTTTCTCAAAGAGATTCTGTAAAATTATTTATCTCGTCTAAGTGCTGAAAGATATGGTGAAACTAATCCGTAATTTGTAAAAAACAGTAGTAATCACATATGCAAACCGGTCTACAAATCGATAAGGTAGACAAAGTTATTTACAAAAGAAAGAATTAATTAGTGATCATTATTAGCGTTCACGTAATTGGCCAAACAGTCAATGGGACAAGCAATGGCGGAGTTTCAATAATATAAATTTTCTAGTAACAACATATTAGTAATCTACGCCCGGAAAAAATATAACAAACTTACTCCAAAATATTATATTTTCATTATAATGCGTTTCTTTATATTACAACTCAGTGTTTCCATGTCATGCCTGATGAGGGTGTAAAAATCTAAACCGATAGCGTTATATAAAAAATATAAAAGAATTAGGAAGTATTTATCTTTATATTATTTATTTATTTAGTATTTCTAGAAAGGCTTGAACCTCCCCCTTGAGAACAAATTCTTTTTGCTTGTCTTACTACACCTTCATCATTTTTATCTCATTAATAGTTGCATGAACATTATTATGCCAAGTTATTGTAATAGGTTGAAAATTGTTTGTAGCTAATTTTGCAATTCCTGTTTTAGACGAGATGTCAGTATATAATATGTAAGCGAAACAGAGTTCCTATGATAACATTTGCGGACACTTTAGTAGCGGCATTGACTGTTGGACCGATATCTCTTCGAAAACTGGCAAAATACTCAGGGTAAGATCTATAACCAAAATTTAGCAACTACTTTCTACAAAATTCAAATATCGTTTCCGAGATATTTGATCTAGGAGTTTTAAGTGGCATATCCTATATCATATATTCACCCTATATCTTTTTATTTTTCAGGACTTTTTTGGAGGCTGTGATCATATTTGATCACCTGTTAATCGCTAGTATCTACGCTTTGTTCATTTGTACTATTTTCAAAGACTTATCCGACAGTTATACGAACGAAACCGCGAAGCAGCTTGACATGCATTTTTTTCTTTTATTTTCATCAATATTCTTGATCTCGATAAGCATGTTCCGGACGATTAGAGCTCATACAAACCTTGCGCTCATAGGAAACTGTTTGGTGTTCTTCAGTGTAGCAATGTTATTCACTTTTGCGCTCCGAAGCTGGAAAGAATCTTCAAATGCGGAGATAGTAGCAAGTCCAAGGCATTTCCCAATATTTTTCGGCACAGCTCTTTTTGTATTCGACTCCATATCAAATGTAAGTAATAATTATAGAATAGCAACATATGCAAACATCTTATTCATTTATGGGCATTCTTAATATAATCAGCAAATCAGCTTGCTAGAGTAAATCATAAACGAAATTTGTCCATTTAAGCACAAGGCAAATTTAAAAATTCTATTTATAGATTTTTCAACAATGAATATAGAAAATAAAAACCCCTTGACTTCTTTTGCAAACTAATTATATTGCTTTTTATTATGGTTTTATTGTTATATAAAAATGCTATTCCCTAATCAACACCACAAATGTTAAATAAACGTTTAATCTTAATTTATACCTAATATAATAAACAATGAAATACCAATGGTATAAAACGTTGAATATAGCAATCGTTGGTGTATAACCCATGTTTCCAAGGAATATTTTTACGTTTACTATACTAAAATGAACCACTTAGTCAATTATTTTGCGCACTATAAACGGTTATTTAACATTTGCAGCGGCGACAATCAATATATTATATTATTGACATGAACAAAAGTTGGATGTGCATGCAATCTTTATGGTGTTGATTGAGACTAGCGGTTTTTATAGTTAACGATTTCACGAAAAAAATTTAAATTGGTCAAATCAGTTAATAGCCATTAATGTGACGATTTGAGGTTAGATTTTTGTGTTTAGTTTGTAGACGTTATCGCCCACTATATAATTTCTTACATTATTCAGTTTTTATTCTTCTTATTAAAAGAAATCATTAAAAACACTAATTACAAAATACAGATATTTGGTTCTTCATTTTTGTGGCCATTTGTTGAAAATATAGGTCCATTACACCTAACATAAAAAGGAATTATGTGATAGTGCAACAATAATATAATTGAAAAGGACTAAATAAAATCGGAACGTTTTACTCATAATTAACTGAAGTTTCATAATTCCATAAAACTATTCAGCACTACGAAATATAACATAGAAAACACGTATCATAAGTTAAGTTTGGCAATAAATGCAAAATAAAGCGAAGTCATTTTCATATCATATTACCCTCGTTTAACTGAAGAAAGGCATTCCTTGTGCGTTGCTGCATATGTTCTGCCATAGGTAGGGGTGTCATGTACACGATTTTTATAGGCCACAGAAAAAAATTACAAGTGGTGGGGTCCGATGATCGCGGTGGCCAGCTTATTGGACCTTCTCTCCCAACTCATCTATTAGTAAATATCCTACCTAAGTGCCCACCTAAGTGTTGGTACCACAATCTGTCCATTAAGTTACCTGGAAAGCCTTCTAGTAGTGTTTGTAAATTACTTTTTATGAAGTTTGCATAAGTTCCATAATTTAAAGTGTTGTCAAAGAGGAATGGACCCACGACGGTGTTTGCTAAGGTGCCTCCCCAAGTGTTAATACTTCATTTGTGTTGATACAAAATGGGCTGAACAAAATGAGGGTTTTGTGTATCATAGTAGTGTGAACTTTTCCTGTTCATTATTCCAGAATTGGCAAAGGCTGCATTATCTGTAAAAAGTGCATAGTCTAGAAAGTGTTCATCTTAACGTAATCGTAAAAGCAACCATTCACAAGAGACAAGTCTCTTTTCAAAATCCTTAGAAAACCATAGTGGATATTAATTTTATAAGGGTGAAATATATGTTTCTCTAAAATTCTCCTCGTAGTAGTCGTTGCGATTCCATGTTGTTCCGAAACTGTCCTTGTAGACACCTGCGGATTTTCCACAACGGATTGACTGACTGTCACTTCAATATTTTCTGCATCCATGGTTTTTGTCTTTTCATGTTTATAACAATTCACAGAGCGCGACCGAAGAAAACTTACCAGCAAATTGTCAAAGGTCTTACTTTTCGGAGTTCTACGGGTAGGATATTCCGCTGCGTACATACTTGATGCTAATAGTGGATTTCTGTGGCAAGCTTCAAGAACAAATATCATGTCTATGAGTTTCTCTTTAGAGCATTAGGTAAAAAATACAGGAACAAAACGATATAATTAACAAGATTAAAGTAATACGTAATAACTAATTATCCACAAATAAATAATTCAAATTGCAAACAATCAGCGGTAATAAAACTATAAAAAATTGTAATACACTATGATTACAAAGACAAACTACAAAATATGGCTTTATGTGAAAATTTAAGCTGAGATTTGACATTTCGTTAGATTCTTCGCTTTTGTTTGAAAATCATGGCCATCTGACTAATGGGTGTCCCACATATTGAAGATTGTACACATATTTTCCATAAAATTATAATATCTTTGGAAATACTAGAAGTAAGTGTTATATTGTTGGTATCATTTTAAAGGTAATTATCCAAGGAATTGCTGATAATATCCAGAAATATAGGTTCCATTGAAAAGAATCGAAAAAGAGACGTTTGAATACCGATAAGTGCGACACGACATTTTTAACTCCCTGTATATATTTTTACGTTACCCCACCTTGAAACATATAAAGTGTTAGCCCCCAAAAATTGATAAAAAAAAAGAATAACGCCCTACACTGCAGCGATTTTTGGTATACAACTTAAAATCTCGGACCCGCAATTGTCAAAATTTGCAATATCCTCTAAGTGCACATAACCATATATTATTACAAAGGTGTTTTAGCTGGCTATCGAAATAATTACTAAAAAAATATAGCATCCATTTAAAATAAAAAAGTTGAGAGTAGATCTGAGAATTTATAACACCTTGTATATTTGGAAATAATTTTATAAAATACACATTAATATATTATATACATACAGAAAATTACACTTTCCTATCTTTAGTAGTTTTCACGCTAAATTCCGTCACATTAATGGCGCACTCGGTATACTGAAGACACTTTCTTTTTCTCAATTTGGAAATAAGCATTCTGATGTAATTTCGGACACAGAGTAATATATATCTGAAGAAGCACCAACTTTTATTTTATACATTTATTGTTGTAAAATCAATAATAAAAATGTTTTAAACTTGTCTTACATAAAAATGGGGATTTAGTATGTCGTAAAACGATACGACATTAAATGGGATGAAGTGATATCTAATTAAGTCTTCTCACCCTTTAAGTGGTGATATAAGATTTGTTACTGACTAAAGGAAAATTTATTTCAGTTCCGCTGATGATGCAATAAAGTCATAATAATAAGACCCTAGGAGTAATAATAAAGTAAACATTAATCTTCATCGCTTCTTAGAAAATTTTGTTCCATAATATAATATATGATACAATTAATCATCATACTGAACAATTCTAAACACAGCCATCTGTTTCTATATAGATCGTAGTCATAGAAAACAATATGCGTCATCCTGAAGTGTTTGGTGGATTTCTTGGCCTCTTTAACATGTCGATGATCTTCGGAGCGGTTATTATCACTGCAGTTGGTTTTCTTGGTTATTTGAGGTTCGGAAGTGAAATTAAACCTTTAGTAATACTAAATTTACCACCAAGGGATCCGTAAGTATATTAAGATCTATAGATAATGTTTCTTTAATGCGAAATTTGCAATTTTTAGCGTTGGGAACATGGTTCACTTTACCTTTGCAATTGCTTTATTGCTTTCTTATGGTATGCAGAGTTATGTGCCCGTTAAATATTTTATTAGAAGAGTTAAGCATTCTCCACATCCTTTAATCTGGGAATATTTCATAAGGGTTTCATGTGCCATGGCTCCAGGTATGGATTATTTTAAAAGCTTTCAGTGAACAAAAATAAAGTGATCGTATGTTGGTCTTTCGCTTGCAATTAGTCTCCATGGTAGTTTGCACAATGTTTTATTCAAATTTGCGGAATATAAAACTCGAGTATAAGCAACAGTACGGGTGGTCCAAATTGCTTGTCAGAATAGGGCATCTCGGTAACCGTAAGACATAGGAAAAAAGTGTGGCCAAGTCTCGATCTCTTTTTTCGAGATATTCTCAATGGCGAAAACGAAAATTAGTTATATTCTTTTGTTTTTGAGTTATAGCCAGAAATTGAGTTTTTGAGACCAAAAGCAAGTGCATAAAATAACAGTCTGATTTGACTAGTGGCTTTTACTAATAAAAGTGAGTTAAAAATTTGAAAACGGTTTTTTCCGTATCGTTAAAGACAAACAAGTAATTGGGCATTCTCAAAAATCCGAAAAACTCAATTTTTGGCTATAACTCAAAAACAAAAGAATATAACTAATTTTCGTTTTCGCCATTGAGAATATCTCAAAAAAGGAGATCGAGACTTGGCCACACTTTTTTCCTATCTCATACGATTATTGACATACTCCATGTGCAATTTGAACCAGCCCGTACAATGGAATAAAGTAATGCAACTTCTTTCATATACAATATTAAAAACTTTAAAGTATGATAGCGTGCTTATACTGTAATCTGTATATAATAAGAACAACCAATAGCATTGTATACTACCTTTTAGCATATTCTGACATCTCAAGGGATTTTCTTGTGACCATATTTATGATATCAAAATATCATAAGAACTGCACAACTTTCGATAGGGTTGCTTTTTAAGTTTGTATCCAATTGTAGGATCATTAGCTTTTAACTAATATTCACTAATAAACGAGAGAGCTCTTCGTGGGGTGTTATTTACTGTGAGTATCAACTGCTGTTTTGGCATTACATCTGTGGCAGTTAATTTAAGTGTTTAGGTATTCGTTTTTATGATTTCACAACAGTTTTTATAGATACTTTTCCTAGATCTATTAAATTTTTATGCATGTTTACGTTTCTAAGACGTCAGTTCTTTACGCACTGAAAAAAGTATTGCAACTGTATTAAAATCCTACAGAAATGGGACAAATTATTAAGTTTCTTTATTAAAATACTATTTTGCGCTTCCGTCCAGAAACACTGATTTTGCATTACTATAAATCGGCCGGAAACTTACCATTCTCCGGCTTAGGCCGGCAAAAAGACCACTATTGGTTGGCAACACTATTTATAATGCATTTAAATCAAGAGTTTTATTTTGTACTCACCTTACTTTGATTATTCGCAAAAAATATGGGTGTGTAATAGATTTGAACATATCTATACAGGGATTTTCACGGTAGCCGTTCGTTAGAAGTTTCCGAGGTTAGAAAAAACCTGGAACTCTGAATTTTTGGAATCCGGGGCTATTCAAGATTCTCTTTCATTTTAAAATATTTTCAGGGTCTTACCACTTCCGGTTATACCGGAAGTCGCCATAAACTTTCTTATTTTAAATGGAACACCCTGTATATTATTTCATTTTTAAATTCCCGAGAAAATTTTATAATGAGTTCTAATAGGTTTCGCTATACCTATTTTCAACTGCTACTTAGATTTTGATTTTTTTGAAAATTTTGAAAGATGTAGCGTTATTTGCAACACAGTATCTTTTGCCCATTTTCGACTGGTAATAAACACTTCTAGGGTAGATGGAAGCACAAGAATGACACTTTCGAAATCCACATTGACAATTGATTTGTCGCATACAGGATGTCCAAAACTGCACGACCAACTACAAAATCTTCAAAGTTGAAAAAGTGCTTCTTTCAAACGGAACACCCTGTATATTATTGGATGATCAGATGCAGAATTCGATTCTGCATCGATTCGCTATGACGTTCCCTATACCTACTTACAACGGTTTTCCTGTTATTCCATATTCTTTATTAAAATCTAATAAAACTACAAAATCGTATCCAGTAAGCATTGATTATAAGAGGAATTAGAACAAGTGACTTGACAGTTGTTGATTTTATGTCAAAGTAGTACAATTCTATTTTGCTAATTCTATGAAATACAGTTAATAATGGAGAATATTGAAGAATATTCGAATAATGATCTGCTAAATTTGTTTTATACGCACGGTGAATGTGAACAAATTGTCAGACGCACATGTAGATTATTTAACGAGCGATATCCGGACTTACCAGCAATGACTCCTGGAAAATTTGCATGAATTGAAGCTCGGATTTTGGAAACTGGAAGTGTAAAGGCAACTCGTAATCACCGAAAGCCATTAATAGATAATGAAGCTAACGAGGTGAATGTTTCGGCTTATTTTCAAGCTTATCCACGGAGCTCAATTCCAGCAGCAGCGCTGGAATTGGGCATATCAAGAATTTCAATTCATAGGATATTAAAAAAACACAAAATGCATCCTTTTTGTGAAATAACTGTACAAGGCTTACGCCTTGGTGATGAGGCAAGACGCCTTTTGCGAGTTCATGTGCACAAAAATGACAGAAGATGCAAAATTCCTTTATAAAACTATCTGGACTGACGAATCAAAATTCAGCAGGCAAGGAATTATAAATCGTCAAAATATTCACTACTGGGCACAAGATAATCCACACGTCTTAAGGGAGAATAATCACCAGGACCGGTTTAGCTTTAATGTTTCTTGTCTGGTTATGGACAATAGTGTAGCATATCAAGTCTACGATGAAAGTTTAAATGGGGCTAGATATCTAGAGATACTTAGAGTATTTGTTAGTGATTTTTTAAATACTCTACATCCAGGAGAGAGAGCAAATAGTTGGTATCAACTAGATTGTGCTCCCGCGCACTCCACACTAGCTGTACATCAACAATTAAGGTTGATGTTCGAGGATCGGTGGATTGGTCCCCAGGGACCCTGGAACTGTCCACCCAGATCACTCGATTTGACGCCCTTGGACTTTTACTTGTGGGGTCGCATAAAAGCGCAAGTGTACTCTGCACCTGTATTAACGAGAGAGGAACTATTGAACCGTGTTCATGATGCGTTCACCAATATAACTCCAGACGAACTTCGAAGATCGGTTTCGCGGGGAGTACATGATAGAGTGATTCAGTGTTTGAACCAAAATGGTGGTCACATAGAACAATTATTGTAGTTATTTCGTTCAATTTATTTTATGTTTTCTTGTCATTATGTTCGTAATTTTTTTGTTTTTCATTTGTTACTACGTTTCAAATTTTCTTATGTTCATGTTTTGTTTCCATTTTCTAATTAAAATGAAACACATACGATGTTTCAGTTTCTCTCAAAAATCACATTAAAACAGAAAATATTGACATAACAAGAAAACCGTTGTAAATAGATATAGGGAAAGTCACAGCGAATCGATGCAGAATTAAATTCTGCATCTGATCATCCAATAATATACAGGCTGTTCCATTTGAAAAAAAGAACTTTTTCAGCTTTGAAGATTTTGTAATTGGTCATGCAGTTTTGGACAGCCTGTATGCGACAAATCAATTGTCAATGTGGATTTCGAAAGTGTTATTCTTGTGCTTCCATCTACCCTAGAAGTGTTTATTACCAGTCGAAAATGGGCAAAAGATACTGTGTTGCAAATAACGCTACATCTTTCAAAATTTTCAACAAAATCAATATATCTAATTGTAAGTAGCAGTTGAAAATAGGTATAGGGTGTTCCATATAAAATAAGAAATTTTATGGCGACTTCCGGTATAACCGGAAGTGGTAAGACCCTGAAAATATTTTAAAATGAAAGAGAATCTTGAACAGCCCCGGATTTCAAAATTTCAGAGTTCCAGGATTTTTCTAACTTCGGAAACTGCTAACGAACGGCTACAGTGGAAAACCCTGTATATGATCTAAGACTTAAACGACGTCTGACATATTATAACATGTTCAGACCTTGAAGCCAACAAAATAGTATCCTAAGCAACTTTGTGTGTTAAATAAACGGTCTCATTTGAAAAAATTTGAAAATAAACAAAAAACCTGAATCTAAGTAAAACTGAGATTTGATTTGTTTCGCTCGGTAAAATATTTGTTTTAGTTAGTGTGTTTTTCAATAAACAACTCGCTAATAGTATGTCCACGAGGAATTTTCAGTGCCTTCATTTTATTTCAGAAGCCACTTGATGAGTGACATAAAAATTAAGTGGGATAAAATACCAAAAACCATAACTAGAACAAATATATGAATAAAATGTTCCAAATTTGCTGGTGATCACATAGAAATAACAAATTAGTGAAGATAAAGGTCTGGCCTTTATCTTAACTAGTATTTGAATCACATATTTTTGTAGTCACATGGTTTTGGAATAAAATGAAACCTCTGTATGATATTTAAGTAATATAGAACACCCGCTTTATTTTAATCCTTTGTTTTTCAGTCATCGTTGCTAGCACCGTCCCTAGATTAGGTGTGGTAGTACCACTATTTGGTGCTCTTTGCGGTCCATTTCTGAAGTTCCAAGTTCCCGCACTAATAGAATATTGTCTTAAATACTCCGACGGATTACCGAATCGCTGTTGGATGGTTATTATTGATATATTAATAATGGTATTTGGAGTAATTGGCATGATTTTGGGTATCTATTTTAGCCTGCACCTATTAGTGACCCATGAACCTTAATATGTTCGCATAATAATTCCAAGTGTACAATAAAGTAGATGGTGTTATGTACGCTTCAGTTTCCTTTTTAATTTCTTTAATTACCAATCAACCAGTGAGATATTGTAATGCCTAATCTATATATTTACATTAGTACCTACCTGTCAATTTTAGAACCGGAAAATCTCCTAGTTAATTTTGTTTATGCAGCTTGAAGGACAACCATCATATATTGTTATTAATACGGTTTCTGGTACCTGTGTTACCTTATTGGTCCTATATTAACTATAATAATAGGTTCAGGCAGGTTCACATCGAGTGGTGTCCTAAGGTTTAATGTAGTCGATTGTACGTACGCCTGTCCCCTACTCACAAGCGTATGTGGGTATCTCTAGTCTAGTTTAGGCGCATGCTTTCTAAACGGCCTGTGGACTCCAAAGACTCTTTCTTGTTTATACTACAATTTGGCATCGGCCTCAAAGATGGCCCAACATAATGTTTGCTTGGCAACAAACTGTGCCGGTCTAAGGCCGGCCGCAAGTTGAACGTAGCACAGGGCAGCGCATCACAGCCGAGGATTTTGCGACATACGGAATTACATGTTAAAGCGCAAATTGAACAGAGTTGCTCTGCTACAGAGTCAATGTGATTCCCTATACCGTAAAATCCTTGGTTGCGCTGCGCTGCTATGTGTTGCGTGCAATTTGCGGTCGGCCTAAGAGTTGACTCGGCGTGGTCTGTGGTTATAGATGGGCACCGATCTAAGCGGTGTGTCGACAGAATTCGGATTTCACAATTGTTGCTAAATCTACTTACAATAACAAGATATATAGGACAAAAAGTACCTAGAAGAAGAAGCAGCAGTTTTTAAACCAGCAGGATTACCTAATCATAACATATATTGCTATATTATTTTCAGGAATATGCTAAACAAAACCCACCGAATTACAATATCAGCCACTAAATTGTTTATGTAAATGTATTTTTATCTATCTATTTATTTATTTATTGTCAACGTATGTAATAGTTCGTATTAAAAACTAATATTTCGTATCAATTTCAATTAATGCTTGTAACCATGGATTTTAGGGCCTGTGTATGTCTCTCGCTGAATGTTCGACGAGGGAATTTTAATTTTGTCGTATAGTTGAAAACGATTTCTTCGATAGTTGCCTGGGTACTTTCGTCATGGAAATATTGAGTTTGTTGAAAACAAATGCGAGGGGATTTCTTTTTCGGTTTTTCCTTAGTGTGGTTGCTTTTCATATCATTATCTAGAAATTATATTATCTATCACTATAAAGTGGATAAAAGTTTTCTAAATTTACTTTCAAGGATGAGAGTATTACGTGTACTGTGCTAAGATGATGAGTATCCAGTTATTTCGAGATTTGGGGTGGCCTGTCGTCTAATCCTGGGGTTTTGAAGAACAACAGTTTTGTTGTGAGAATGTTGAAACAATATTTGGTAGATGAAATGATTATTTTGAACATAGAATTATTATCTGGATTATACTAGAGCAGTTTTCGTACCTGAAGTAAGCGATTTTATCATCTTTTGAACTTATAATCGGCATATAACGTATAAAAGGATTTGAGGTTATAACTATATGGAATTCTAAATTGTAAATCTAGTGAATTTTGTTGTGTGAGGTTGAATTTGATTCTGTGGGTTAATTTCACGGGCATATTTAAGTTGGCATTTGATTTAGTTATATGTGGTTCTGCGATGGGAAATCGGAGGAAGATCAGAATTTTATTTATGATTTTAAGAAATATGAGTTTTTAGTCCGAATTAAGATTATGGAGGTCTTATTATCATGTATCTAATATAGTAAAGCACCCACTTACCCTCAGGGAATCTTTAGAAGATTCATTTCTTTGTTATCTATTTGGGAATAGTTTTGAATAAATAATGTTCATAATATATTTGTTTCTTTTATTTAACGTATGGAATAACATCCCTAATTAATAATTATACCGCCACATTAAAGATACTTAAATGTTATATGCTATAATTGATACATAAATACATGAAAAACTGATTATTATTTAGACAGAGCAACGATATCCTCCCGCATCCAGGGTGTTACTGAATATAATACACCCTTTATATGCCTTTTCGTCTGCTGTATACCTAAAACCGTGAGGACGGGGGGAATTTTACTGTTCTTGCCATCTAACATTTGAGGTCTGGCTCATCTGAGGAGTATTGAGAGTATAATAGATGTCTCTGGGTGGTGTTTAGTAAAATTCAAACAGTTGGTTACTTAATAAATTTAATTAAAATTTAAAAGATTTATCTACAAGTTTCGTAACAATATACACTAAGAAATTTATTAGAGAGGAAAATAGAAGAAGGAGAAGAAAAGTATTTAATATTTATTAACCTAAGCTCAGCCTTTAATACAGGAGACATAGAAGAAGTATGGAGATGTTTGCAAGAAATGGAAGTATTCAGTGGACTAGTTAAAGCGATCAAAAACGTACATGAAACCGAGCTAAAGGACAAATTGCAGGACAAATATCAGAACATATAACGAAGAATGCAATAAAACAAGGAGACAGCTTAAGTTCGGTACTTTTGATATTGATTATGGAAAATCATTAAATGAACTAAAACACAAACGGAACACTTAAATTCCATAATCTACTATAGACAACTGGAATAAGTAAAAATGAGACTTAAATAAAATTCTATACACAGGCGACGTATTTTCAGTATTCCTTTAGGTAGTTATAAAAATTTAAATTGGCCGTATCAGGACTAAAATTGCCTTGGAAAGTTTTAAGTAGATGAGGTTTATGAGTATGGACGGAACCACTGGCTCAAAACTCAATTGGGGCAGCCAGTTTCTCAATAAAACTTCAAAGAGCTGCTATGGACGCACCGCACACTCAGGTATTACCAGCGGAAACGAAATTGATACAAAAATAAAACGTTGCATGGTGTAGAGCGGCAGGCGATTACAGCGTTAACTACATGCCTCTGCGGCATTGGAGAATACAGGAAAATACCGCAAAACGGTTCATTTTCACTTTAACAACTTTAAAATAGAACATATTTTTCTAATTGGATATTGCAATAAAGCTAAAACAAAAGATAACGCAGTGCTGATATGAATATTACCGCACACTGTGCTGTAATGAGATATTAACGCACTAGCGGAGGACTCTTGCCGGGACGTAATATAAGCGATTAATATCACATCATATCATATCATCATTATTTATTGGTAAATTTATATAAATGTATGTACATTGCATACACATTGACCAAAAAGACCAAATCATCCTGGGATGCTCTTCCTTTAGCCTTATATTTTTCCTCCAGCATTGCGCCAGTCTGTCAAAACCATCATGCACTTCATTCTTTGAGAGGCGGACTTTCTTAAACGGTTCTTTTCAATATTCCATTCCTTTTCTTCAACTATTTCAACCTAATGATCCTCCTCAGCAATGTCTAAGTACATAACATTTGCAATTTAAATTTTAAAATTGATTACACAAATAGCTCGTACGTTGAATCTCTCGGCGCTACGGGGCTCGTGATTCAAACATGTACTCGCATTACATAAACGTCATTGTGACACTTAAGTTTTAAAATACTATTTCCACACAGACATATTCGGAGACATCCGTTCATACTTCTCATCTTAATTTGTGCTTTGTTTTTTGGTATTCCATCACTTTATCTGGTTCGAAAACAGGTTATCTTAAAATTTTATTTTGTTTTACCCGGTTAGGACTGTTATAGTATTTTAAAACACAAGTGCGACAATGACGTTTATGTAATGCGAGTACAAGTTTGAATTACGAGCCGTGTAGCGGCGACTGATTGGACGTAGGAGCATTACAAAGTCATTGTGACACGAGCTGTTTTACAGTATTTTTTCTAATTTGCACATTAATCGCCCATATTACATTCCGGTAAGCGTCTCACGTTAATACCTCATTACAGCACAGTGTGCGGTAATAACCATTTCAGCAACATCCGATTAGAAAAAAGTGTTTTTCTAATTGGATGTTACAATAAAGCTAAAACAAACGACGATGCCCGTGCTGAAATGAGATGTTAACGCACTAGTGGGACTCTTGCCGGGTCGTAATATAGGCGATTAATGTGCAAATTAGAAAAAATACTGTAAAAAACGTGTGCCACAATGATTTGTAATGCTCGTACATTGAATCACTCGCCGCTACGCAGCTTGTAATTCAAACTTGTACTCGCATTACATAAACATTATCGTGACACTCGTGTTTTAAAATACTATTATATCAAGTCCTTGTACTTATATTATAAAATATTGTATAAAGCGAGGAAAAGAAAATTGGTTCAGTTAAGGAGGCACTACCATTTTGGGACAGGTAAGCGAGGTTGTCATCATTAAATTAAGGGACTCGGTTCCTATACAATGGATTCTGGATTTTAGGTCGGGGAAGGTGCACTTAGGCCACCCTTACCGGGCCCATTGTGCTACCTCCCCTAGGTGGCGTGTCGCTCGCCTACAGTTTATTCGGCCAGCCCAAACTGAGCATGAACTCGAGCAGAGCAGCGGGCAAGGCACCGCCAAAATCAACCATGCTGGGCCAGTACTCCCTCAGGATGAAACCTTTGAGTTGGACAAGTGCTGGGCAGGCACATAAAATGTGTTCCAGCGTCACATCTTATTGGTAACATGCCCGGCACAATGGGCTGTTAGCCAAACCCATGTAGTGCATGTGCTTGTTTAGCTTGCAGTTGTCAGTGAAATACATACTCTGTGACACAGAAATCGCAACACCAAGAAGGGGTAGGAATTGTTTGACCAAAGTTGGCAGAAACGTTGAACTACCAAAAGGTAGCAATTTACTAAAATTTGAAGTTAACAGAACGGAATATAAGAGAATATATTTTTTCTTAATAATAAGTTGGTCCCTTCCTATTGGTTGCACATTGCCGTACTCTTCGCGGTATCGATTCTAGCAGATGGTCGGTCTTCTCTTGAGGTATTATGTCCCAAGCAACCTGTAATTCGTGCTGAAAAGTTTGCATAATATGCGGAGGATGCAGTGAGTTCTTCAGTCTACTCCTTATAATGTCCCAAACATACTCGATGGGCGAAAGATGCGGAGATCGAGATGACCATGGCAATAGTTTGACATTAGCCTCTGCAAAACGGTCCATAGAATGTCTTGTAGTATGTGGAGGGGTATTATCTTGTTAGAAAAGTGGTTCTTACGATTGCCGAAGAAATGGAAGAACCGGTTCATATCACCGGTCCTGGTATCCTCCAAGTAAGTTAACTCCCCTTTATTTTCTGTGTGTACCACTAATTTTACTTTATAGTTTTAATTTGGCACTCTTTATTAAACTGGGCATTGACTATTAAGCTTTGGATTAAATTTCAGTATTTATCTTTTTTGTTTTCCCTCAAATTTACCCACGCTATTTTTTTTTTCTATTACATTTTTCTAAACAACTTGTTTTCATTTGTGCCTAGACCTCCTTGAAGATGTCGATTGCATTGTTCCGAATCAGCTTCCAAGAAAACATTAATCGTCGCTGAATTATTATCCGAAGATCGGTCACTTTCGAATTGTAACGTAACATATTTTCATTGATTTTTTTTTTGCTTAATTAAGTTCTTAGACACTAACATATGATAAGTAGCTTTGAGAGCGCATTATATCATAATAGAACTCTTATTTTATAACAATTTAACATTTAAGAATTACAGATCTCATTAATTTTCTGTTTTTTATTCCGCCGCTAGATGACTCTGGCCTGACAAGTCAAAATTTTACAATGTTAAATCAAGTAATTAAATATGATTTGTAAGGCAAATAAACTCAAATCCTCTCTTAAAATAATATTAATATCTAAATATTTTGTATTTTCCTTGCTTGTTCTGTGCTGAGTTTGTAATGTTAAATATCATGGGTGTGATATGTTTTTATATCACAATATAAAAGTCACCAAAATAGTGTCTATTTTTGACTATTGTTCAGGACTAATTGTATACTTGTAATGACAATTATTAAGAGATATTTTGTACGACCTGAAACATGAACTCATATAAAATACTGCGAGCTCCTGATATTATTATTTCCAACGTACAAACCATACAATATATGTTGTAGGGAATGTCGAAATACACATGAATTTTCTCATCTTGATATTAATTTAACTTATCTTAATTAAATGACTAAGTAAAATGTTTTGATAAAAGAAAGTGGCGAGCAAATGTACACCATTCAAGAAGATGACGTGATTTCAGTTCGTAAGGCTCGAGGGAAATTATCATCAAATCTACCCTTTATTACTCTCCTTTCTTGAATCGTCCTTAAGGGGATTCACATGAGATAAAGCATGACAAAGAGTATCCTTAGACGTTATTTTTTGTATTGCCTCACCATCATCTAATCGAAACTTCCGAAATGGTTTCTAAGACGTGAGCCAAATTTTTAAGTACCTAATGGAAACTTTACTGGAGATGTTCGGCATTGTGTATTCATACTTGTATTTTAGGCTGCTTGCTACTTTCTGTAAGAGCTTCAAATGTAGCACTTAAAATAAACATATAAAGCAGTAACCAAATTATATTGAGTGTTTATCGTTCTATTTCGTTTAGATTAAAGGTACTGCCTTCGGTAAGATAACATATGTTACTACGAGTTGTAGTCAGCAAAATCGTTTCCTTTAAAATGACACTTAATTGTGTTTTCTTTTAATAATTAAGAAAAAAGGTCGACGGATAAAATTTTGCGTTCTCAAACGCGTAGATTCGCTTTCTCTAATAAACAGCGAAATAAAGCATCAGGAAAGAAATCTTTAAAATTCATGAGTGAACCCAAAATTCGTTAAATCAAAATTTCAAATACATTTTCAAATGCATTAGGATACAATGAGTAAGAAAAATCACTAAAATGAATCATATGAGACCAGATAAAACAAAGCGCACCAAACCATTTCATCCAAAATTCGATAGAATGCGCAGAATCTGTTATTCTAACCTAACATTTAATTAACGTAAGTACAACAGAACATTTGATAGTAAATTTTAATTATAAGGACTATTGAATAATGTGAAATTTATCGTGGGTGAATAAATATCTAGTTTCTAATACGTCGGGTTCTTCCTAGCATTTTAGGAAAACAGGGCCCCCGGCAATTTGGAAGGCAGGCTTTATGTAAGTGAATTCCAAATTAAGACAAAAAAGGACAAAGTCAGGGTAAAAGTTGGAATAGATAATCAAAACATGAATTTTGTAATTTAAAAATTCGTTACTAAATTTGTAACGACAGAGACAGGTCTGCCCCGTTTGGTGATTTGAGGAAGAATCACCCAATGACCATTACCTTGTTTGAAAAATAACTATCTTTTCAAACGAGTTACCTTCGATTGTTTTCTACAATTGCACAACAATGAGATGCCCCAGATAATGGCTCTAATTACTAACTAATTTGACAGAAATATCGCCGAAGGGCAATTATAATGACCAAGATAGATATAAGTATTCGGAAAATGGTGCGACCACCTTTATTCGACACGGAAAAATTAAAACTTAAATTTGAGAAATTAATTCCTGGATTAACAAAGAATACAGGTAC
This sequence comes from Cetonia aurata, assembly GCA_949128085.1. NCBI lineage: Eukaryota > Metazoa > Arthropoda > Insecta > Coleoptera > Scarabaeidae > Cetonia > Cetonia aurata. Next base: position 35,549,119 of record OX421888.1, read on the forward strand.
ATAAAATTACATTTTACAATATCTTAAAATTAGTATAAATATTATTATCTGATATGGGTATATAAATATGTCGACGGCATCACGTGTACGATACAAATCGTTTGTTTACGATCAGGATATCGATGACCTTAACCATCGAAGCTAGTAAGCATTGAGAGCGTACAACGATATTTACGAGTATCTGTGCCCTTCAAAGAAGGGGACATAAAGTAATGTATGTAACTTTGTAATTTCTCTACAAGTGAATTTTACAAATGGTATGCAAATTCTATTTTAACTATTAATTAAGATTGCAAACAGGGCGCTACAAACGCCTCAGTTATTCCTTAAAAGTACTTGCTTCTTACACACTAATTTATAACAAATGCTTGAAATGTACATCATTTCTTTCAATACATGCATGTGCAGGACGAAGTAGATTACTTTGTACGCGTAATGGTAGTTCCCTGTTCTGACAAAATCGTGTCCGCTGCATTATTCACTCATTCTGTTAAATCTGTAACAATATCTACTGGTTCATCATGCACTAGTTGCTTCATAAAACCCAACAGAAAAGAAAAAACACATGGGTTCAAACCAGGCGATCGCGGTGGCCCTGTAACTTTCATAACAACGAAAGTTTTGATTCAGCCAATCTGTTGGAACGACTGCGGTATGAGGTGGTGCACTATCGTGTATAAACCCCACATTATTCTTTCGGGCAAGCAGTAAATCATCTATAAAAATATATCAACACTTATAGGGAGGTTTTAAAATAATTCAATTTTATAAGCTTTTTATTTCTGAAATATGTCTTGAAATTTAGTTCTGTAAGGCTTCTACAAATAATATCGTTAAGCGTCATATCATTTTACTTGTGAATAGCTTTGGTTGTGTCGATATCTGGGATTAAAAAGGTTCCAAAAATAACTGTTTCAAACTGTTATATATCGGTTCTGACTAAAACAGTTATGAGAACCGAAATAGTCCCAAACAGTTATTATTATAACGGTTCTGACCTAATATCAGTTTCGGTTACGGTTCTATATCGGTTTTTATATCGGGTCTTTTCGGTTCTATATCGGTTTCATTTTAGGTACATATAGGTTTTTATATCGCTTATTTTCGATTCTATATTGGTTTTAGATTAGGTATGACTTGTTATAATGTGTGAACCTTCAATTTGTTCTTGGTGTTTTTCCCAAAACTAAAGGAATAATTCTGTCGGATTATTGCAAATAAGGGTGCATATGTAGGATAAAGAATCGCACTGAAAAAATCTCCTTGCATGCATAATATGACTCAGTGTGCTCCATATCGTATGCATGTTCTCGCCGAGAAACTTATAAATACGATCCAATCGTTTCTCCGTAGCGTTAGGTTTAGTTAGGCGGGAGAATGTAAACAAGTGGTCCGTACGGGGTACCACCTTCCCGAGCGCTGGAATATATCTGTCTTCCTTTACCTGAATTTAATCAAGGAACTTTTTATCCATTTTTTACATTTCAAGTGATCTTTCTTACTGTTGGCGTTTGTTATAATTTAAATTTTATAATGTAAAACTACCACTATGCTAATCGTCATTTGAATTTGACACAGGTTCATTCATTGATTTTGAAAATGGGTATAGGAAAGGTCACTCCACTAGCACAGGTATAATGCAGGTGCTCATAGTATATACACATTTAATGATAGCCTATGCTCCGAGATTACTTTATTAGACGTCTCCAAAGCTTTCAACTCCGCCAGTCATAACATTTTAATAAGTAAATTGGAGTATTATGATGATAGGGACAACCTCTAAGGTTGATGCAATTGTACCTCACAAACAGATTGCAAAATAACGGAATGATAAACAAGAAGATTCCAGCCTGGCCAAGTAAAATTTGGAGTTCCACAGGCGTCCATTTTGGGGTATTCAATCGGCTAAAACAAAGTTTCTTGGTATTAGCATCGACCAAAGCCTTATTTACCATTAAGAGACTAACACAAGTAGCAGATCATCGATCGGCAATACTAGCATATTTCGGTAACTTTCACTCTGTTATGTGTTACGGCATTATATTTTGGGAGATGACGTCTGAATCAGCCAGTATTTTCATTCACCACTACAACACGACAACAGGTGATCAATTGAGATTACCCTGCCATCGTCTTGCTTGCTCTCAACAAGCGGTAAATTATTGGGATAGCAAATTGTATAATAAATTGCGAAACCATCTCAAAGAACTCCCAATCCATCATTTTAAAAAGAAAATAAAGAAATGCTTAGCGAACAGGAACTATACAGTATCGACGAGTTCCTGCTGAATTAATATATAGGTGCCTATTTTCTCTTGGTGCTTCTTGCTGTTTTTCATTGTTTCTTCGTTTTATTTGTTGTTGTCTGTTATTTACATGTCATTTATTTTAAATATATTAACCATATAAGTTTAGCTTTATAAATTTTACCATTGTAAATTAAGTACAAAGCTTACTATATTAGGGCAATATTTATGTAATATTTATTACAAATATATATCTATATTATTATTATTATTATTAATTTAACAAACAATAACAAATTAGTCAAAATAAACCAAGAAATGTTCAGTTGTGCTCTTGCTCTTGTCCCTAGTAATACTATTATAAAATCTATTTATTTTTAATTTCTAGGATGTAAGATTAATGTATTATGCAAAAATAAGCAGAAAGCTCAAAAGAAAAATGTATTAAACTGTTTCTCGTCTAAAATACGGTTTGTACTGACTATTAGTTCTAATGTATAACTGCGCTCAGGAGCACAACTTTGTATTGCTTTACAAAACATCTATAGGATTGTAAGGATGGAGCATTTGCTGACATCCTCCATGCATAAGAAAGAATAGTAGCATTCGTTCTATTCTTGTTATTTTTTTTTTTGCATTAACTTAATTGCAATGGATCGCGGTAACTGATCTATATGCTGAGTTAAATCTAGTTTATTAGAGAATGTTCTTAAATATCTACATATGTTTCGTAATCAACACTTATAAATAGAGGCTAAGTAATTTCCAATTACAAACTGAAATATACTAATTCATTTTATTCAACTACATTTGTGTAGCTGGATATGCTCTGTAATACACGTTTCCTTTATTAAACTGCAAAAGAATGGAGAAAGTCTCTCAGAGTTCACGGGAGATGGGAGAGAGTACATAAAGTAATAACCATTTGCTGAACGAGCTTTCTCTCATTTCCCTCTTTCTTATACACGCATTTGTGTTGTTGTAACAATACACGCGCGTATATGAATATACAATATCTGCATAGAACATCTCTTTGGAGTATGCTTGGAAATGTGTATATTTCTACTACACTCTGCGAGAATACGATTCACATTTTAGTTAAAAGAAAGAAAATAATGTATTATTGTACTTCCTCAAAGCAAAACATACTTACTTAATGAAATAAGCGTTAATGTCTCAAAAACTAGCAACGGTGTGTTTAGAAAAGAGCAATTGTTCTTAGGTCACATTGCATTTCAAATAAGGAAATATCTTAATTAAAGATATCCACATACAGCATGCGGTTCTGTACGTCAGGCATATACAATCTAGTGATTATTGCTTACACGGATGTACGATTGATTGGGTGCATAGCGTCCATTGTTTTTAAACAAATGCAAAAAATAAATGCAGATTTACAAATATTGCTGAAGCTTCAGTAAATAAAAAACTATTGTGTTATTCATTTTCTATAAAATTAAATTAAAATATTTTGTATGTGAGGTTTTTAAGTTTTATTTGCAACATCACTAGAAAACAATCATTTCCACGTAAGCCTTCAATTTAATTATTTTTAAGTATTTTTATGACGATGGCATGAAAGTGCCTTTCCGCACCATAGCACATATCCCAACGCTCCAACCTGTTTTCCCGGGCACAATTTCCGATGTCCCTATTCCGAGTGTGAATCGACCGGCTCCGCTTATCTTCGCCATATGCGTTTAAACATCTGATTCGGGCACAACATTTCGTGTCTCCAGTTAACGTCGTGCATAGTTATATGCAAAATTAGAGCTCGCAAAGAAACAAAAGACAGCCAGTAATTAAACACTGATATAATGTATGTAGCATAAAATTTAAAAATAACAGTAGTCAAAAAAAAATCAGCAAAATTTACAATATGATTTACAAATTTCTTTCATATGTTTGAATAAAACTAGGCGAGCTCTCTTTCCCTAGTGCAAGGAGCTGTGTGTTGATACACTGCGATACCACAAAACGACGTCGAAGTTCTAGGGAGCAAACTTAGATACGGTAAAGACGAAGACAAATGTGATTTAAATTGGTTTTCTAACTTATTACGGTCGATACATCATGCCATTCTAAACGGAATGAAAGATAACAAAAGCAAATTTACGATAAGTCAAATTTCACAGTTGGAAAGTTCCTTTTAAAAGCGGAAAAGAAGAGCCATTTACAGAAGTATGAATGGTTCGTAAATTGACAGATTCGGGTGCATTAGGTAAATACGTCTTCTTCAACTAAGTAGGCTAATATGCTTTACATTTGCGTAGTATTCCGGTTTCGCTTATCAAGTTGACAAAAGGATGCGATAAGATGAAAAATTGACGGAGTCATCATCATTAGGACTAACCGACTCGTATATTTCAATTCATAACAATGTACTTCCAGAAATAACAAACCGCTAACTTAAAGGGTGCTTGATAATATATATTGCTGTGACTTTTCCATACTTTAAACTTTTATTTTCATTTTTTCCTAATGTTGGAAATTTCTAAGTATCTTTTCAAAAATGTTAGTGTTATTAATTCTATTTCAATCTGCAATCAAAATAATCGTTCGGTATGCATTAGAGCCCTTAGGATCCTTTTTGGAATCCTATCGTGATATTTTTGTTATGTTATAAATACATAGATGGCATGGGAATTAGATATTAATAGGGACTGTTGTTAAGTGCTTGTTCTGTTATTAGGTGATCTGTATGATACACATAAATGGGCAGGATAGGAAGTGTGCTAGTTATAATGTATGTTTCAACGGCTTTAGAATTCGTTACAAGCAAGGTAGTTGATAATCTCTCAGTTCTACTGATTTGTAAAAGCACTTATTGCTAGACTATATACTTTGTTTCCGTGTTGAAGTCGCGCCCTGGAACTGCTTCTGGCCTACGTTTTTTTGTCAACCGTATGGAACAACTTCAAGGCTGATTTGCAACTGAAGAACACATGGTGTTGGTTAATAAGTAGTTAGCAGTTACGATTCAATTGGTGGGAGGTTTTCAAGTGTTCTGTTGGACATATCCGTCATCACGGTTAAGATTAGATAAGGATTAGGATGTTTATGAAATCAAATAGGTTTTCGGAATATTTATTTGTCAGTTTCGATGTCGAATCCTTATTTAACAAAGTTCTTATATTCACTACCACCCAGTTAACCTGTGAATTCTTAGTATCTGGTATCTAATCTCCTGCCAAAAGGCTTAGCTAACTTGAAGGATATTTGCCTTAACTCATGCTTTTTTTTTTAGTTTCGCCACTGCTCTAGCCAACAAGTTTCAGGTGCAGCTATGGATCATCCTGTTACTCCTGTTGTCGCTAGCACTTTATGGTGGTAGTTGAGCAGCAAATTTTGGCTTTCTGTTTCCAGAAACCGATACGCTGGTTTAGATACGATAACGAGACCTTTATCAACGCTGTATATAGTTTAAAATAAGGAAGCATTAAAGCAGATTTCGCCCTAAAATAATATAAGAACTAAGTAATGCTAAACAAACAATACCGAATTACATATTTTACTAATTCTCCATGTCATATGTCTGATTCATCAACACTGTTTTCCTTAGGAAACAGGTCGCTTATCCTTATGAAACATTTTTACTAATGATGTGGATATCATTTCGGAATGAGAAAACTACATTCAGCATAATACAATTATTGTGAACAACATATAAGGTAATTTTTAGGGAGTGAGATGACTAGATACTAGCAATAATTCAAATATTTTACAACAAATATCGATAATAGTCATACATAAAAATGAGTATAACATCGTAATATGCGTTAGTATACCACAGCAAAACAATGTAGTGTAAATAGCAACCTTTGTACTAAAGAGTCATTATTATTTAACACTTTTGTTTACATTTACCGTAAGAATGAAGTATTATGAAATAGGATTTATATTTCTGTGGTTGGTTATTTCTTCAAAAAAGGAGAAGGTAAATAAATGTAGCTGAAACCCTGTGATAGGATATCAATTGCCGAAAGGAAAAAAATTATTACAATTCGTTGCTACGGTAATTCTCAGAAACTTCCACTTATTAATTTAATAAATTAACTTTCAGAGCGACTTTTAGATATAGCAACCCCCGAATAATGTCATTTTTAACGTTAGTGAGAACATGTTTTATCCCTGGTGACTAAACCCTTGTAGAAGTGTTCTGTCATGTTGCTAGAATCTTCTTGTACAATATGTCGCAACCAAAATGGTGATGCAGCTAACCTGACCCTACACTATATAACTATTTGTGATGTTACACTTTGCATTGAATCGAAAATGACATTGATTTCAATAATTCATTTTGCTTTTTTTAATCCTAGACAACACCAGCGATATAAACGTTATTTTGAAGGCAATTTTAAATTCATTCTCTTTACTTTTAATCTGGCAATTGCACTTACGACTTTAGAAAAACCGTTACGTCACTTAGCGGTTCCTTTTCGCGCGGAAATATTTAACTTACGCGTCACAAAATTTAAACTCCCTTATTTTAAATTCATTCATTTACGCGCCACCCTCTTAGACGCTTCGTCTTTTATGATCCCTTGTGCATCTCTGGACGTTGCTATTGGTTCATCCTTTTTTTTTTGTACCTACTTACCGAGCCTTTATAAGGGCTCTGCACGCTACGCGCGCTCTCTGTTCCTCTGTCCCGTTCAGTTAATTTGCCGTTGTGACGTACTCGTTTTGACTCGAAAACACAGAACCCACGTGCTGGCCATTCAGCTTCCGAAGCCCCTTGTCTTCAAGCTACAGCTAAGTACTCTCTGTTCTCTTCAGTTAATTTTGCCGTCGCAACGACCTTTTTTTAACTCGAAACACAGAAAACCACTCAGTTTCAAGCTACAGCTAAGTAATCCTATTTCAAACGTATGTATCGCTTTCTTTTATTTTACTTCATTACTGTTGCTATTTATACTTTTAACTTGTAATTGCCAGTAACTTTGCTCTCACTAGCAGTCATTTACTATTCACTTATAGAAACGGATTAATTGCGTCACTTTTAAATTAATCTCAGGAATTCGGCTACCACGTGCTATTCCTTCTTTTGTCTTAATTCTAATATCAGAATACAGCAACCACGTGCTGTTCTTTTTTACATTAATCTTAACACTAGAAGTCAGCAACCACGCGGCCAGTTTTTTCTTTTTTTCTTTTTTTTTTTTATTATTACAATAAAGTTATCGTTACGTTTTGGATCTTTCTTTTTTATTAATCATTACAGCGACTCCAAGCGTCATACTCGTATATACCGCTTTTCTTACTAACAAGGGAACACCGGCGGGTGTCCCCCTCCGATTTCGATGAAACTTAACAGATCGAAAGAGTACCTTAAAATAAGAGACACGTATTTTTTTTATCGGCGGAACCGCACGATTTTGGGGTACAGCCCCCTCCAAAGTTTGGACGATTTTTCAATTTTTGCAAATATTTCAAAAATTATAACAGATATTAAATTTTCTTCTTAACATAATTTGCAGCATATTGCATGGCCCTAAGGGTGGTGTCGTCCGTATTCGCAAAAAGTTAATAACGGGGGACGGGGTACCCCGTACCCCCCATTTTTTTTACATATTTTCTTTTTCTTATTCATCAGAAGAAGGCCGATTTTACATAGAATACGATGATGTATAACAAGTTTAGAAAATTAATAATTGTAAATATAGAAAAATAATAATAAAGCTTCAAAATTAATAAACTTGTCATTGATATAAATCAAATGAACTATAACAGAAATAAGTTTTTATCCTTAACCAGCATAATACATGGTCTCAAGGTAGATATCTTCATAAAAAGCTAATAACGGGGGACGGGGTTCCCCATACCCCCGCATTTTTTAATAATAAGGTTATTCATTATTCATCAAAAAAAGATCGCTCATTTCAAATCATTTCAAAACCTGGCTACGTATTCAAGTACTCGTGGTATAAGAGTGGATACGTTGAGGAAAGACCTGGGCCCTTTAAAAATCCTGTAGAGTTTTGTTTTAACAAAGATGCGCAGTCTACACCCTTGTGTAGTATTTGCAATAAACCAACTATTGTGCGGTGTTCATGACGCAAACAAAATCTGTGTTTTAAATACTTTTACACAAACTATCACTACTGTAATACTTACATAGCTTAATTACTGTATGTATATTAATCTTGTTCGCTATTGCAATACATATATACCAATAATCGCATTACTGTATGTCATGTATTTAAACATTTATAAGCATTATAATGTTTTTCTAATTCTGTTCTATTGTTTCCGAAATGTTATAATCGTTACAAACACATTAGTTATATTTATGCTCCATTGAATACTTACATTGTACACCTACATTGCAGGAAAAACTTGAAATAAATTAAAAAATATATATGTATGTATTATTTAATCCTTCGTCCTGTGTAGCAAATTTGTTCATATATACGCACTAAAGGATTATGGTATTCTAAGAATGAATAACATTTTATTAAGGAAATATATAAAACGCAGTCACTAACTGCAGTTGATAAAACGATTTATATTGCTACCACCGATAAAAGTTTCGTATAGTATATAGTACAAGTTAGTAGGCATAGAAAGGTTTGACCATAGCTTGTCGAGTAGATACAATTCTAAATTAAGAAATATTTAAGTAAGGAGAACAGCGGAGTAACGATAACAAATAATTGTTGTTAATGTACTATATTATTATTATTACAATTATTTTTATTATTAATCCTCCTAATTTATTACCATTGTTTTCTATATAAAAGCGATATATAATGAATAACTAAAAATGCGGGGGTATGGGGTACCCCGTCCCCCGTTATTAGCTTTTTCTGAAGATATCTACCTTGAGACCATGTATTATGCTGGTTAAGGATAAAAACTTATTTCTGTTATAGTTCATTTGATTTATATCAATAGACAAGTTTATTAATTTTGAAGCTTTATTATTATTTTCCTATTTTTACAATTATTAATTTTCTAAACTTGTTATACATCATCGTACTCTATGTAAAATCGGCCTTCTTTTGATGAATAAGAAAAAGAAAAAATGTAAAAAAAATGGGGGGTACGAGGTACCCCGTCCCCTGTTATTAACTTTTTGCGAATACGGACGACGCCACCCTTAGGGCCATACAATATGCTGCAAATTATGTTAAGAAGAAAATTTAATATCTGTTATAATTTTGGAAGTATTTGCAAAAATTGTAAAATCGTCCAAACTTTGGAGGGGGCTGTACCCCAAAATCGTGCGGTTCCGCCGATAAAAAAAAATACGTGTCTCTTATTTTAAGGTACTCTTTCGATCTGTTAAGTTTCATCGAAGTCGGAGGGGGACACCCGCCGGTGTTCCCTTATAAGTTGCATCAGGTGTAACAATTGGCGCCAGAACGTGGGGCAATTTTGTGTACTAACAATTGGCACCCAAAACGTGGGGCAATTTTGTGTACTTGCAGATTAAGCGTGATCAACGAATCCACAGCTAGCCAGGATGGTGAACACGAGGCTACAAACGACATTGGAGTCCGATTCCGGATCGAATAATCCGGTGGCGCCCACATTCGACATGGCAACCTTTGCCAAAAACTTCCAGGAATTTTGTGCTGCAGTCACTCCAGCAGCGTCCGTGTTGCCTAAGCCGGACAGCTTTAGCGGGAACATTTTCGAGGACCCAGAAGTGTTTCTCCGCGCCTTAAAAACCTGGTTTCTAGAGAACAGTTCTCTTCTGAGAGAAGAAAGGATAAACTCCAGGAGTCGACGCACAACCAGGCGGTTCAAAAAGCTAAGTAAATAGTGTTTAGGTGCTGTTCGCGAGTGCTGTTCAACCCCGTGTGAAATCGTGATGTGTTAAGCGCCCGCGGACGCTCATCAGTGCCTCAAAAGCTCTATTTAGTTCGTTAAGGTCGCAATTTTGTGTTAAAAAAAAAATTTTTATTCATTATGTTTGCATTTCACTTGTTTTTCTGTTTGCTTTCACATGATGTATGCTGTGTTTTTTTTAACCCCGCTTTAACACCCACGTGACTTAAATAATCAGGTCAGTAAACTAACTTTTGTCCGAGTTGACTGATCTATATATTACAGAGTATCAAGTATCAATCACTTAATTAATTGTACTGCAACTGATATTTAAGTTCACAAACTTGCTCCGTCAGAGGGTTTCCAGGTTTCCCGATGGCCAATCGAATATTGGTTGGAGTACAGTATCACAAGCCGCTCCTGGGCGCACAACATACACGCAATTAATTATCGTTTTCTTGTTTTTTTCTTTTGCACTTCAAATGAATCACTAACCATTCACACATACCGCCGATGTTGTCTCCGAAGCCGGGGGGAATTTGTTACACTTTGCATTGAATCGAAAATGACTTTGATTTCAATAATTCATTTCGCTTCTTTTAATCATAGACAACATCAGCGATATATACGTTATTTTGAAGGCAAATTTAAATTCGTTCTCTTTACTTTTAATCTGGCAATTGCACTTACGACTTTAGAAAAACCGTTACGTCACTTAGCGGTTCCTTTTCGCGCGGAAATATTTAACTTACGCGCCACAAAATTTATCCCTTATTTTAAATTCATTCATTTAAGCGCCAACCTCTTAGACGCTTCGTCTTTTATGATCCTTTGTGCATCTCTGGACGTTGCAATTGGTTCATCCTTTTTTTTGTACCTACTTACCGAGCCTTTATAAGGGCTCTGCACGCTACGCGCGCTCTCTGTTCCTCTGTTCCGTTCAGTTAATTTGCCGTTGTGACGTACTCGTTTTGACTCGAAAACACAGAACCCACGTGCTGGCCATTCAGCTTCCGAAGCCCCTTGTCTTCAAGCTACAGCTAAGTACTCTCTGTTCTCTTCAGTTAATTTTGCCGTCGCAACGACCTTTTTTTAACTCGAAACACAGAAAACCACGTGCTGCCCTCCAGCATACACAAAAGCTTCGAACTCTGCTTCAAGCTACAGCTAAGTAATCCTATTTAAAACGTATCTATCGCTTTCTTTTATTTTATTTCATTACTGTTGCTATTTATACTTTTAACTTGTAATTGCCAGTAACTTTGCTCTCACTAGCAGTCATTTACTATTCACTTATAGAAACGGATTAATTGCGTCACTTTTAAATTAATCTCAGGAATTCGGCTACCATGTGCTATTCCTTCTTTTGTCTTAATTCTAATATCAGAATACAGCAACCACGTGCTGTTCTTTTTACATTAATCTTAACACCAGAAGTCAGCAACCACGTGGCCAGTTTTTCTTTTTTTTCTTTTTTTTTATTATTACAATAAAGTTATCGTTACGTTTTGGATCTTTCTTTTTTTTATTAATCATTACAGCGACTCCAAGCGTCATACTCGTGTGTACCGCTTTTCTTACTAAGTTGCATCAGGTGGAGCACATACTGCGTCCGCACGCCACGCACGCCTGAGCGTAAGAGTGAAAGCTTTACATATGTCAAATAGGAAACAAGTAATTGTTATCGACTGCTCATTGTGAAAACATCTCTAGAAGAGAATAAAAATTGATGCTGTATTTTACAAATAATTTATTTAATAAAGGCTACTGGTTTCATACAATTAGAACATCATCAGACAAGATTTGTATATTAGAGAGAAATTATTTTTAAATTTTAAAATTGCGAAGTGTAAAAGTTATAAAAACCGGTCGCCAATTTATTAAATAAAGAATTTGTGAAATACAGTTGGCGGAATTGGAATTCCTTACGTATCAGAAGGTAAATTGTCTTATTTTTAAAATTCTCTCTTGTACTTACAGTTAGTTGCTATTTCTAGTTCACAGATGCGCTTGAATAATCCTATTTTTGAGTTAAAAAATTCTTCTAGTCTGGTATGCTTATCCGTTGAATTCGGTCGATTTTCGGGATCTGGATTTGCCTTGTTTATAGGTGAAACTTTTCGCCCTGTTATCTGCTCTTCTGGATAATAACAACTGGTCCAGATTTGTGTTATCTTAGATAAACTCGATTTCATGATTAACATTAATACATTCAAGGTGAGTTACCTCTTTCTGACTTGGAAGTAAGTTGTAGATAAGAGATTTTTTCGTGAAAAATATTAATTATAACCTTTTAATCACATCAATCTTAATAGCGTCTTTTTACCCATGCTATTTTCACCTCTTTGTCCTCAAATTTCTTTCTTTTTTTTTTCATACTTGATATCCTTGTGAACTTGGATTAGGTTCGGGACTCGTTCAGTTCAACTGACTTCACGCTGTATCTTCGGAGAAGTTTCCGGTGAAATGTAACACCATAAAGCTGTGCGCTTTGTTCAAATATTCAACCTTTTTCACTAACTTTGTGTTAATTACGTTTAATAAATCAATTTAATTACAAATATGTGTGACAAATAGATATTACAATTCTCTATACTTGATGATTTTTTTGTCGCCCTAGATGTCAGCAACATGACAGATATTAATAGTGTGTTTAGAAAATCAACCAATTGTAACCGTAAACCCGTTTCACGATTCATAAATCAACGATTCCTGAAAAATGTATCTTTATTAAACACGGTTTCCTGAAATTGGTAACTTGCGATGTTATCAAATTAACCGAAATCTTTTCTAGGTTTTTAACGGTAAATTAAGAGGTATAGGGTTATGTTCGTTTGGTCTTTACCAGGATATCTTTTATGTTTCACGTTTAAATTTGAATGGATGCAATGCAGTTTATAGATTTCGTACTATTTAGGAGTAGCGACGAAAGCAGTGATGAGAAAGTCGAACTAAGTAAATAAAAATACCTTAGTTTACAGGTGTTATGTATAAGGCGTCCATGCGCATGACATCAGCTGACCAATACCTACCCACACGCTCACATACACCATTGACATATTGTTGTAAGAATATTGTTACATATGAATAAAGTATAGCTATACTGTGCGTACGTCGTTGTTATTTACACAATACATACACAATACACAACAACAAGTATAAAATGTATGATAGTGGTAGTCTGGTAAGAAAAAGTTTACCTATGAGCTTGAAGAGCTAACGGGGGATTTGTTAAAATGACTAAGGAGCAATTCCATATGAGTGTAATACAATATGTTATCAATATGATAAATATTCCTTTCCTCAAAATACCATAGTAATTCGCTTATTACACACGATTTTGAATACTTTTTCATAATCATTGTGAAAATTGTTTTAGCAAGAAGACGCCGCCGAAAAATAGAAGGATATGTAGATCATGTTATTAGTAATTATTCTGAATTAGTATTTAAAGAAAATTTTAGAGTAACTCGAAATACATATCAGTATACATATAACAAAAAATGAAATATCTTCTAGATATGGCTACAGATAGTCACATACAAGTCCTAGTAACACCCTTTCTACTCCGGATTCGTTTAGGTAGGTTCAATTCTTCAAATATGTAAAAGATAATAATGTTTATTTTAGTGGAGAATAGTAAGGTGTGTTTGTAGTAGTATTTCTGCGATCTCCGCCTGACACCAACAATCACCAACCAGCACATAACCTGCCAAACTGTGACTCCGTTACCAATTCACATTCACATAGGTATACAACCACACCGTTTCACAAATAACCATATATTTTCAGCCACTACTTTTTACCGCAAGTTACCGCTACCAACCTTATGGTTGATTTGTTAAACACACTATAAATTTAATTTATTCAAATTCTGAAACATTTAAGATGAATTACAAATGAAAGAAAAGAAGACTAAATGTAACTTCAACATGTTTTAATAAATTAATGTTTCACAATTCTACATGATTGCATTTGTTAAGTAAATGTTTGTGTTTAATTATGAAAGTTTAATTGTTTCGTGTTTGTAATGTACTGTTTACATCACAACAGGACCAATTTTTTTTTTTATAAAAATAGAAAAAGAAAACTACTAAATATTTTTTGTTGGTTTGTCTATTTGAATAATAATTAAAAGACGTATTCCGGTTTTAAAAGTACTTATAATATTAATTAGTTGCACCGTCCATACCTTTTTATTAACTAAACTTTTTCCATATTTACCATGATATGATATGATATTATATCTTTATTAAGATATCACTATTCTCAATTAAAAATACATAATATAAACTTAAATTTACACAAAAGAAGAAAATAAAATGATTATTACACATAATGCAAAGATAATTGACACACACAATATTAAGGAGCGTGCGGGTTATGTTAAAAGTTGGTCCATTTACTGTAGAAATGATCATGAGTGTAAAAGGTGTGTTGAGTCAGAAAATTGTTTAATTCCAGTTTAAATTTCTTGTGCAATTGTATCTTCTGCAATGGGAGGTGATTATACATCTTTTGTAACTCTAACGTGCCGTTCCAAGGGAACACACAAAGTGTATAGGACAAGTCATTAGAAAAAAAAACGAATAGATAAAAATAATAATAGGCTACATACATACATACGACGTATTTGCGTCAATAATCGTGCGTGTCTTGCTAAGTTTTTCTATTTCTACTTCAAGTACATAATAACAACAACGTAGCAATGCATCATATAAAATTGAAGCAAATGTGTTTGCAGCCACCATACTTGTACCGCTAGGGAGCTATAACTTGTTTCCATTGTACACTAAGAGAATAACATATATTCGTTTCACATATGAAAAGTAGGTACATACGCTTTCGTATATTTTACGGTAACAAACAAATGCGAAACACCTGAGAGCAACATACAGTAAACAGCAACCAATTGATTTACATAAAAGTAAATGTTAGTGGTTAGCAAATTAATAATGATTCATAATGATAAAACCTATTAAATTGTACAAGTATTAATGATGATACATTCATTTTAACGTCAACACATTGACTGCCTGGTTTGAGTTGACGGGGTCTAATAATAACAATAAAAAAAATATTTTGCACGTCAGGTTTTGGTACAACCGTTCTGTCTTAAAACGTTTTTCTTTTTGCTTTTATTTTATACTGTTCTACGGTACTTTCTGATATAAAACACCAACAATAATCAGCCAACATTTCACTGTTCCACTTGCCATGATAACGTTTTGCAATAGCAGAAATATCTTGATGAAATCTTTCGCCGTGTTCATCGCTGACGCCGCCGAGTTTCGGGGGAAAGAAATCCAGGTGCGGGTGTAGAAAAAGTATTTTAAGGTTCATGTTACAGCCCAGTTCATGGTAGCTTCTAAGAAGTTCATTAATAATTGCTCTGTATGTCAAATTTTGTGCCTCCTGGATAATTTTGGGTCACACTTTTAAAAGCATTCCAAGCGCCTTGTTCCAAGTCATTTAAAGTCTCTTCAAGTCGTGTATCTTGTTGTAGACGTTTAATCTGGGGTCCCACAAAAATTCCCTCTTTAAGTTTTGCATTTGAAATATTGGGAAATTTTTGTTGAATGTATTGGAATCCACTACCATCCTTATCCATTGCTTTGACGAAATTTTTCATCAAGGGTAATTTGATGTGCAAGCACATTTGCTTTTCGTATGCTGCTTAGGTCAATTATCAAATTCTAATACCATTTCAGCAGGGTGCTCCACAGCTAACTGACCAAGATAATTCTTTTTTAGTACCTCATTATTTAAATTTACTAAAATTACTTTTCGATATGAAACTGAAACTTAAATTTCGACTTCTAAACACAATCAAGCAACAACCCTTAATTGCTTAATTAGAACATAACGTGAACTTGTAAGATCCTATTAATTCCAGTACTTTGCATATATGTACTTCCTGTGTCCTTGAAACTTGCTTCTGTGCTCGAATACTATATGATACGGAAAACGTAATATTTAAATCTGGATATTTATTTAATTAATAGTTGTTTATATCAAACAAAACAACCTTTTACCTCTAAGTTAAAGAGTTGGTTAGTAACAAAATTAAATAGATACTGAATGTTTTTATTTAAAATAAAGGTAATATAAATAATATAGAATACTGAAAGCAGAAATAAAGGAATTAAAGGAAATATTGAGTAGGGGATAGTGGCTAATAATAGGGTCTATTATTGCCAGTATTGTGCGTTAGGCTGCAATATGTGTGACAAGTTGTTGGGTGACCGAATGTTCAATAACTTCTGCCTCAACAGCTCGGTGTGTCTCGGTGTTCTAGCTTTCCCCTGAATAATAACAGGATTGTTATTATTATTAAGAAAGAATACATTAGACGTGGATGTATATACAGAAAAGAGCTTTAAGTTATTTCAGAGTAAATGCATACAGCTCAGCTTAGGCTAATTTGAGTTGAAGAAACGAAGTACAATGAACTATATTGACATTTAACTATTTGTAAAATACTGTTTACATCTAAATTGTTCTGTGTCAAAATCATGTCTTACGTTTTTAGATTTAATTTACTCAGAAGTGCAAAGAAAATAAACATATGTAACTCAAGAATATATAAATGCTGTGATAAGACGGTACTATCGACGTTCGGGTTTACAAGGAAACTCCACTTCTTGGGTTTTGCATGGTTCTAATTAACGAGCGTGGTGCACAGCATCTGGTGACAACAATAACAATAGAGTGTATCGTACGTGCGGTACAGACACGCTCTTACTTACTTCTACCACCGCTACTAGTATACTTATGCTCTTATTGCTGATTTAGCTAATCCTGACATTCCTTACATTACAAACATTAACGTACTCAACATTATTTATTAAGTAATCCATTTATTGTGTTTACAGACTATGCTATTTGCTAACTTGTAATTAATAACTGTCCTTCCACTGAAATACAAATAAATCATAAATTAAGTTTGTTAATAAAACCACAGGCGCCTCCACCATTTTTATCTTTCGTTTCATAGCAAGGTACTAACAATTAAGTCGCTTCGTTTGCTTTTACTGATGATGGTATTTGAATTATTTGGTCGACCTTTTTAAATAATGATAATTTCTAAATTCACAAAACTTTAAAAATCTTTCATAGAGGTGATAGATGTTTTTAGATTAAGCGCATCACCTTTAGGAGGCGCGATCCAACTTAATCTTTTTAATGCAATGTGTTACTTTTTACGCACTTTTTAGAGTCTGTGAAGCAGACAGCTTTTCAACAACTTATCTGTTGTACTTTTCATGATATGGCACTTTTTGGAAGGCTAAAACTAATACAAGCACTGTACATGTGGATACCAAACGCTTTTTAAATTTGAATTAACCTAGGAAAATGAATAAACTTTGTTCCAAATTAACGGTAAGAAATGGTTGTTTGTGAAGGAAGTAAAACTAATTTTTATTTATCAAAACTTAAACTTGTAACAAAAGATACATGCATATCTCTAAGTGGTACTGAATATAAGTTATATAAATTGTTCGCAAGTTTTACTTTAGATTGTTTGTGTTTGTTTGTTTAATATTTTATAAATTCAATATAACGTAGTTTTGAGAAACTGCAAGCAGTATTTGCAAATACACCTATTTTGTTGGCTTCATTTGTTGCTGTTCTCTTTCAAGCTTTGCATTTATCTTCTTCGAACATAAGTTACACTTTTTAAAGTA
This sequence comes from Cetonia aurata, assembly GCA_949128085.1. Classification (NCBI taxonomy): domain Eukaryota; kingdom Metazoa; phylum Arthropoda; class Insecta; order Coleoptera; family Scarabaeidae; genus Cetonia; species Cetonia aurata. The sequence goes on from OX421888.1 coordinate 35,566,829, forward strand.
GTAATCACACGAACAAATATAATTTTACTAAGATCCGCTCGATCGAGATATCTATTGGAAATGTGTATTCTATTAAAAGAGAACAAGTTAAATTGCGCCCTCTGGTGGTAGTCTACTTAAACTTGTGATATATGTAATATGTACTACATAATGTGGACTCCTGATTAAAACTTTACTTCGAAATTATACTTAAAATTTCATTCCTTTACGAGGTAGCTGACTGTCCCATTCCTCGCGAAACAGGCTATATACGAATGTGAGCTGTATTAACTCATGAAAAAATTGAGTTAGACTCCTGATATCGATATATCAATCGACGTCATTCTGAAGCGCACATTCATTATTAACGTAAATATTCATCAATGTACTGACTGAATGGGCCGAAATTACGCTCTCTATCAACTAGATTTCAATCTCTCATATTTGTCCTTCGCATTTTAGAGTATCAGCGCTCTATCACATGCATTTGAAAGGTATATTTGTCGCTAACAGAGTTGTTCAAAATTATATGGAAGTATGAAAGGTCAATAAGACTAGAGATTATGCAGCGTCACACAATATGACATCTATTGGGATTAATAATTATTGATAAAGAACATATGTATTTCATTTAACCGCTCAATTTACATCCTTCAAATAATTTTGGTAGAATATTTGAGATATCGGCGAAATAAACTTCCGGGAATAAAAGTCATACAAAATAACTTGTTCGCCAAGATTAACACTAGAAGCTAGCGTATACTCAATAGGGTTTAGTATAAATAACTGTGCAAATATTGGCTCAATGAATATCTGTTGTATAAAAAGTAAAAAGTATATCTACTCGTGGCGCAGAATAGCCAAATATGAAAGGCTGCAGTTGAAAACTCGGCCACTCCTATTAGCAATATGCGGTGAGCAATAGTTTTACTTCATTCATGCAAGTCATTGATCCACTGGATTGCTTCCAACTTATACATATAGTTACGCCACTGTAACGCTAGCATACACTCTGTTCACCATTTCGATAAATTTATCTGATTCGAATATATTGTGTTATAACCAGAGCGGCAACGTTCGGTGCTGTTTGCTTGCGAGTGTTAGTCAGTTTCTTTTAATAGTATAATATAGTCTTAATCTCTTTCCATTACCGTAGTAATTTTATTTTGTATCTTTTCTATTCCATTTTTTAAATGATTCTGCCAATAGTAATTTTTTTGTTTCTAGACACTTTATTATTTTCGTTACAATAGTAAAATGTTTATTAATAAATTGTAATTGTTTAATCAAACAAACACATTTCTTTATATAACCCTACCCGGGTTGGTGGTTTTAAAAAAATCTTTTTAAATGAATTAATGAAAGAATTAATATCGGGAAATTGTTCACGAACGAGTTTAGCAATGTGATGTATTCCATGCACAATACATGTTAGGAAAACGTTTCTTAAGTTAGTTCCCTGTTTTTAACATTACGTATGGAGCATCCAATAACAGAACTATTGAACAATCGTCACCAGCTACATTTATTCGCTCTCTTTTTTGTAGCTACTAAAAATGAGATAGGAGGATTTTCACGGTACAATGTGCCAGCTATTACATTAACAGCACATCTTCCTTTAATGTCTGTCGTTTCATCTGCGCTTATCTTAGTTTTGACCTGATTTTATTTATTGTTCTATCGAACCGCTTTGGTACGTAATACTTTCCAATGGTCGAAGGATGAGGAATATCGTGTATGGTATATTTCTTTAAGAACCCACGGACAAGATCATTTCGTAATTTATTTAACGGGATTTTGCCATCAAGAAAAGCGCCACATAAATCTTTTACACATTCTTCATGTGAAAATCCTTTTGTTGTTCAATATTCTTTTTTACTTTTTATATAGCGTTTAAGACTATGTTTGCCTCTGAAACCTATTTTCAGAGAATAAACAGTGCGAGGGACTTCTTTTTTGGTAATGTCTGTGAAGATCTTGCCATAGTCTGAAAGAATGTTTATCATTTTCCGCATTATTGAGAAATAATGAATAAAAAATTATTGTAATCAAACGAAAAAACAATGTGAAACTAGAAAATCTTAAACGAAGATGCAACGCTAAACTATAGAAATATTAAACTTAAGAAAAAATGTTAAACGACAAATAAACAAAAAAGGAAACCTGTAGAAGACGACGGTAACGAAATAAATATCTATGTATGTATCGTAATAGATGTCCTCCGATGCTTACTACTAGCTTGTTTAAGAAGTACCGTCCTGTGGTACTGCCGACTCATACATATCTACGAACAAGTCTCGGACCTAACAGAACGCCAATGATAAACTAAGCTTTTTAGCATCTTGTGCGTAATAATGATATGCAATGCATAAACTTCTCATAGTCATAATGTTATCAGTTATCAAAGGAAGATGAACAGAGTGAAGAAATAGTATTTTAAAACACAAGTGTCACAATGAGGTTTATGTAATGCGAGTAGAAGTTTGAATCACGAGCCGCGTAGCGGCGAGAGGTTCAAAGTACGAGCATTACAAGTCATTGTGGCACACATTTTTTTACAGTATTTTTTCTAATTTGCACGTTAATCGCCTATATTACGTTCCGGCAAGAGTCCTGCTAGTGCGTTAATATCTCATTACAGCACGGTGTGCGGTAATATTCATTTCAACACTGCGTCGTCTTTTGTTTTACCTTTATTGCAATACCCAGTTAGAAAAACATTTTTTATGGGCTGACTTACAATCTGAAATGCTGTTGAAGATATAGATAGATATCATTTCTGCGCTGGGGAGATACGGAATGGATATATCGATGTCATTTAACGTTTGCAAAATCACATAGTGCAGATCGATACCAATTTTGATTGACGTTGCATTTTCGTTGTGTAGACAACGAAGATTACAGTTACATTGCACAATGTCGTTGTACTGATCTCATCTCAAGGAGTAAAACATGGTTTCACTAACAATACTGCTGACAAAATTACTTTCTTCAATAATTTTTCCCTTTTCGGATATTCTGCAAATTTATTTTATCCTTCCCGTAAAATATTCAGCCTATACACGTTCATTTCTGAAATTGGAGAAATTAGGAGGGATATATATTGCGTTACATATTCTATTGTACTCAGTATATACCCGAATTTATTCCCATATTGGGAATTTTCTACAAAATAAAGTCACACTTCGGTAGAATATGCTGTGGACGTTTTTTATATTGAGTTCGATTAAGTAGAAGTACGTAGTACTATAATATTAATAGCAAGTTATATGGTAAAGACGTTTTGTGCTCTTTACTTTTACGTTGATGATTTTATGATGATATGTGTAAATTTTTACGGGCAGTCTAGTCTCGTGTCCGCACATGATCCGCGCTGATTGTTCAAGTAAGTTGTCAAATAAAATGTCGCGCGTAGAATCGGTCAGCGATTGCGCCTGTATGTCGTTACAATAATATTTTACCCCACAATGGTTGAGAATTTATTTCTATAAAATACAATCAGCGACAGAATTGAGTGGACATAGTATTATATTTTATTATTAATTATTTGTTTTGGATTGTTAGTATGTGCTTGGATATTATTTATGTTTAACTATTCGATCTGCTAGAATATCATATGATTTTGTATATCATTAAATAAGTATGAGTAAAATTCATAGTTTAATTAAAAATCGCTTAGTGTCTACTCAATTCTGTCGCTGACTGTATATGCAACTGATAGAGTAGTAGAAAGACAAAAAGAAAAACAGGTGACTGAGAAAAGGGCATGTATGTGCAATCGTAAATATAAACAAATACTTGCAGCATGTGGAAGCGCTTTTAAATTTAGTCGCATAATGTTAATTATGCAATTCAGATAATAAAATAAAACGAGTAAAATCCGGGCCAAGTCAAAAATACGCGGGCGGTTTTAAAGAACATGTTGGTGCTGTGTCGTGCCAGAGGGCTTTGCTGGCGCTGAAAACACAGCTCAGGGACTGTTCCCGTCGTGCTAAATATGCTGGCGCGGCCAAAGTACGCGGGCGGGTTTAAAGTAAAAGTAGGTGCTGTGCCGTGCCAGAGAGCTTTGTCGGCACCGAAATCGCAGCTGGGATGGTAGCGCTGCGTGGTGCCAGAGAGCTTTGTCGGCATCGAAATCAAAGCTTGGAGGGTTGGGACAGACTACGTTGTGCCAGTAGTTTTGCCGACACCGAACTCACACAGCAGGAATGACTGTGAAGTGACCGAAGTCACTCCTCGAATACTGAAAAGCACGCGATTTCTGTATCCTGCGGTGGTTCACTACGCGGTCACGATGGTGGGAGTTAGGCGAACGTACTATCTGCGAAGACGATGCTCGGCGTAGTAAACAAGAATAGGTAAATGAAGAAAAGATATTAATTAAAGAAAATATGATGCGGCAGTAACGCTACCGAACCATGGGAAAAGCATCGATAAAAGAAAATGAATGATAAATTAATTATCAGCTTGAAGTTAATACTACTACGTTACAATACGAGCACAGCTCATGCTATTTTAAGAATGCAAAATCAACAGAATTAATATATAAGGAAAGCCAACAGTAATACCAGGAGCAGTTGGTACAACTCTTCAGTCCTGCAACTTAAAATGTCACCACGTTATCTTACCAATTCTTGCAGAACAATCGGCAAAATCTATCTCAGAAAATTCAGATGTTAACTAAAAAAAGTGTTAAATAGAAATGTCCGTTAAAAAAAGGTTACAGTATTCTGTATGTCTGAACCGTTCTCTTTATAGCACAAATAGAAAGAACAAGCCTATTTTCACAATACAAATTACATGAAATAATAGTTATTTACGTACCAAAGCTGGACAGTGACGTTTACGACGATAAGACACTTTCCTGTGGTGCGTACAAAATTTTCTCGGCTACCATATGATTACCACTTACTAAAATCAATTTACTTGCATTTGTAGTGTTCAGAATACAGATGACTCATACTATATTTAAATAACAGATTGTTTGACAGTTATTTTGACAACCGAAACCAGAAAAACTTCAGAATCTTCACAGAAGAGTACGGTAACGTAACGGAAGTGACACGTTGGCACTTCAAGTCTGCATGGACTTATGGTAGTCTACCGCCAATGGAGGATAAAGTAACGGCAGTAATGTGTTGGTCATTCAATTTATAGTTCAAATCGATAAAGTGGCGCTTTCTATCTTCGAATGAGTGTAGTTAGGTTGCACTTGGGGATGTGGTAGCCGAAAAACAAAATTATCTATATATATCAAAATTATACTATACAAGATTTTTAAAATATAATTATATATTTAATGTTGGTTTCTATACAAAAAGTAAATTTATTCCATTTTCGTATTACCTTTTATTGCAATTCATATTTATTACGTTTACACAATTTCTGTGGAAGAAAGTAATAAAATATCCGAAACGCTAAATAGCAATTTTAATAACACTAAGTAAATTAATAACAGACAAGAAAGTCTCCAAAATTATAAATTTCTATTTTAGATTGATAACAAAATTTATTAATTCGTTTTAATGTATCCTTAGAGTTATCTCTCTTGTGTTATTACTATCAAATCCGCCACGACAAGTATTAAACCAATAAAATTATAGTATCGCTAAATACTATGCACTATAAGCATTCATCTTGCTGCCCGCATACTGTGTGAGATAATATTAAAATAGTCAGTACCGAACTTGTTGTCGTATGTATCGATGATCTACATAGATTTATTATAAGTGCTTAGAGTAACTTTTTTTGATTTACATGATTATATTGTGGAATAAGACGCTCATAAATTATTCCTAGCTAATATCAAATGAAAGCAGATTTTGCAGCCAAGAAATATGTTATTTATTGATAAATTTGTGGTTCTGTGTTGAAAATTCGCTTTTCAAATATTTCATGGATAAACGTAGGTTCAATCGCTAATACAAGTAAACCATATTTATTTAATTTTATCCAGATTTGTTTTCGCCCGTGAATACACTGATGGTGCTTTCTGTCTTGCGATTAAACACTGAATCGAAAACTTCAAGGTGAAATCACCTATTTATATGCATTAAAAAGATTTAAAATTAATTGATGTAGTGTGCGAGACAACGATTGCATGCGCTTATCGTTTCGTCCGTATACGTTTAAGTGATTTAAAAGCAGGAAAAAGATCGAACTCTAACAAGCGCGAAGAATGTGTTACTGTCGCAACACTGCCGTCTTCCTCAGGAACACACGCTATATTGTCATAACTGTCTTCTTCATTTTCTTCTGTTTCTTCTGCAAATTGGACTTTGTGAGGTTCTGCGAGTTTCTCAAACTCCAATCCCGGTACATCTTCAAAGGAGAATATTTCGTTTTGTTAAGCAGATACAATGATATTTTTCAGGGCATCATGCAACTCCATTTCTTGCGGTGGCAAAGGAATTATTGCGATATTGGTGATTTGAAATGTTCCAAGTAGTATGGTCAACACATTAGCTACATTTATAACTGCCGTCGTACCAAACTATATACTAATCTACACTGCACGAAAAACAACTTCTAATCCTCTTATTTTGAATATCTTGTATACCTACCTAATTTTAAGTGGCTGACGTGATTTGCTCCATGCACTTGCTTAAATCATTACTGTAATTTACTTATTGATTGCTATCTACATATCATCATATTATCAAACTAATTATCAATCATATAATATTTACATTTCTACGAAGTGTTATTGAAATTTAAAAATTACATTATTGTGCGATTTATCTCATATATAAGTGACTGATTGTGAATACTTCATATTGTTAGTCGGGCAGGCAGGTTGCGACGTGGACGTTCGTGGCGAAATGCTGTTGTAGCAATTCTCGCAATATAAATTGTCCGCTGCTCATAAATCGGGGCTGGGTCGTGGGTTTGTTCTTTAAAGGTGTAAAAACAATGTGGACGCCAGCCGTGACCAAACGGCAGGGTAGTCGCGTTGTACGCAACAATCAAAATAATAGACCTCTTAGATTAACAATAACAATTTAATTAATTAATAAGATAAATTTGACAAAAAAAAACAGTTAAATTGAATTACTACACAATGTTAATATTGTTACAATACTAGCTAATCCAACAAACAAAAATAGAAGCGCTATCCTCCGCTGAACGTCATAACAAGCTACTCGATCAGCTGATCGAGACAAAAACCAAGCAAGATGGTATGTTTTAAAACAATAAAAAGGTAGTTATACTTAATCAAGAAATGTATAACCAGCACTGTAACAGAAGGTATATTGATAAGATGGTAATATTTTTAATAATAAATATATATTAATAGTTGCTAGATCGTAAATATTAGGTAACCTTACTTATTTTAGGTTAGAATACCCATTTACAGCTGTAATTGAGCTAACATTAAATACCAAATATAAACAAGATTTATGTACTAGTATTGCTTATCGCAACACGACAAGGAATATTTAAATAGTGCTGAATTATGAGATTGAAGTGATTTTATAAGTTTATACAGATATTTAGTTCAATTAAAACATAAGTTGTTACTAACTCACATTTGGCTACTCATGCTGAAAGTTCTTCTGGTGCAATGAAATGGTCGACTGTATTGAGATGGTAGGACACGTAAACTGATCACTAAAGGGCGGAATATATGCATGTCAATTCAGTTAAAATATGCGCATATATATGCATCGTTTTTCTCTGAAATATGCAACAATATGCATTTATTTGTCGAAATATGCAATTATATGCCTTGAATATAACATGGAAAAATGGAAATAAAGAAACGCCGACTCTTACAAAAATTATTTATTTTAAGTAAAATTAAAAGAAAAACATAATAGGTAAAATTTTCAACCTGAAATAGTATAAAATGCATTTATAACGATATATTTTTCAAAATTTTCCAATAAAAATGTTTGCCTTCTGTCTGTAAAAATATGTTTGTACAAAGAAAAAGTTCTTTCAACATCTACCGATGTGATCTGGCAATATTTTAATTTGGGTAGTAAGTCATTAGGCCAAGGTATTACTTCGTTGGATGGTTTACTATGAAAAATATTTTTGACTTCCATTAAATACTTAAAGCCTTCATTCTTTCCCACAATAACTTCGAGTTTCCTTCTTACTTGATTTCCTACATCACCGGGAACTTCTTTGCATTTGTCGGAAAAAGTTTCAACAATATTAATTGATTCTCTTAAACTTATATTCCTACTTTCTAACGAAGTTATTATATCTGGTACAAAACTAAAATTAACCTTAATAAAAACAAGTTCCTTAGCTAAATTTACATTTTTGAATAATGCTTGACTTTGCACTACACACAGCGAATTGTCTTCTAAATCTAAAACTATGTCTTTAATGGCTTCAAAATGGTCTGCGTAGAATATCGCGGCCTTAATCCATGTTCCCCATCGAGTAATTACGGGCTCTGGAGGTAAACAAACTCCTGGCAATTTCTCTTTATCTTAGAGGTGCTTTCAAAAACACTTTCTTTACATTTGAAATTAATTTGTTCACCAAGGGATATGCTGTTCTAATAGTTTCTGCAACTCTGTTTATCCCGTGTAAAAGACAAGTGACGTGTACCATATTGGGATAAAATATTTTTAAGTTTTGGCCTACTTGAACCATATACGGCGCTGCGTCAGACAAAAACACTAAAAACTTCTCTACTGGAACTGGATTTGGTAAAAAAATTTTGATAGAGACTGCTGAATAAATCGAGTTACGGTCACATTATTTGTTTTGCCTAACTGTTTAGAAGATATTAAATATGGTTTCCCTGGCTGACTCTTTGGTTTGACATTTTGAAATGCGGTTTGCACACACTGCTGAACAGGCACAGATTTTTCTGCAACTTAGCTTTATGCATAGCTGTTTTCAAGTGTTGATCAATTTGGAACTTCTTTTCACAAACAATGATTTTGGCACCAACTTTGCAAAACACTTTATCCCCACTAAACTGCAACTCAGAAAAATGTTTAATCCACGAAGCGGCTTTCGGCATTTTAGGCGTTTGAAATAAAATATTTTCGAAATCGAAATCACTCTTTTCACACTGGAGTCTATCGACAAACTAAACTATACAATATAAATACAAAAGAATAGACCACATCTGTTCTCCATTAGGCAAGCTGATTACTTGGAAATTCCTAAACACCCAATAAATGCCGGCAATAAACCATATAATAATAAAACGGGTGAGTCGACAAAACCTACCCACCTTTTAAATTATTTCAATTACCTGCAAGGGTCGCACTTAATCTTTTGATAAAACGAAAAACATAAAAATATGCACACAAATTTTATTTTTGCCGAAATATGCAATTTTTTGTGAAATTTGTTAAAATATGCAAAATATGCAAATATATGCACTTTGCATATATTTCGCCCTTTACTGATCACCAATTAGTTTGATGGAGATCAGGAAAATACTGTGCGTTGATCTTAGGTGGCCACTACTTCCACTAGCTTATCGATAATTGCCCAATTCCATGTAATATAACAGATCTAGTCCGAAGGATAGATTTCATCAGCCGGATAGTGTGTGGTTATTGTTAATTCGCATCATTAGCACTGCTGCATGCGTTTAGATAGTAAGCTGTTTTTCCATCTATCTCAGATAAGCTGAGATAAGATCTCTGATATAAGATAAGATCTCACATAACATACATGAAAAGAGCTTTAAGCTCTGAACAGTGATCTCTGAGCTGTGATCTTTAAATTTTGAGCCTACAAATCGAAATATAATGTTACCATGTGCCTTTGAAGTATTTTATAAATACATATAATCAATAACTCCTTCTACCTCAATTAAGGTGTAGGAATATATCTTTTCTTTTCAGCTATGGACGAATCTCTTCCCTTCTCTTCTATTTTCTGCCATCGTCTTCGCTTCTACCCATTCTTTGTTTCTTTTCTGTAAAATTTTCCCTATCACATCGTCCCAAGTTTGCCTAGGTCTTCCCGGCTTCCTATTTTTTTGTGTTCTCGCCTCCCATATCTTTCTCACTGGCCTCGATGCTTCCATCCTCAATAGATGTCCCCACCATTCTAACTGCTGTTCTTTAAATTCTAAAGTCGATGTATGTTTAGGTCTTTTCTTATATCTATGCTTCTGATTTTGTCTCTCTTCGTCACTCCTCGAGCTCTTCTCAGGAACTTCATTTCGACTGCTTGTATCTTACTTTTTTGTTTTTCATTTAGTATCCATGATTCGCAGCCCTAAGTTCGGACGGGTCTAATAATTGATTTACATACTTTACTCCTAGGTATTTGAAAGTATTAACTTGTTGTATATTCTCTCCGTCAATCTCTATTTTAAGTTCTATGTTTTCATTTCCTATGGCCATCACGTTTGTTTTGTTTATTTTTAACTTCATTCCATTTTGTTCAAGTTCTTTATACCATATATTAATATTGTGTGCAAATCTGTCTCGTTTTCGGCAACTATAACGATATCATCTGCAAACACTCCTTCCGAGATTTCTACTTTTTGTAAGTTGTAATATCCAACACAAAATTTCTTACTTTTTTCGGTATATTTCTTAATAATATCGTCCATAAAAATTATGAACAATATTGGACTTAAGCTTCCTCTTTGTCGTAGTCCTAATTGTGTTGTGAAGAAATCTGATACATTATTATTTGCTATTACTGCGTTAACATTGTTCTTATACACTTTTGTAATTATTCTTATAGTTTTATCGTTTATATTCCTTTCTTTTAAAGTATTCCATAGTTTTTCTCTTGGGACTTTATCGAACGCTTTTTCGAGATCTATGAAAGCCAACAGCAGGACCTTCCGCTTTTCTTTTATTGCTTTTTCTGTAATTTGTTTAATGGAAAAACTGATTACCGTTTTGTGTTTTTGTATTGCTTCTTCTAAATCATTCATGCTTATTATTTTGCCACTTTCTTCTGCTGTTACTACTTGTGTAGTTGCACTTTCGTCCATCTCATTTTTTCCATCTAATAGAGTTTGGAAATGTTCCTTCCACGTTTTAATAATTCTTTCCTGCTCTGTTGTCAAATTCCCATCTTTGTCTTTTATATGTTGTATTTCTTGTTTCTTTTCTTTTCTACAAACTTTTAATACTCCGTAAAATAGCTTTTGGTTTTCTCTGCTGTTCCTTTCCATTCTCTCCCCGAATTCCTTCCAACTATTCTTTTTTGCTTCCATCACAAGTTTTTTCACTTTATTTCGTTCGTTTTTATATATGTCATAACTGCTGGTTGTTTTATCTAACAAATATTTCTTCCAAGAGTTTTTCTTCAATTTTATTTGTGCCTTAATTTCGTTTGACCACCTATTAACTCCGCATACCTCTTTAGTTGTTTCTATGATTGTGTTTTTAAAAGAATTCCATATTTGATTTATATTCTTATTCCCATTATCTCTTTCTGCCTTTTTTAACTTTTCTGATATTGCTTCTTCATATTGCCGCGCAATATTCTTGTTTCTTAATTTATATGATCTTATTGTTTCAGTTTAAACTTTTCTTGGTCCATCTATACTATTTGCCTCTCGGTTTTCCTTTTTCTCTCTAATTTTTGTTATTACTACGTAATGGTCACTGCCAATCTCAGGCCCTCTATTGGCTCGTGTATCCATAATTATTTTTCTGTTCTTATTTTCCACTATTATAAAATCTATCATGGATGTCTCTCCTCTAGTTATTACTTCTCTGGTATATTTATGTATTTCCTTATGTTCAAATAGAGTATTTGTGATTATAAAGTCGTTCATTACACAAAAGTCCAACCACATTTTACCGTTATTGTTTCTTATGTCTTCTCCGTGTCTTCCTATAGGTCTGCTATATATCTCGTCCTTCCTACCTACTCTACTATTAAAATCCCCAATTATGAATAGCATTCCTTTCGCTTCATCAGTTGCTTTCCTTAAGTCTTTCCAAAATTTCTCTTTATTTTCTGTTTTGTGATCCTCGTTAGGTCCGTAAACCACTATTACTGTTTTTATTGACTTGTTCGTTTCTCGTAGTTTTATTGTTAAAATTCTCTCTGTCCATACATTCCAATCATATATTTCCCGTTCTAATCTCTTATGCATTTTATAAATAACATGTAAAATATTAGATTTTAGATAATTAATCAGATTACCCGAGATTAAAATTGAATAAGATAACCTTACCTAGATGTTCTTAGCTCGATTTGAGGAAGGAAATGAACTTTAAAAATGGCGAGCTAACCCAGAATGCAATTCTCACTCTTTCTTATAAACAACAATATATGTTAAAATGAAGTAAACATGATCTACAGGTACGATCAAAATAAAAATGACATCTACAAATGGGGACAGTATATTGTCTAAACGCGCAAACTTGTTAAAGGTACACAAAAATAAATTGAGTATCTATTATTATTGATTATTTATTATTACTTTTTTAAATTTATTATACACCACCGTTTTATACACAGATACGACCTATTTTTGGTGAAAAAGCAAAAAAAGTAATAAAAAAATGGGGTGTGCAGCATAGGTAAGCTTTTAGTAGACGCGAGTATAGTACCATATGTGAGTGTACGATAATGCTGAACGTATCAAAGTGCGGTTGGTCGGTGCTCTCATGTAGCAGTTAAACGGAGTTAATGCGCTTAGCGCAGTGTATTTGATATTTTAACATCTCTTTATTTTAAAAACAATATAATTTTCACTGAAAATTCTAGGGTGGTTTATAAGATTATTCTGTTATCTAAATTAATGCGCCTTCAACATTAATCATCGCCACGATGCTCAACACGATAATAATAATGGCGAAGTAGTTGCATCTGTCCAACAGGTGTCGTTTATCATATTCAAGGAAATCTCACCTAATTATTGTTTCAGTTTATTCCCACGTTCCGCTGCTTGTAGGGTGCCGTTGGGCGCGGTGACATCGTAGCTTAACGATATCGTTGGCGTCAAGATCTAAGTTTACGTACACTTCGCGTCTGTACGTAATTGATTATCTTTCGTAAATGTCTGATACTCTAAATTTAAACGATATTTAAACATGTATTAATTTAGAACTAATGATAGCAAAATGTTAGTAAAAAATATTTCACTGTTATCTTGCTTACAAAAATTCAATAGTATGAAGGTGAGTACTAAACTTTCTATGCGCATAAACGAATTTGATTAACGATACGTGAATATTTAATGATGTTGGGAAGTAATTATTAAAGTAAGTACGTACATACATACTATTGGATGAAAGTACACTTGGACGATTGCCGGCCGTACATATTTTCTGCGTATCGACCTGGTTCACTTTTGTTCCATTTCAGAATGTAAAATATAATTTTTTTGTTGAATGTGTTCCTACCCTTATTGCCATATTAAGATACCGTGTAATTATTTTATTGTGAGATTGACTATGTCCAATGTGGACTCTTAAACGCTAACAAGAGACAGCCCCGAACCCGAAAATTAAAAAAAAATTATTAAACCTTGGGAATATGAAGATCACATACCTATAGGTATACAGCAAAACACAGAGAAGTACGATAATGAATTTACAGGGGAATGATAGTGGGGATGGGTAATAGCGTGCCTCACCACGCCCCACTAAGTGTTAAAAATGAAAATTATAACAGTCGTATACGAGCGACTTTGTTAGACGGAAAATCATCAGTTCTACATCAATCGTTGAGAGGCAGAGAGCCGTGATGGAGTATACAAAAGACAAAAAAGTACAAATAATAAAATGGCATTACCAAGGCCACTCGTTGTTATTATAGGTTTGCTTCAAAACACTTTCAATAATCGTCCTGTTCCTTGTTATAATACTATACGCCGCATAAAATCGAATTTCGAAGACTTTGGGTGTGTCTCACCAGTCTCACCGTCGCTTCATAAAAAGTCCCAAATATACAGGGCTTTCCACGGTAGCCGTTCGTTAGAAGTTTCCGAGGTTAGAAAAAACCTGGAACTCTGAATTTTTGGAATCCGGGGCTATTCAAGATTCTCTTTCATTTTAAAATATTTTCAGGGTCTTACCACTTCCGGTTATACCGGAAGTCGCCATAAATTTTCTTATTTTAAATGGAACAACCTATATATTATTTCATTTTTAAATTCCTGAGAAAATTTTATGATGAGTTCTAATAGGTTTCCCTATACCTATTTTCAACTGCTACTTAGATATCTTGATTTTTTTTTAAATATTGAAAGATGTAGCGTTATTTGCAACACAGTAACTTTTACCCATTTTCGACTCGTAATAAACACTTCTGGTAGATGGAAGCACAAGAATGACACTTTCGAAATCCACATTGACAATTGATTTGTCGCATACAGGCTGTCCAAAACTGCATGACCAATTACAAAATCTTCAAAGTTGAAGAAGTGCTTTTTTTTCAAATAGAACACCATATATATTATTGGATGATCAGATGCAGAATTTAATTCTGCATCGAATCGCTATGACTTTCCCTATACCTATTTACAACGGTTTTCTTGTTATGTCAATATTTTCTGTTTTAATGTGATTTTTTACAGAAACTGAAACATCGTATGTGTTTCATTTTAATTAGAAAATGGAAACAAAACATGAACATAAGAAAATTTGAAACGTAGTAACAAATGAAAAACAAAAAAAAATAGGAACATAATGACAAGAAAAAATAAAATAAATTGAACGAAGTAACTACAATAATTGTTCTATGTGACCATCATTTTGGTTAAAACACTGAATCACTCTATTATGTACTCCTCGCGAAACCGATCTCCGACGTTCGTCTGGGGTTATATTGGTGAACGCATCGTGAACACGGTTCAATAGTTCCTCTCTCGTTAATACAGGTGTAGAGTACACTTGCTCTTTTATGCGACCCCACAGGTAAAACTCCAAGGGCGTCAAATCGGATGATCTGGGTGGCCAGTTCCAGGGTCCCTGGGGACCAATCCACCGATCCTCAAACATCAACGTCAATTGTTGATGTACAGCTAGTGTGCAGTGCGCGGGAGCACCATCTAGTTGATACCAACTGTTTGCTCTCTCTGCTAGAGGTAGAGTATTTAAAAAATCACTAACAAATACTCTAAGTATCTCTAGATATCTAGCCCCATTTAAACTTTCATCGTAGACTTGATATGCTACGCTATTGTCCATAACCAGACAAAAAACATTAAAGCTAAACCGGTCCTGGTGATTATTCTCCCTTAAGACGTGTGGATTATCTTGTGCCCATTAGTGAATATTTTGACGATTTATAAATCCTTGCCTGCTGAATTTTGATTCGTCAGTCCAGATAATTTTATAAAGGAATCTCGGATCTTCTGTCATTTTTGTGCACATGAACTCGCAAAAGGCGACGCGTCTTGCCTCATCACCAAGGCGCAAGCCTTGTACAGTTATTTCACAAAAAGGATGCATTTTGTATTTTTTTAATATTCTATGAATTGAAGTTCTTGATATGCCCAATTCCAGCGCTGCTGCTGGCATTCAACTCCGTGGATAAGCTTGAAGATAAGCCAAAACATTCACCTCGTTAGCTTTATTATCTATTACTGGCTTTCGGTGATTACGAGTAGCCTTTGCACTCCCAGTTTCCAAAAACAAATTCATTTCAATTTCAATTCTTGCAAATTTTCCAGGAGTCATTGCTGGTAAGTCCGGATATCGCTTGTTAAATAATCTACATGTGCGTCTGACAATTCGTTCACATTCACCGTGCGTATAAAACAAATTTAGCAGATCATTATTCGAATATTCTTCAATATTCTCCATTATTAACTGTATTTCATAGAATTAGCAAAATAGAATTGTACTACTTTGACATAAAATCAACAAGTGACTTGACAGTTGTTGATTTTATGTCAAAGTAGTACAATTCTATTTTGCTAATTCTATGAAATACAGTTAATAATGGAGAATATTGAAGAATATTCGAATAATGATCCGCTAAATTTGTTTTATACGCACGGTGAATGTGAACGAATTGTCAGACGCACATGTAGATTATTTAACAAGCGATATCCGGACTTACCAGCAATGACTCCTGGAAAATTTGCAAGAATTGAAATTGAAATGAATTTGTTTTTGGAAACTGGGAGTGCAAAGGCTACTCGTAATCACCGAAAGCCAGTAATAGATAATAAAGCTAACGAGGTGAATGTTTTGGCTTATCTTCAAGCTTATCCACGGAGTTGAATGCCAGCAGCAGCGCTGGAATTGGGCATATCAAGAACTTCAATTCATAGAATATTAAAAAAATACCAAATGCATCCTTTTTGTGAAATAACTGTACAAGGCTTGCGCCTTGGTGATGAGGCAAGACGCGTCGCCTTTTGCGAGTTCATGTGCACAAAAATGACAGAAGATCCGAGATTCCTTTATAAAATTATCTGGACTGACGAATCAAAATTCAGCAGGCAAGGATTTATAAATCGTCAAAATATTCACTAATGGGCACAAGATAATCCACACGTCTTAAGGGAGAATAATCACCAGGACCGGTTTAGCTTTAATGTTTTTTGTCTGGTTATGGACAATAGCGTAGCATATCAAGTCTACGATGAAAGTTTAAATGGGGCTAGATATCTAGAGATACTTAGAGTATTTGTTAGTGATTTTTTAAATACTCTACCTCTAGCAGAGAGAGCAAACAGTTGGTATCAACTAGATGGTGCTCCCGCGCACTGCACACTAGCTGTACATCAACAATTGACGTTGATGTTTGAGGATCGGTGGATTGGTCCCCAGGGACCCTGGAACTGGCCACCCAGATCATCCGATTTGACGCCCTTGGAGTTTTACCTGTGGGGTCGCATAAAAGAGCAAGTGTACTCTACACCTGTATTAACGAGAGAGGAACTATTGAACCGTGTTCACGATGCGTTCACCAATATAACCCCAGACGAACGTCGGAGATCGGTTTCGCGAGGAGTACATAATAGAGTGATTCAGTGTTTTAACCAAAATGATGGTCACATAGAACAATTATTGTAGTTACTTCGTTCAATTTATTTTATTTTTTCTTGTCATTATGTTCCTATTTTTTTTTGTTTTTCATTTGTTACTACGTTTCAAATTTTCTTATGTTCATGTTTTGTTTCCATTTTCTAATTAAAATGAAACACATACGATGTTTCAGTTTCTGTAAAAAATCACATTAAAACAGAAAATATTGACATAACAAGAAAACCGTTGTAAATAGGTATAGGGAAAGTCATAGCGATTCGATGCAGAATTAAATTCTGCATCTGATCATCCAATAATATATATGGTGTTCTATTTGAAAAAAAAGCACTTCTTCAACATTGAAGATTTTGTAATTGGTCATGCAGTTTTGGACAGCCTGTATGCGACAAATCAATTGTCAATGTGGATTTCGAAAGTGTCATTCTTGTGCTTCCATCTACCAGAAGTGTTTATTACGAGTCGAAAATGGGTAAAAGTTACTGTGTTGCAAATAACGCTACATGTAGAAAATCAACAACTGTCAAGTCACTTGTTCTAATTCCTCTTATAATCAATGCTTACTGGATACGATTTTGTAGTTTTATTAGATTTTAGTAAAAAATATGGAATAACAAAAAACCGTTGTAAATAGGTATAGGGAAAGTCATAGCGAATCGATGCAGAACTAAATTCTACATCTGATCATCCAATAATAGATAGGGTGTTCCATTTGAAGAAAAGAACGTTTTCAACTTTAAAGATTTTGTAATTGGTCATGCAGTTTTGGACAGCCTGTATGCGACAATTCAATTGTCAATGTGGATTTCGAAAGTGTCATTCTTGTGCTTCCTTCTACCCTAGAAGTGTTTATTACTAGTCGAAAATGGGCAAAGATACTGTGTTGCAAATAACGCTACATCTTTCAAAATTTTCAAAAGAATCAAGATATCTAAGTAGCAGTTGAAAATAGGTATAGGGATACCTATTAGAACCCATCATAAAATTTTCTCAGGAATTTAAAATGAAATAATATACAGGGTATTCCATTTAAAATAAGAAAGTTTATGGCGACTTCCGGTATAACCGGAAGTGGTAAGGCCCTGAAAATATTTTAAAATGAAAGAGAATCTTGAATAGCCCCGGATTTCAAAAATTCAGAGTTCCAGGTTTTTTCTAACCTCGGAAACTTCTAACGAACGGCTACCGTGGAAAACCCTATATATATGCTAATCAAGAACGCGATATAATAGTATGCGCTAGTGTTGACAACAATTATGCCAAATCCGTTTCGCAGTTAGGGAAACAATTAGGTATATCGCGAGAAACTGCTCCTAGTATCTTAAAAAAGAACAAATACCGCTCATATCACATACAAAAACCAAATGAAATCTTCGAATAAGGCAAGTACAATCGCATGCAGTTCTGTCTTAGCATAGTTGAGAATTGCGCGGAAAATGAAAATTTCATAAGTAATATTCTATTCACGGATGAATCGACTTTTTGTTTGCATGGGTCTCATAATCTTTCAGTTACGCGTTATTGGTCATGAGTAAATAGGCATCTTGTGTATACCAGTCATACGCAGTACCCACAAAAATTAAATGTATGGACGGGTATGGCGGGGAACAATATCGTTAGTCCGTTTTCCATTGAAGGAACGTTAAACGCACAAAAATATCTAGAATTATTACAAAATAGTATAATTCCTACTGTCCGCAGAATACCGAACATAGTGATGGAAAATGTATGGTTTCAGCAGGACGGTTTCCCTGCTCATTCCAATACCGTTGGAGACCACATTATTCCACGGCAATGTACAATTCCGTGGCCTGCCAGATCTCCAAATTTGGCACCGAATGATTTTTTTTTGTAGGACTGTGTTAAGTCCCAAATTTACGGATTTGAAGAACAACGCGCCCATAACTTAGACGAATTACGTGTTAAAATTACTAACACCTTACTTTCAATTACTCCTGAGATATTATCGAATGTACGCTATGATTTTTATCACCGCATACCTTATTGTTTATTGGAAGTAGAAGGAGGAGGGTTCGAACATTTGATATAGGAATTTTATTTAGTATGCGAAATATTTGCAACAGTGCTAAAAAAACAGGCTTAAGAAGTATGAAGAAGATTTGATTGGCGATTACCAATGTGGATTCAGAAGAGGAAGATCGACCAGTGACCAAGTATTTACTCTGAAACAGGTCCTCGCAAATAGTTATGAACATAACCTGGCTGTAAATGCCGTTTTTATAGACTTTAAGCAGGCTTATGACAAAATAAGAAGAGAAGAAATATTCCCCTATATGAAAACATTGAGAATACCAACAAAACTAATAAGGCTAGTAAAATTAACGCTGAAAAACACCCACAACACAGTAACAGTAAATGGAGAACAATCTGAAAGTTTCCACACCGAGAGGGGCGTTCGTCAAGGGGACCCACTGCCTACAACGTTGTTTAATTTCATATTGGAAGCCACACTGAAGGAGGGTAATATTAATAGACAAGAGACAATTTACCATCACAAACACCAATGCCTGGCATATGCAGACGATCTAGTGATATTAACAAGAAATAGAAAGGAGACCATAGAAACTATGAAAAAGCTTGAAAGTGCTGCCAGAAAAAATGGCCTTGAAATCAACATTAAGAAGACCAAATACATGATACCAAGAGCAGGAAATCAGGAGAGAGATGCACCTTTAACCTTCAGAAGCACGATTGATGGCAAGCTCTACGAATTTGAGAGTGTCAACAGCGTAACATATCTCGGAGCATGCTTCAATAACAAGAACGAAGAACAAGAAGAAGTTAAAGCAAGAGCAGCCAAAGGAAACAGATGTGCAGGTGCGCTGCTAGGAATATTCAAGTCAAGATCGATATCCAGAGCGGTGAAAAAAAGAATCTACCAGACTGTTGTCAGACCGGTGGTTTTGTATGGCTCGGAGCTATGGACACTGAATAAAGCAGAACAAGAACGCTTGGAGGCGTGGGAAAGGAAGATATTGAGAAGGATATACGGGGGTCAGAAGATAGGAGAAATATGGTTAAGAAGAACAAACGATGAGTTATTGGAGTTGTATGAGAGCCCTCCCATAACATCAGTGATAAGAGCTCAGCGAATCAGGTAGCTGGGGCACGTAGCCAGACTTCCAGACATTCGAGTCACAAAGCAAGTATTAGAACGGGGGGGGGGAATAGTGAGTAGAAGAAAGAGAGGAAGACCTACGAAGAAATGGATCGACGTGATAGAGGAAGATCTAAGGAAACTGAACGTCTGCAACTGGGAAAAGAAAGCAAAGGACTGGAATGGATGGAGACGAATAACCAACCAAGCCTTAGGCCTTCATGGCCTGTAGAGCTGACGTATATACCGTGTATCCACACTTAAGTGTGCACTATTGATAACTTTGTTATCTTTGGAGGTACAGAATCGGTCAAATGGACAAAGTAGTACTATTTTTTATGGCGGTCACAATTGTGAAAAAACAATTGAGCATCGCGTTCTCTAGGTATTCGTCCAAAATTATTTTTTTAATGGAACGCCCTGTATATTTTTTTTTGCAATTTAAAAGAAAATTCCAAACTGAACAAAAAAGTCTTAGTACACTATTATAAAAAAATGTTAAATAAAGTAGTTACTGAGAAATCTTTATCTTTGCTTTGTTGGCATGAAATTGATATACCTATAGAAAATTAAAGCGTCACATTCATTAAAGCGTTTAATTTAATAAACAAATAAAAATAAATACAAAAATAGTCAAGAAAATTACTCAAATTAAATGTTCAAAGACACCTCCTTCCATTTCAATACATTTTATCAATCTTCTGTGAACATTACGAGTAGCTCCTAAAATTGTCCTATCGTCGATGTCGTCAATGATGTTCGAAATTCTTTCCTGAAGCTCATCCACTGTTGTATATCTATGTTTGTACACTTGATTTTTTACTGCTCCCCACAAGAAGAAATCTAATGGCGTCATGTCAGGTGAACGCGCGGGCCACTGAATAGGACCATTTGTGCCAATCCATCTATTTCCAAATAATCTTTCTAATAACTCACTTGTGTCACGGTGATTATGTGCGGGCGCTCCATCTTGTTGAAAGTAAATAATCTGTCTGTCGACCAAATTTAATTCATCCAGAAAATTTTCTAAAATTTCTGTCAATAATGCCACATATCTTTCTCCTGTTAAAGAACCCCGATAGAAAAATGGTCCAACAATTCGGGATCCGATTATACCACGCCAAACATTTAAACTAAATCGGTGTTGGGGATTACAAGGATAAGCAGCAAATGGGTTTTCACGACTCCAGTAATGATTATTTCTTTTATTGTACATCCCGCGATTAGAAAAGTTAGATTCATCACTCCATAAAATGTGTCTAAAGAAATTGTGATTTTCTTCAAAAGCATTGATAAACCATTGAGCAAAAGTTAATCGTCTTTGATAATCGCCCAAAAGTAGAGTTTGAACAGGCTGATATTTAAAGGAAACATATTTATATTTTTTCAGAATTTTATGGATCGTGCTACGAGAAATACCTGATTCTCTGGACAAAGCCCTTACAGAATTATTTGGATGTACCTGAAAATATGCCAACCCATTTATTTCTATCTCTTGTGATAATATAAAATCATTTTTTCCCCTTCTTTATAAAAATTGTTTCGTTGCTTCTTAATCTTCAATAAAGTTTTAAAAAATAGCGACGGTCTGATACATCACGGTCAGGAAATTGCTGAATGTAACGTTCTAGCGCTCCATCTGAATTTTGGTAAACAGCAAGTACAACTCCAACATATCACACTTTTCCAAATGAGTAAATGCCATTGTGAGGAGGTGGATCGGCTCCATGCTAAGAGACAGAATGGTTCATGTTTCGCAGAGCCTTTGTAATGTAAAGGCAACTATGGCAGCTGGCTGCCCGCAGGGTGGAGTGCTGTCGCCCTTGCTATGGTGCCTCGTGGTGGATGGCTTGCTTTCTGATCTACGGATGGCGGGTTTCCACGCGCAGGGCTACGCAGACGATATCACCATCATGGTCTGCGGAAAGTTCGAGGGCGTGGTTTCCGAGAGGATGCAAGTCGCACTCAAACTGGTGGAGAGATGGTGTCAACAAGAAGGGTTAAATGTCGGAAGACGACAATGGTTCCGTTTACTTGGAGGAGGAAAATTCCAAAACTACAGTGTCCAGCCATCTTCGGCTCGA